>CM027119.1:66978542-67427978 GCA_015476505.1 Urochloa ruziziensis | reverse complement strand
TTTAAACCGCGTCAGTACATACCGCTGATGGCTCACTTGGTTTCACAAAGATAACTGGCAGTGCCAGATGCAAGTCCCTAGAGTTTATAACTTATATACAGCAGGCAGTTTAATATTTACCCAAACATGCAATGTAGCGTTCTATGGGTGAAAAACAAAGGTTATATATATAGACCTGTTACACAGCAAGATGACACAATTGTAAACTAATTGAGGTACCGCCTGCAGTATCTTGATCTACAAAAGCAAGGGATCCCTCTGGCCTTCATCTTCACGGTTTTTCTTTTTAAGTGGTAATCGTAAGTCATTTCTCCCCTGGGTTTATGTGACGTTCTTGCATAGAACATACCTGGACAATGCAATAATGTGTCAAATTCTAGCACACCACAGTCGGAACTTGTGAGAATCCGTAGCTTGAAACTTCTAAAGTTATAATATAGTTCTTAACAAATTTCATACTGCAGTTTCCCCTTTTTATTTGCCTTTGGTACTGCTCCAGGACATGTTAGCTTTCTAATGAAGCTGATGCGTTGCATTGGCTAAAATTTACAATCCAGAAATATAAATTTTGTAAGAAAACAAATATACATAGGCAAAAGGAGTACCTTCTTCTCATTCCTGAATGAGATTATTTTCGCAACGCAGTTTGGCTGATCCAACAAAGATTGAAAGAATTAAATGAATATAAAAGGCCCTGTTTGGAACACATGTTCAATGCCCACTAGACTCTGGAAAAAGAAAACTCATGTTCCAATTGGGGTCTAAAGACATCTTCAAGGACAAGTATTACCTGGCACGAATGGTTTACAAATCTTGCAATCCCCCTTTGCGGGTGGCATCAATGATATGATCCCTGTCAATCTTAAAAGAAATAACATGCACTCTTATACTGTTGTCGTTTCCCAGACTGGTATTCGATCTCTCTTTTGTCAGCAACCCGCTGCCCAACAATTTCACCCACATACTCTACAACCTGAACTATTTTGATGCAAAACTTCAGAGTGATTTCATTTGCTAAATTCCTTTATCAGTTATACAGAAAAACGGAACTGATGTATTACCATAGAACCACGTGGAATAAACACTGATGTGTAGAGACCAAGTCCATGTATGCCAGATTTGTACACTACCAAATGCTTCCATCCTTTTAACTGCTTGTAATGGACGTATTCCTTCTAAAATGAAAAATACAGGCATGCATGAAACACTTAAAGCTTTTGTCTGAGCAGTTGATTCTATAATATGCTGCAACCTGATGTTTCACTATAGCAATATGACATATATAACAGTATTGCTAATTCGCTATAGTGAAATACAACTGAAAGAAGATACCTGTCCTCTTCCGTAAGGCTTCGAACCATTTATGCGTAACCAAGCATTTATCTGTTCTTGAGAAACACTGAACTCACCACTGTACCCTTCAGATTTCTTGCGGCTAGTACCAGGACAGCCTTCTCCCTTTCGACCTTTAAACCCCTGTTTCAAATAATAAATAGATATACAGATTTTGATTTTCAGGCAATAGAAAGGTTCAAAAAGAATTACCTCTGTACGTGCGCATGTCTGGTTGCTGCTTCTCAAGCATTCCTTCTTAGGATTAATGTGACTAGAAAAATCATTAGCATGATCCATGCATCGCCCATAAAAGCCAACATTTTCGTTGTGCTCACCTTCGGGCTCACTTTGAAGCAAACCCTGTTGAGATGTCACAAGCAAATATGAACATGGAAAATAAGAAGCTCCGCGAAAGTAATGTTACATGCAACCATTGAGGCAGAGACTTCTTTTCCTGGTAAGCATGAAATTCAAGATTTGAAAAATTACAGAAGGACCAACTATGATTTTACAACCAAATAAAGCAAAAAATGGCAGAGAAAATAAAACAACCTTTTTGTTACTATTGGAAAGCAGCACATGACTAGTATAATCTTAAACAATCAAGCAACGTGGAAATTATATACAATAAAGCAACATCCTTGTTCCTTACATTGCTTGAAGAACATGCTAAAAATTTGGGCATTTTCTATGATATCTCCGGTTACATAGTATACGGAAACAATAAAGTTGTAACCAAAGTTTAAAGCTATTTCCTATGAGCATGCAGTAAGTAAATGTGTTGAGAATATAAAAGAACTTATAATATGTGCAGGTATCATACCCTCTGATGTGCACACCAAGCATGAAAGAGCACCGAACAATTTACATCTCGGCACTTAATAAATGAGCCCCCAGTTCCGCCACATATTGAACATGCCTGGTGGCAAAAAGAATTGCAGGATTCAAGGTCAAGAAAAGTTTCATTATTAAATTTAGAATTGTACGAATTGTACTACTATTGGACAACATCATTACTGAACATCTGAGGAATTCCATGGTCAGGTGCAAAGGTCACTCCATCAAATTATCATAAGAATACGCATGCATGGGACTCACAGTATTTCTCTTGGCAGGTGAAGCACCCGATACGTCAAAAGCACTCATTGTGGTGGCATTTGGGCATTTTGTGCCAGGTGTCCAAAGTCCACAGACCATGTGAACCCACTGCTTTGTTCGTGGCCCAAGTAAACTGGAATTGTGATTAATAGAGGTCCAGGAATTGCTGGTGATGTTCTCTGCGTTCATAATGCTGACCCCATGTGCACTATCTACTGGGTTTCGCATGCCTATTGCAGACAAAATGTTCAAAAGCTTGTTGATTTGGCAAAAAACAAAAGTATGCTCGACACCTTCCCCATGTAAGTACTTACTTGTCCACTCACTGCTTCCATTTCCTAATGAACCAACATATTTTTCTGATCTTGCTGTAGTCGTCAAACCTTTGATCAAACTTTTCAGAATGTTCTTGGTTTTCAGTGCCCTTGTCATAGCTCCACCTCCATAACCACATAGCACACATGCCTGAAAACGGAGGCAATGAGACCGGTAGGCAACACACACTTTTTGTCCCCTAGAAATAGCTAATCTCTATTTGATAGGTTTTAGGGAAAAAAACAAAGCTAGGTTGTATCATGAGCAGATATTTTCCTTAAAGACAAGACAGTACAGACTATCAGCAGCCTAGAGGCTCCAGAGTTTTTCTTGTGACCAGCTTCTTATCGTATTCTTTCTAGATATCATATTCCTGAGTTCCGGTATTGAAAACTGTCTAGAAGCACCATATCTAGGTCCATTTGAAGAAAAAACCATCATTTTTTTTTTGTTATTAATGATCCTGCTAGACTCATAAAGCATGTGCATTTTCTTTACCTAGTTAAATCATTGGCTAGCCTACATCGCATCTCTTCCTTAAACAACTAAAATCATCGGCTTTATTGCCTAAGGACAGCAAGAATGGAAAAGATAGTTTTATCGTAATACTAGAGCAAAGAAATCAAGTGCTTAATTAATGATGAGAAGATGAACTCGTAAAGCCACTCTTGTAGTTTGTATATGATATATCTAAATCTCCGCAAGGATGCATGTACTAATCTACATCATGGCATACTAAATGCTTAAAGAAATGACTTTCTGAAAATTAATTTGCTTACTATGTTCTGTGTGTTGGTCTTGCAGGGTCTACAGAACCAATGACCTCTAGGAACTTTTAGAACACCATAGCAAGCTTGGTGCACCTACACAAAATACAGACCTCTATAAATATGCAGTATTACTAGGGCACAGGTAAGAAGTAGTATGAACTTTTTTTATGGGATACTTTGATATAGCACTTGCTGCACTCTAGCAATTGATTACAAGGCTCCAGGTCTGAGATTCCACAAACACAGCATGGAGCATCTGAGCTGAGCCTTCCACTGTGTCTGTACAAGATATTAAGCGGAACTTTGTCGGATCAGTTGGTAATAAATAAAAAAGATATCTAAATCTACAAGATGTGTATGCTGGAATCCCAACCTCCTAAGATTCACTACATGGTTTAGCACAACATTGTCTTTGTGACTGCTGGAATAGCATGCTGATCTGTTCGGAAATTTCTTGTGCCTCTTAATGCTAGCAAGGGATACACTTGCTCTTCGACTCTTAGTCCCTGCATATGGTTGGAATACAGTGTTAATAAAACAAAATTGCAGTTTACTAGTGCATCCTGATATATTTTTCATGCGCAAAAGACAAGCGTTGCTCATGTTAATAGTTAATACAGAAACTCGGGTATGTTGCCACTCGGGAAAACAAAGGAACGGCAGTTATGTGGCACAGGATCAATTCATGGCTGTGCCATTCTGTTTAAAGAAAAATAAGGGGGGGGGAGGGGGGGGGGGGGGGGGGGGGTCATCCCCAGTTCCCCATGTCAAAGAAAATATAATTAAACTGTGTGTCACATGGTGAAGCACGATCAAATCAATTTTTTTTCTGAAATTGTTTCAAAGTTCCTAAAAATACAAAAAAGTGCGAACTACAGGGCATCTATACAAAGTTCATCCACCATACTGAGCATAATCAATTTCAGTAGTACACAACCAAACATACTATGGTATTCTTCTGGTACCATTACCTTTTGATAATATTATTGACAGGTGATTTGTTTCCACATCTGTTAGACCAAGAGGGTCATCCTCTCCAAGAACTGAAATGAGACGCCCTTTTCATATTTCTAGTTCTCTAAAGAAATCACTGCAACTCTATGTTTAAAGTAGCTAAAATGAAAGTTTGTGAACTATACCACCAGCTGGTCTTTTGCAGTGAGACATAGAATGTGACCTGAAACCATTAAATGAATACCTACTCCTTTTGGAATCCTGCATTTCATATTCAGCATGTGGACTGCAATCTTCATCATCATCGGTAAACTTATCTACAGAACAATCTGAGCTGTTCACAGAACAATCTGAGCTTTTCACAGAACCTGAGCCCTTTTTCTCATACAAGTGAGTGCTTTCTGTCTTACAGGATTTAACAGAATGGCATCTCTTAGCCTTTTTAAGAACCAGACTGAGTGGAACAATTTTGGGAGATTTTCGGTTATCATTTGCTATCCCTGTGGCAATTAAACTTGACTCAGTTCCAGCACTCCCACTGCAAGCATCTTCACTGTTAGGTTCATTAACAATGCAGTTCAGAGACACATATTTAGGCAGTTTGCGGACAAATGATCGATTCCCTTCATGGTGATGTTTTGTTCCATCCGGAGTGGTCACATCCTCTAGTTGCTTTTTTCTATCAAAGGAATCTAATCCATCAAAAGAATTCTCCTTAGTATCTTGTAGCTCGTCATTACCTTTCAAAATATTGTTATGGCTATGAAGTCGTTTCACAGGTTTGTTCAGTAGCATTGTAGGATGTTTTCGCTTGGTTCTCAACACCCTGCATGAAAATGAGTTAACCTCATTTTGTGGTTGACAACCCCCCTTTTGGGACGACTGGGAACTAGTCCTAGTACAATCATCTGATTCGGAATTTTTACTAGAGCACCTCAATGTTCTAATTTTTTTTGGCAGTCCAAAATAAATCTCCTCATTGTCATTTTCCTCCAGTCTACTTTCCTCAGAAATCCGATTGCACTTGCGCTTCACTCGAGATGAACCCAACTGAGATCTGGTAAAACTATTTAGGGCTTCTTCACATCCTGTACTACTGGTAGGCACATAGCTGGATGCTGAACATTTCTCAATTCTTGATCCTTCATCACATACATTTTTATGTTTCCTGTGTTTAGCAGTAGAGGATACATTGTTAACTTCAGGTGACATCTGAAACTTTGTAACCACAATGCTTGACGATCCAGAAGAAAAACCAAACTTTGGTTGTCCTTTAGATACTACAGAATCTCTATAAGCACTCTTTTTCTCTGTTACGGCTTTGGGCAAACTGTCATCGGCCACTGAAGCTTCGGACACATTCTTCAGTCTCCCAGTTATAGCAATAGAAGGCTGGTTCATTTCTTTATCACAGACATATTTACAATGAGAAGCTTGAGACAAGCTTCTTCCAGCAGTTCTATTGCTTATGCATTGGCATGTTAACTTCTCATTCTCCTCTAATGTGCAACATCTGGTAGGCATTTGCAGCTGGTTTTTGCCTTTAGGTGCAGTATGACCAATTTGATCAATTCTAACATCACAGTGTTTTGTAATACCACAACTAGACAAACATTTAGGGACTACAGAATAGCAGCATCTTGCATTACAACAAGGACTGTGTTCTTTTGTGTTAAGTGCATCAAACGGAGAGTATTTTGTCAAGCTATCTGTTGCATGCCCCATGGAACTGCAATAAATAGAAGTACGTGAAAAGAAGCATGGAGATAGGTACAACATTCATTCATGAAGTCTGATATGTGATGCAAGGTGGTTACGGTAAAGGATGAAGGGTTTTTTTTCTGAATGCACAGCAGAGTTGGGCATAATTGCATTAAGAAGAAATGTACATAGAGTACAGCACAAACACAAAAATGGGTGCCTATTTTCTTCCTAATATAAAGCCAACTAGTTCCTCCTAGGTTGGTCTAGTTTTTTCAACACACACATAAAAATACCCATCAAAATTGAAGTACTAAGAGAATAACACAGTCCCCTGATCCCAAATATAAGCCCATTAGGACATCGAGACACTCCAATATATCGCTAGCAATTTATATGGAAATATATTATTTTAAAAGAAAGAATTATCTGTTTTGAAACCATTTTTCATGATAGACTCTTGTTGCGAAGTGTTATTGCATCTTAGTCTGGCACAAATGTAAAAGTAAATATATTCTCACACCCAGGGAAAGTGCAGGAAGGATCGCAGCTCAGAAAGAGTACTATTATATTTGAAAGGAATGGAAAAAGTTTGTCAGACGCCTTAACTATAAGGTTGAGTCTAAAGCCCCGAACTACAAACTGCCTTTTCAAATTATATAGTACATGTACGCTACTAGAACAATTAACCAGAATAAGGAAGGAAATTTGATGACATGATCATTGACGTGCATCTTGGTAACAATCATGGTGCTAAAACATTGATCAAGCATACGGTGAGAAAAACAAAAGGTACATATGTTGGCAATAACCAGTAAGAATAGCAACAAGGAGCAAAAGGATCAAATAAAATCAGTTTACCTTCTGTAGTGCAATCCATCAATGGGGCATGCATAACAAGAAGACTGCAAGATGTGTTCTCGAGAACATAATGATGATCTTTGCATAAAAGTGGAGCAGGCACAATGTTCATCTTGCCCTGAAACAAAAAGAAGTGTTGCAACGAATTAAGACACGACAACAGTTCAACAATTGTCCATCATAGACAACACCTTCCTAGATGAAGAAACCAACCTTCAAGAGTAGGCTTACTGGCTAGACCTGGACCAAGGTCACTAGAAAAATGAGTTCTGCACAAGTGACCAGGTATAAAACCAAGCTTGGAGACATCTTCCTGAATTTTGCAACAGCACCCACAAATCGATTTTCCAAGTGTTGATTGGTCATTTTGGCAAAAACTAGGTAGAAACTCCCGAGAAGAACAGCAAGATTTCCCATTCTCACAACTGAGTTTTGCAAAAGCTCTCAAACTTCTATGTGTGCATAAGTCATCAACTCGCTCAAAAGTAACATGGCCCCTGGCCTGCACAAAAAATGTTTGGATTATAGAAAAGCAATAATGAACAACAATTTTCATGGCTGTGCTTGTTGTTGCTTCTGCTATGTGCAAGAACAAGATCAACTTACCATTTTATCATAGAAACAGGGAATTCCAATCTCATCACATGTAACCTGATGGGATTTATTACCCATGTGAGTGCAGTTCATGCAATTTGCAGGAGATAAAACTCTTGCACAATTTTTCGAGATTCCAGCATTGGGTTGATTAGGCAGAAAATGTGATGGGCAATCCCCATGAACCAAATTTTCCTGACTATTAGCATGGGATGCATCTTGAGGATTATATCCACTATAAGCAGCTGAAAGAGAAGCACCATCTGATCTCCTTTTCATATCAATAATGGCCGGGGTCAACTTTGGATGATTATCATTAATCCTTGTCTCAATCAGTCTACTGGTAATTTTTGCATGATCAGGACCACATGCAACATTCAGGGCCTTAGGATGGTAATGCTCATTACTATTGAGAATATCGTCAACGGGTTCAGGTGTGTTATTCCTCTCAAGGTGTGAAAGAAATAACGAGATAAATGAATTCTTGGATGTATCATCCGTGGTCTCACCACCTTCAGAATGTTTTATTGCATTAGCAGCTTCAAGAGGTTGCTTCTTATTTCCAGTACTAATGGATGGTTCATTATTTTCAGCTACATTATTGTTGATCTTTGTTGCTTGCTTTGGACAAGGATCTGCACCACATGATCACGGCGTTGTATGTGTAAGAAAAGCAGAAAATGCACTCAAAGGAAGTGTACATATAATCATGAATAAAATCAGATGTGTCTGCTAGGATGCTCTAAATCATACTAAAATGTCATATTTATCAATAACCAATATCTGACAGTCTCTTATTGTGTCTAGTCATTTGACACTTACACGGCATGGTTAAGCATACACAAACTAGAGATGATTGATTGGTTATCATAGTCAACTTCTAATGCCCTACCTTTGAACGACAATGCACAAAGAAAATATCGGAAGTAGAACAACATAAGTGGCAAACTCACTCTGATTTATAAATGGCTTATGTGACTGAGGTTTCTGAAATTCAATTACTGCTGACTGTCCCAATGGAAATAGAGTGGTCATAGATTGATGGTAAGAAGATTGCCCAAGCTTTAATTCAGTGTTTGAAGCATTGCACAAAGTGTCCTGCAATAATTTGTGGGGGAAATCAGGTCTGCACGCCTTACTATCATGGTTCACAACTCTTGTCGAATGTGGTCCAGGATTACGAAAGGAGGCATCAAAGTTTTTCTCCAAAGGGATTTCATTTTTATGTGGCAACTGGTTTCCATTGTAATGTCTTCCCATGCTTGCTTCAAAGTGTAGGCTTCCACTAGGTGTGCTAAAAGGGTTCAGGTTCAATGCATGAACTGTATGACTTTTAGCGAGGCCTACATTCATTATCATGGAATTCTGTAGTAAAGCAGGGTTCTTTGTTACAGCTTCGCGCACATCAACACTCTTTCTGTAATTTGTTTCAACCGACCCATTCATTCGCTTGTCAACATTAGTGCATCCTCCACCCTCAATGTACTGATCACTGGAATAAGCTGGGTTGTTTATAGGTCCAGTGATTTTTCCATATCCACCTAATAACCCTACTTTTCCTGTACCACTGTTTCTTGAAGCAAGACTTTTCAACATGTATTCTTCCGGAGAACTTTTCATGCATGCCCAGTCTGGCCAATCCCACCTGGTGTTAGCAATAGATCCTCCCACCTAGATACATACAAAAGGGTAAAAATTGTAACATCAGCTCTGCTTAAGTGTTTCAACTCCAAAGAAAGAGGAGGTTGATAAGTGATAACTTGCATATGACTGGGCATGCTGGAGCTGCAATGCTGCATGTGACAAAACATGTTTCTCTAATCTTTGTTTTGTTTTTTCAGAGGCTAAAGTGTGTCAAAAGGAAAAGGTGGGCAAGAAGAGCTCAACTAATTAAGAAAGGCAGAGTTGTGTCACTCCTTTGCATCATGCAATAGAAGTGGTGAGCAATTCGTGATTGCAGACACCCTTTAAAATTGTCTAAGGTGCTGCAACTAATTCATGTTCAAAAGGCCCTTAGCCCCTTACAGACTAGTAATAGGTAACTTGGACCGACTAAATCACAACTGATGGGCCACAGCTGGATCTAATACTCACTGGAATGGAGAATTTGAACCATTGCGCGATAGTCATGCCATTCTCCACACGGACAATTTCACCAGCTTTTTCTGGAGTTCCTCCCGCATGCTGTAACAAACATACACAAGTACATAGCTTCAATTTCTCAGACATAAAGTGGATAACTGTTACCAGTAGAAAGAAAAAAAAATGTTGGCACAATCCTTTATTACCTCGCAGAATTTAGCTACAGACATTCTGAGACGATGACACATGCAAATGACTCCAAAAAGTCCAGCTTCATCCACAAAGAACTCTCCACCTATTCAAACGCCATGGGCATATCAGAAGAACTTCAATGATGTATGTTAAGTGATGACAATCAATTTAGGCAACATCATCGATAGATTGCTATAAATATCCAAATAATAGTCAATCTAAACTTTTCTCAGATTCACATAAACACACTGCTGTTAAAATGCTGAAGGCAGGAACCTCATCCAATGGTTGGGTTGGGCATACATGTTTTGATTGCACACAACTCATCAAAGTTAAATGGCTGTCTTCACTAGAGGCCAACCAGATACAGTAACATTTTAGCCATTTCAAAGACTAACTCTACAGTGACAATGTGGTAGTCATCAAGTCAGGTTGTGATAACGTTGCAAGTTGAACCCACCAACATTCAGACAGGAGACGTGGATACGATCACCAAGCAGTGTAGGATAATGATGAGTCGCCGATTTGAATGGCGATTTCTGCGGTACGTGTGCACTTGAATCCTGTAGCTGTATGCCACTGATTGCCATTCCTGCAAGTTGCAATTGTCGCGAGTAGTCAGATCACAGGAAGCTAAAGTTTCAGACATTGTGCCATGGCCTCCAAAGCTCCCTAGAACCGTACCTTTATTAGCTGAACCTTCCACAGTAAAAGTACCCATTCCATTAGCACTTCTATTCAGAAAAAGTGCTCCGGCAGCAGCGGACTGCTCATTGCTACCGCTAGCTGTGAATCCATGCCTCGAATACTTGGGCAGAGCGGCGGCACTACCGGGCGGAGAAGCCCGAGTAAGATCAATGATATCAACAGCATTGGTCGCATTCGGCTTATCGAACAATGCCTTGAGGTCCGGTGCAAGGCCGAAAGTGGAATAGCTCCCCTGAACTTGAGCAAGCAACTGGTTGCTCGGCCCAGCTCTCGCAGGCTGGCCGACCTGCGAGGCCGAAGGATTCATGACCAGCAGCTCCGGCGCCGCCGTCGCTCGACCGCCCGCAGCGGCCTCCTGCGCGGCGAAGGGGCGGAGCAGGTGGCGCAGGGTGACGCCGTCCATCTGCAAACGCACCGGGATAACATTAACGCCATGTTAGCGAGCAGCAAATCCCAACACTCAACAGTGATACAGCAAGCGACCCCGTGCACGCGCAGCCACATTTCGACTCTGAAATCGCGCACATAATCCCCCACATTTCGACTCTGAAATCCGCGAGGGATTGGCGAGGGTTTTGAGGGGGACCGAACGAAAAACCTCTCCAAAACCTCCCGCATTCCGCTCCCGCAACCGCAACGATCGAAACCCAAAATCTCCCCACCGAGATGCGCAAGGGAGAGCGCGTACCTGGCTCGGCAGCGGCGGCGCTGGCGCGGCGGGGGGCGCCATCGGAGGCCACCGCGCGGGCCACGACGCGCCGTCCATCGTCGCGGCCGCGCCGCGGCAGTGAGGCGTGGTTTCGGTCGGTCGGTCGGTGGTTGGTTTGGCTAAGTGGCAAGCAACCGCAGCAGCGAGGAAGAGGATGAGAGAGGTGAAAAGTGATTTCGCAAGCGGGGGCCGGGGGGTGGGGCGAGGACGTGGAGGGGAGTAATGGGGTCGCGCAGGCGCAGCGGCGGGTGCAGCAGTGCCGCACTGCAGCGGGCGTGGGGGCTGGTCCGGCACGCCTTTGATTGTCTTGTCGAGTCGTGGCAGGTGCTGAGACGATGGGGGTGGCAGGGGGGCTGTCTCCCTGGACCCCGTCCATTGGACGGCCTGCCTGTGCCTGATGGCGCTCGGCGAGTCGCCGCCGGTGAATCGCTGCGGCGCACCGGCCGACCGTGCTGTCAGTCAGCAGTCAGCGTTGCTAAGCGCTGATCGATTACCGCTGTCTTCTTCCGTCACAATGATGCTTCTCACTGATTTGTTCTTCACTTGTATCTTTTTTTTTCCTTTTTACTTTGGGCTTTCGTCTTTTTACATGGGTTCATGGAGACCCGGTGCAGCGACCACTTTGTTGATGCCAAAGGCAGCAGTGCAGGTGGGTCCCGGTAACAGTTCAAGGCGTACAGGGCCCACTCGGACCAAAGTGTCCTCGAGCTCGAGGAGTACTGTAGAAGTAGACCCGGTGTTCCATACTTCCATGCGCCGTGCAGAGTGAGCTTCAGTTGCCAGCGCTCTGGTCCCACCTGCAGTGACACCACGCCCACAATAGACCGCGACTGATTGTCCTGTCCAGACACGGAGGTATGTGCATCGAAGACTGCCACGCACGCATGCTTCGTCTGATAGGGCAATGATGTGATGATGACTCCCGAGTGAGCGAGCCTCGAGATCCGTGAGACGAAATGATGCATTGATGCGTGTCGTGTGAGTGACTGGTGAGCTTTCGGAGACCGAGCGGACGAGCACGAGCTCCCTTGGCAGTTGGCACTTGGCAGCGTGCCAGCGTTCCCGTGATTGGGGGCCATCGGCCAGGGGCCAGCCACCCCGGATGTGTGAGCGCGAGTGCGCGACGGCGCGTCACAGGGTGACGACGCGCGCGACAGGGGGCACACACACAGCAAAACTCTTCTCGCTCGGATCGGATCAATGATGGACCTGATGATCATATTTTGCGGCTGCGAACAGCCGTTAACCTGCCTAATTAGTTTGCGGCGAGCTTAGTGGGCAAGTGGCTGCTCACAAACCGCCCCGCCTGCATGCCTACTCGGATCAATGATGATCCTTCCAAATCGACAAGGCCTCGCACTGGGCCTTTGTGCAGATAGTAGGGAGAGCGAATCAAAGGCTTTGTGTGGTAATGTAACGCAAGTGAATTGAATTCCACGTTAGATTACCAAACTAGAATTTTGAGCGCAAAATGTTTTATAAGTTCTCATGTTTTAAGTGAAATTTGTCTCTCTTTTTCGTGTTGCCTTGATGTAAAACTACTACTTTCAATACTTTTTGTTATCTAGCTAACTCGTCAATTCAATCATTAACGTGTTGAGGCCCGTTTACTATAAATCCAAGTATTGAACCCTATATAGTATTCAGTACCATAATATGAGTCACCCCCTCTCACAATTTTAAATGTGATTCTGCTAACATGACGTATCATGCACACAATGACATGGCATTGACCTTAGACTACCCACAGCGGTGCCTTTTGTCGATGCTTGAATCCAGGGTTTTTTTTCCCGACCGGAACCTAGAAACCGGTGAGGACCGGTAGCGGTTAGGCCAAAGCGGTTTTCCGATCTACAGTACTGGTTTTCGATTAACAGTAACGGTTTTTTGATTAACAGTATCGGTTTTCGTCAAACCGCTCGCCATCGGTTACACCGGTTCCCGTAGGAACCGACCCGGTTTCAAACGGTAAGAAAAACCCTGTTAATCATGAGAGAGAACACTGAGGCATTGAGGCAACCCGCTACGAGTACAATGCTGAAATGAAAAACGAGGCTTGCGAGTCATCTTCGTGCATCGATGCTGAAAGCATAAAAAATCAGTTTCACAACAAGCTGCAGTAATAATGTTAAGAGAATATGACTCTGGGTCCACTTTACTCAGCATTGATACCGCTGTGCGCCTTGAAATGGTCTCGGCACCGATGTCAAACAGCAGAGTAATCATTATCTTGGCATCGATACCGCTGTGGACAGTCTTATATATAATGCCTTTTTGTTTGTCTTTTTCTCACTCTTCGACTTCTTGCGCTCTCTCCTTCCTCGCCTATCTTCATTCTTCATGCACCCGGGCAACAAAATGGTGAGGAGAGCCTTGAGCTTTCAAGTGGATGGATGTAAGCTCAGAGCATCAAAAGGTCATGTGGGTCGTTTTGATAATTTTAGATTCATAATTTTTACTATGTATCTAGACATAGTACTCGCTCCGTCCCAAAGAACAAGACGTTTTGTGATTTAAAATTTGTCTCATAAAACAAGTCGTTTTACCCGATTTTGGCAGGTTTGCATGTGCATGTAACGGTCAATTAGCACCAAATTTGGCTAAAAGATAGGGACAATCAAGGTCATTTTACATTTTTGTTAATATGTCGTAAAACATCTAGAATGACTTGTTTTTTTTGGGACGGAGGGAGTATATTTTTAGATACATAAACTATGAACTTAGAAACCAAAACGACTTATAATTTGAAACGAAAGAGATATTGAGCAAATAGGTGAGTAGGGTCGGCAAAGTTTTGATTTTGTTAACTTGGAAAACAATGAGGAGCATGGCGAGCACCCAATGATTGCAAATGCAACGACATTTTGCAAATGAGAGCATGCAGGATGATTATGGTGCAATAGCTTGGAGGCATTTGGGTAGAGACGGACCGTTGAAAAGTCCCGTAGTGATGGTGAGCAGCCGCATGCTTGTGTCAAGTTTACCACGCATGACTGACGATTAGCGTTTCCAAATCCTCATAGTTGTAGTCATGCATTGAATGTCTTGCCAAAATTGAATGAAAAGCTACTTTGGCTACCAGAAAAATTGAATGAAAAGCTGCTGTTTATCAAACCAATGCATTCGATTATTAATATTTAAAGGGGAACAGGGGAATTGCTGCATTTTTGCAAGAGCGCGATGATTAGCATGCACATTTGTGGGAGAGGCGCGTAAGATCATGCGTTCTCGATGGCCTTGTTGATGTCTGTCGGCAGCAACAAAGATGAGAGAGGAAAGATTGAAGAAGAGAGAAAGAAGAAATTGACATGTCGGGCCACAACTTAAAGGTTAAGCATGGTATGCGAAGTTCATGTTATGTTATTGATCATGCAGCATATCACGTTATCAAAATTGCCTTCAAAACCACTAAAGTAGGTGATTTCGACAGCATTTGTTAATATTTAAAGGTCAAATACTATTTCTTTCAGTGAATTGATTAAAGTAGATAGGCTTATTTCTGCTAAGTTTCAAGTGATTTTTTTTTTAAAGAAAAGCATGAGAAGAGAGGTTCCATCATTCCACGTCGTAACATTTTCGAGAAGAAACCCGTATTTTTGGGTGATTATTTTAATACCATTCGCATCAGCTAATCCCTGATCTGATGTCGATCTGTTCCACAGTAGGCAAGGGTAAAAAGGTAAATTCTTGTAGCTTTTCATTGAAATCGTACAAATCTCACAAAAATCGAACAAATCGGAAGGCTATCCACAATCGCCCGTTCGCCGGCAAATTCAGCATTGAGGGAAACCCCTCTCGCGCATTGCCGTCACGACCCAGAAAGATGGCTGCGGCGGCGCGGCGTGCCGCTGCCCTTCTCCCTCTCCTCTCTTCACCGCCCGGTGCTTGCATACCCCTGCGCCGCGAGCTATCTCTGATTCCTCCGCTTCGCTCCTATCGCCTCCTCTCGCACCCCCCTAGGCCCTTATCCACTTCCCCCTTCTCCGCCTCAGCCTCCGCCTCCGCCTCCGCCTCCGCATCGAATGGCGCGGCTGCAGAGAGAACCCGCGAGCTGCACCTGTACAACACGAAGTCGAGGAAGAAGGAGCATTTTCGGCCGCGTGCTCCTGACGGCGAGGTCGGCATGTACGTCTGCGGAGTCACGCCTTACGACGACAGCCACATCGGTCACGCCCGCGCATACGTCGCCTTCGACGTCCTCTACAGGTTAGTTCGTACAATTGTGAGCTGTGTCAATCTAACCACACACTTGATTCATTCGGTGGAGGTATTGTGGATTCTAGTTCTAGTCAAGTGCTAGAGATTTACGAGGCAACCTAAGCAGCATTCAATTGCTGAGTGAATTGATGGCTGTCATTGCGATTTCAAATAGGTACAGATGCATTTGCCTTGTGGTGATTAAGCTGCTTCCTATACTCCAGCCCTAAAAGGCTGGTTCTGGTTGTCTGCACATTAACAATTTTGTGATTTAACTGGCGTGGTTTAGGTGCAACACTGTGCTCTGTAGTGGCATTGTTACAATGTTAAGTTCCTTGTAAATTGGATCCGCACGTATAATTTGACCTAAACCTGCATAGATGTTGATATGGATCCCTAAAAAAGTATGTGTGTTAACACATCTTGCAACCTCTGACCTATTATCTTATTGCCATATTTATTTCCATGGTAGTTTCCTTTCTAAGGAAATACTGCATAAGCTTACTGTGCCGCCTTGGTAGGTACTTGCGTTATTTGGACTATGAAGTTCGCTATGTTCGGAACTTCACCGACATTGATGACAAGGTGATTTTCAGGCTAAATTCTGTTTGCAAATAAACGACACTTAGTTCTCAGTTTCTGCTAACCGATTTTATTTACATAGCTCAATACTTCAAGTGGCAGTTACTGTTTTCTTATATCTTTGTTGTTTACAAGCTATTGAAAGTCATAGCTTCACTGAGTGCAAAATTAGCATTAACCAGAAGAAATTGACTGATGTCATGTTTAATTCAGATTTGTGAAACTGTTTTCTGCGGAAGTTGTATTAAGCAATTTACATGGAAGATTAGAATGAGTATTTAAATGCAATTTGCTAATCTGCACAGGAAACCTGAGTTGCACTTCTGGAATTCTGTAGATAATTGCAAGAGCAAATCAGCTGGGGGAAGATCCTTTTAGCTTAAGCAAAAGATTCTCTGATGATTTTCCTCTCAGACATGGCCAATCTTCAATGTTTGCCACCGTCTGTGGAGCCCCGTGTTTCAGATCATATTGATCAGATTGTAAATATGATTCAACAGGTATATTCTTGAATTGTGGCTCCTTACTCATGTTTTCTGTGTGAAGTACTTTTTCCTTGCGCAATCTGTGTGAAGTAATTGGTATTTATGCTTATGCATTTTCTTTTGCTGTTCTCTTGAAAATGTTACTGATCCATAGTAGGCTCAATAGAGGTTTAGTCTCAGATTGGTTGGAAGTTTCTTGTTTTGGCATACTGTAGTTCGGATTGAATTTTTTTAGCATATGCCATGAAGTTGACAATAGGTTATTTATTGCATCGTGTGGCTTGGGCTGTTAACTCATAGGGTTCATGTAGAAATGACACAATTTTGAGATGGACTCTAGGCGTTGCTAGTACAACTTTGGGAAGTGCTATGTGATTCAGTGATAATCTTAAAAGTATACATTGCACAATGTTGTGTGCCATGTTTGTATGGTGGTGTTCAGTGTGATCACACCATATGCATGCAGTTGTGAACATGCAGGACAGTTTGTTGTGTTGCCCTCTTGATGTAAGATTATATACATGCTGTAATAATTAGTACTCCCTCCGGTTTTAAATATATGACATTTAGGACAAGCTAATTAGTTTAAAAATGATTAATTAGCTTGTCCAAAACATTTTATTTAAAATGGAGGGAGTTCTTTGCCTGACAGACATTTCCATCTGGTTGCGTACCTACAACATCTCTTTAAACTTTAAAGTGCTAATAGTATCATGCTGTCTTTTGGTTTAATGAGCTTTTTTTTGAGACTTTGGTTTAATGACCTTTTGCACTACACTGTTTGACTTCTTTGTGTTTTGCAACTTTTCTTTGAGCAGATCCTTGATAGCAATTGTGCATACGTAGTGGGTGGAGATGTCTATTTCTCTGTTGACAACTTTCCTGAATATGGAGAGTTATCTGGTCGAAAACTAGATGATAATAGAGCTGGTGAAAGGGTTGCAGTCGATGAGAGAAAGAGAAATCCTGCTGATTTTGCTCTATGGAAGGTAAAAGATGTACCAAATGCTAGTATGCAGCTTTTTTTAAGTAAATTCTATTCTCTGCAGAGATGGTTTAGATAATCATAAAAATTAGTCCATTCCATGTTAATTCCAGACTGCAAAAGATGGGGAGCCATGGTGGGACAGCCCTTGGGGCCCTGGAAGGCCAGGATGGCACATAGAATGCAGTGCCATGAGTGCACATTACTTGGGTCATTCTTTTGACATACATGGTGGTGGGGAGGACCTCATCTTCCCACACCATGAAAATGAGATAGCACAGAGCCGTGCGGCATGTTGTGACAGCAGCATAAATTACTGGATACACAATGGTTTTGTCAATGTAAATAGCCAAAAAATGTCTAAATCACTTGGTAACTTATTACTATACGCAAGGTAAATGCAACATTTCAAATCCCCAGTTAATAACCGTACCTGCACTTGCTCAAAGGCTGCCATTTTCTCAGGTTATAGAGATGTATCACCCGCTTGCTTTGAGAATGTTCTTACTTGGCACGCACTACAGATCCCCAATCAACTACACAATAGAACAACTCAATGTTGCATCAGATAGATTGTATTACACATATCAGGTATGTTCTGTATATATATTATCATTACTGATACAGAGATGTGTGCATGAACTCCTTAGTCAGTTCTTTGCTGATGCTATCCCATATTTTTCTGGCAAGAAAATAGGTTAGGTAGTGAATAAGATAATCCAAGTACATGCATATTGAAGGTTATCAGCTACTTGTGGCTATTATTGTCTTCCAAGAATCCAAGACTACTGGGTTCTCTATTTAGAGCACACCTCAGGATATCCCATGTGACCATGCTACTGAAAGAAGGAAGGTCTCCAACGTTAGGTTGCCATGTATAAAATGTAGTTGTGTTTTTTTGAGTTGTCTGTTGACAATATCTTGAAGCAAAGTGTAATCACAAATCTGAGGTACCCTATTTTGTACTTTTGGAAGCAAACTTCTCCGGATTCAAAATGGATTGCTAATATGGTTTCATGGGTAGTTCTCCCAGATGACACGTACCAGTACTTGATACTCAACTTGTATTAAATCAACATAAGATTTTTTTTTGTGCTGGTTGATGTTAGCTTTTCACTAATAGACTAGCCATTCAACTTCATCTGATGTGACCTTACTGCCTTGGACCTAAGAAAAGCTGCATTGCCTAAACTGAACTAATTCTTTGTTTATACTGAAATTGATTGTTTGTCCTAGCTGATTCCCAAGTGTTAACAAATTAGCCAGCCTAGCTGCCTTTGACCTAAGAAAAGCTGCGTTGGCTAAACTGAATTATTTTTTTTGTTTTATACTGAAAATGCTTGTTTTTCTCTTGCTGATTCCTAGTGGTCACATATAAGCTGATGTTTTGGAATCAGTACTGCTGCCACAGTTCTTCCTTCACACAGTGCTCAACGTCACTTGATTGTGTTGGTTCGGAACACATGGGATGACTGCAATAGTGGCATACTTGATCCGAGTTTGCTGGATTGTTCGTTACTACAGTTTCTTTCTAAAATTAGATCTTTGACAATACATAGCTAATTTATGCCTGTAGACTGAGAATTTGCTTCTGTTTGCCTGAAAGTTCAGGCATTCTTTAAGTTTTTTAGCACTGAAAGTCATATTTCACTGATATTGCTTTTCCATTAGGCATCTAATCAGAGAGGGCTCACATGAACTGTTTTATGTCCACAGACATTACGCGATTGTGAAGAGAGTTGCCAGCAACAGCAAAAGAACTCTGGAGACTCATTGCCTGCTAATACCTTAAATTACATCCAGAAACTTCATGATGAATTTGAGACTTCCATGTCAGATGATCTTCACACTTCAGTAGCATTGGCCGCTATTTCTGAGCCATTGAAAGTCATGAATGATTTGTTGCACACTCGAAAGGTAAATTTAATGATGAACTCCTGGAGATACAGTATTCAGACTGTGAATGATACCACTTTCATGAAAATGGTTACCATTTCATGGAATGGTAAGATTTATCTAACTTGTTTTGACCGTCCTTTGGCTTTTGATCAGGGAAAGAAGCAGGAAAAACGATTGGAATCACTTGCTGCCTTGGAAGAGAAAATAAGAGTAGTGCTCTCTGTTCTAGGATTGCTGCCTTCAAGTTATCATGAGGTGAGTGCATCTGTTGACACTGCCGAGTTAGTCAATATATATTGTTGGTGAGTTTACAGCTTGCAGAAAAAAATTGTTTCTACACGAGTATCACTGTCACAGCCTCGGAATCAGGACTTCATGTTGGTCGTTGCAGACTGAACTATGTAAACTCCTGGTACTACGAACGCTGAGTTTTGCACAGTTAAAATATGATAGAGGCCGCACTTTTGCCTCCTTGATGAATGAAGAGGGAAAAGGAAAGAAACTTATATTAGTGATCACTGCTACATATGAGTGTATCTCTCAATACAAGTCTTAAGCAGGGAATGCAAATGTATCAGAAACTTTTTAAGGATTAATTTGGGTTGTGGGTACAGCAAATTTGATCCAAGTCTGGCACTATCCTGTACTTGAAAGCTGCAATTTTGACCAGTATTTTTTGCTGATATGAAACACCACCTTCATGCTACTAACGAGTTTCTGTTCTCAGGCTCTGCAACAACTGCGTGAGAAAGCACTGAGAAGAGCTTCCATCACCGAGGAGCATGTGCTGCAGAAGATCGAAGAGAGGACTGCAGCAAGGAACGCGAAGCAGTATGAAAAATCTGACGAGATCCGGAAAGAATTGGCTGCTGTTGGCATCGCCCTCATGGATGGTCCTGACGGAACAACTTGGAGGCCATCTGTGCCTCTTTCTGAGGAGGAAGGGGTGGTTGCGAAGCCATGATCTGCGCAACAAGTTCTTAGGGAGACTCGCGTACATCAGGTCTCTGTCGGTCGTACTGGATCGCAATATTGAACAGTGTTCCAGTCTTCCTGAGAAACTAGTTCATTTGCACGATCGATCGTGCCTTCCCCTGAGGGCAACAGTAGTTATGTGCTCATTATGGGCAGTAAATGAAAATTTTGGTTTTCACCGACTTTCTTGCCTTGCTATTGAGATGTAGCATTCTTGACAGCCGTTACTGCAAGTTTTGTAGATCATAATCATATTGATATTGCTGAATATTGAACTGATATACTAGTTTATACTATTTGCCTTGAAATCCAAGAAATAGTGTGTTTCAAGGGAAATACAATACAGCATGATATGCTTTTCTGCTGCTGTGGATCGTGTTCTGTCTTCGTTTCCTTACGGTGAGAGCGCCAACGAGGCAGGCAGCGGCCACGTGTCGTCACTAGGTAGCTCGCGGTAGTCTCACATGTGGGCCTCTACTCTACGGTGCTGTGGCCCACGTGCCACGCCGACCACACGCTCTCGAGTCTCGGCTTCGTGCTCTCCTCTCCGCCGCGCAACTTCAGAAGAGAGAGTTCCAAGCGCAACAGTTGCGCACACACTTTTTCCTCCTCTCGTGTCCGCTCGATATCGCTCCTCGCCAAAATTCGAACACCACGCCTCTCGCTCGCAGTTCGCCCCCACACGGCATGGCGGCCTCGGCGCTGCAGCCCGAGCGCCACCTCCACCTCCTTGCCGCCGCCGGCGGCCGCCACCGGCCCCTCCTCCGCATGCTCCCGCCACTCGCGCCCCTCCGGCACCGGCGCCACCGCTTGCCGCTGGCCGTGAGGGTGTCCTCCGGCGACGGCGGGGGCGGGGGAGGATTCACGAGCGCAGTGGAGAAGCGCTCGGTTCCGGGGGCGGTCGGGGAGGAACATGGAGAGAGGGGAGAGGAGGAGTTGGAGGGGGAAGCAGCGGCCGGCGCCTTGGAGCTCAGGTGGCCGCCGTGGGAGGGGTTGGCCGAGCGGTACAAGCTCATCGGCGCCACCTCCCTCGCCTTCGTCATCTGCAACATGGACAAGGTGACCCATCCTGTTTGTGTCTCAACTCTCATCTGGACCTTGCACGGGATTACAGCCATGCTTACAGCTGGCCAATTGCAATGTTGCAATGAGGCCTAACTTTTGTGTGCGTACGAAAGCCTAAACGATATTTTCAGTGGGTAGAATTGATATGATTGTATGCATGCGATTTGTTGACTTGCTGAGTTGCTACAGTTTTGTTCATGTGAAACAAGGAATAAGTCATGCTATGATCTAGAATTAGTTAGCTAGTATTACACTATTACTAATAACGTTTACGAGATGTTCATTGGTGATTCGAACACAGATACATTAGTGTGGGGGACAGTTCAGCTGAAGGCCACACTGTTGCAATAGTCTGTACTTGCTTAATGATACAGGCTGTATCTAACTTGTCACATTTTTTAGTGCTCATTTAAGCATTCATCTGCATCACTGGGTACAAGCATGTAACCTTCAGTGTAGGCGAAGAGTTGTTCTTTAAAATATTGTCTTACAAGCATGCAAATGTTTCAAGTAACGAAATTTCTGCTTACAGTTTATTGTACTTTTCTTGATGCAACATATCTATCTGGCTCTATAATAGCTTTTATGGATGGTCCATCCATTAGCAAGAGGTGTTAATTTCAATATTCTAGTTTTGCAGGTTAACTTGAGTGTCGCAATTATTCCAATGTCACATCAGTATGGTTGGAACTCATCAACTGCTGGCTTAGTTCAGTCCTCGTTCTTTTGGGGTTACGCGTTGAGTCAACTACCAGGAGGATGGATGGCAAAATTGTTTGGTGGAAGGTTTGTTTAGGGTAACAAAATCATCTCGAATATGTATGAATGTAAAACATCAATGGTTGTGAAAATACTGATCCATTATTGTTTAGTAAGTAGCACAATTGCAAAACAGCGCTATGGAGTAGGAATTGCCAGCTGCTACTGTATGTTCATAAGGCCAATACATTTTTATTTGTTTTTACCCCTTTCCAGGCTGAAAATTTTATACGAGTATTACCATTATCACTAGAAGCAATTTAATTCTACTCAGATGCCTTTCCCTGTTTCCAATAGTTGAATCCCATGTTCGTTCTCATCATATAATTTTACTCCTACTGTACATATAATGTCTATTCATTTATTCTTATTTTATGCTGATTGTAGAAAAGTGCTTGAGGTCGGTGTCCTGACATGGTCTTTGGCCACTGCTATAATTCCTGCTGTAGCAGGGTTTATGCCAGGACTTGTGTTGTCAAGGATTCTGGTAACCTACTCTCTAAAACTTGTGCTACTTTATTCGGTTCTTGTGTTGAGGGGTTGTATCATTTGCATCGAGTAAAATAGTCGACAGTGATAAGGATATTGAGCACAAGCAGTCCCTCGACATTTAATTAGGATTTAGAAGAAATTAGGTTCGTCATGAAGAACCTGATTTTATGCATAAATTATTTAACAGATGCAATTCCCAAAAGTGTCAGGACATCCAGAACTAAGTACTGAAAATCGATTGTGGAATAACACATTAACATGCAGAAGCTTTGTGATATGCTGCTATCCATAATTCCTTATATAAATTCTTGAGCATTCACATTTGAGTACATGTCTAGTCATTGCATCTCCTTTGCCTGTGCTGTGGATGTGTTAACTTGAACAAAAAAACATCTTTATTTTATTTGCATTTTATTCTTTTTGATTGTGTTATATGCTAGGTGGGCATTGGAGAAGGTGTGTCACCGTCTGCTGCTACAGATTTAATTGCTAGGTAAGGTCCATTTTTATATTCTGGTTTGGTTCATTGTCTTGACTTATTTTTGGGACTTCTGCGAGTTAGTACAGCGTGTGCTAATTTTGATTTTCTAGACAGAGGTCTCTTGTAGTTATATATTCTAGCACAGCGTAGTCAGTTTATATTAAAAAAAACTCGATCGGCGGGGGATAGACCGCCCTCACGGCATTGTACTAAGAAGAAATCTCAGCCAATCCGACCGAGAAAACCCCCGAACCCTGGCTTCACCCTATAGGGCCGCACCGTAACCTGGGCCGACCACGACCATCTGGGCTGGCGACTGCTGCAACTACCCCCTGGTAGGAGAGCCCAAACCAACCATCGGTGGCACAGGCCGGCGCCCTGCCAGCGAGGGGATTTTTTTGCTGACACCAGGATTTGAACCCTGGTTGGTGTCTCCCTCAACTGGGGAGCTTACCACTACACTACATGAGTGTGGGCGGTCAGTTTATATATGTTGGCACTTTCTCCACGTTTCTCTTTTAATGTTTACAGGATAAATTTTTGCATAGCTACATGTGAATCGGGGGGGGGGGGGGGGGGGGGGGTGGGGGCTACATTTGTCAATCTTACTAAATGCTATTATAATTCACAATGGTTCATATGACACACATTTTGGCATTTTGCAAGAGTAGTTTGGAAGTTCAGGCTTTCATTGGCCTTCACATGCAGGTCCATTCCCTTGAAAGAAAGATCAAGAGCAGTTGCTGTTGTTTTTGGCGGGTTGAGCTTTGGAAGTGTCTTAGGGTATGTACATTAAGACATGTTGTAGCCCAATATGTTCATGATCTTTTGTTCAACAATTTATGTACTTTCATGCATATGCTGATGCATGCAAATTCTGAATTCAAACTAAATTAGATTTTCCATCTTAGTTCAGATCTAAATAGTGGCTTCATAGGAGTACTATTTTAAGCTTTTTTTTTTCTACCAGAAATTCCCACCAATCATTTGATATTTTCCAATTTTGCCCTGTAAGTAAAGATATTGAAGTATCATACTCTAATTTCTGGGCATCTAACTTGTCATGCACTTGGATGTAAACATAGAAGAATGGAGTGAAAGATTTATCTAGAAATATCAAATGCTAAATCTTTTCTCTTGTTACTTCTTGTAACTGTTCTGATGGTTTCATTCTTCAATCGACATGGACGAGATGCAATTTTTGGCATCCTAAAAATGATGCAAAATTTTATTTTTTCCCCATTATCTCAAATTTTGATATCTGCACAAGACATCCTTGAATAACTTTTTTTCTTGGGTATCGTACCAGCATTGCCTTACATTTATTTGTATGATTATGCAACTTGAAGTAATGGTAGTAGCTTTTCTATATAGTTAATGGTTTACCGGTTTTACCACATTGCAGACTTCTGTTTTCCCCTCCCATCATTCAGAACCTTGGCTGGGAGTCCGTCTTTTACATATTTGGCCTTCTTGGGATTATTTGGTAAGCAGATATTTCTAAGAAGTAATAGATAATTTATTGTGGCTAAACTTTATTTTCTGTGTTGTGCACAGGTGCATAGGGTTTGAATCTCTTAAAGAGCGACAGTTGGGTGACAACGAAGGCCTATTAAGTAAGTGTTTATGTATCTTTACGATACCAGCCACCATGATAGAAACTCCTTTAGAAATCACTGTAATTATTATCTGTACGCATATATTTTCTGAGGATTTTGGAAAACCCTATATGTTTTTTATGAAACGGCCATGTTTGGAGTAAAAAACTTCCACTGTTGGATCATGTCATGGACTACCTCCTCAAAGCTCCATTATCAAGTTGATTTTAGGCACTAACCAAGATGGTTGGCATGATTACACCTAAGGTGTTTTGCACTGTGTTTGTCTGTTTCCTTTTTAATACAAAGTATTCATTGCTTTTTTTTTGCGCAAGAATATGATCGTTGTTGACTGCTAAAAGTATTTTTAACTACCACCTTGTGCTTTTTATCTTACAGTTCACTGATATAATCAGTTGAAACATCATACACTTCTACTTTGCAGATTTGGGGCAAAGTTCTACTGGATCCGGTGGCCTTGTCTCATCAGCTGTTTCTTTGGAATCATCAGACTCGTCACTGGAAGATCTGCAGAATTCACTAAAGGTTGTTTTCTACCAACTGAGGTCTTGCTATCTTAACCTCATTTATCCGGGGATCAAGTCACAAAACTGTTACCAAGTTCTGACAACGATGAAATTTGAAAAAGATAAGTTCCACATTCAAGGCAGAAGAACCCAATGGAAATCTAATGCCCAGTTTGTTGCTCATTGTCATCTCATCTGCAAGACATGTTGTCTTCTTCCCAGCTAGTTGGCATCAGCACACTGTACTTGCAATGGAACTTAATAACTTTCAGAATCTTAGAACAGCAAAATCTAATTCAACTACATGCAGTTTTAAGTTTATTTCTATCAAGAAATCATGTGATGCCATGTAACCATCTTAGGGAATGGACACACAGTTTACTTTATAAAGACCTTTTGTTGTTTAATACATGTCTCTAGTATAGCAGGCTCATTACTTGTTTTGTAGGATGTGCCTTGGGGAGCATTTTTCAAAAGCAAGGCAGTGTGGGCAATGATATATGCTCACTTTTGCGGAAGTTGGGGGCATTATACTTGCTTGTCTTGGCTACCTACATTCTTTAGGTTTGGCACCTTGCAAGTTTTCTTCTCAAGTTACTTTATAGGACCAAAGAGAAAGGGACTAAAGTTGAAACTGGATATCGTTAATTAACTGAATATTTTTATAATTTCTCCCATCTTAGCTGCATTTGCTGTGATATGTCAGGCTATAGGCATGCTCTATTATCCTATTCCTATGATCTAGAAATGTAGGGAAATGTTAGTTCTAATTAAAATACATTGCTCTTTGTTCATTACACTGTGTCAAATGTATATAGCAATAACTTCTTATTCTGATCTTTTTTTTTCCAACTCATGCAACACAGTGAGGAGCTGAACCTGAACTTGACAGAAGCAGCATGGGTATGAACATGCTTTCTTTCTTAAGTTATAGTAAGATCCTTCTATGAAAGCCCCACCCTCACTAGGCTGTCATTGGTATCTAGCGTGTACTCCAGCCTCATGTAGTGCTTTTGAATTTGTTTTTTTTCCCTGCAGGTGTCAGTCCTTCCTCCACTGGGTTCAATGGTCATTACATCTATTGCAGCACCTTTTGCAGACAACTTGATATCAAATGGAGTTGACACCACGAAGGTAAAGCATTCACTTCTTTTAATTGACTTCCCCTTGATGTTGTTGTGTTTGTGTATGCCTGTGTTGCAGGGTGTTAGACCTCGGCTGTAGGCACCTCTGATGTATAGGTGCAATGGTTAGAGAATACTAATGGGGGACTGTTATGGCGAGTGGGCCGGCCTGAGGCCTGGGCCCACGAGCACTGTAGCTCGGAACAGTAACAGGATTGGATTAGTTTAATTAGAATATAGATAAATTAGGGTTTGTTAGGATATTTACTTAGGGGTCAAGTTGGTCATCTCTATAAAAGGATACACCCTTGTATCAATTAGGTCAAGGAAGAAGTAGAGGATTAATCTCAGAGCCTCCAGCGTGAGGGCGAGATCCCATCTACCTCAACCTATCTATCCCAGTAATCTAGCCATATCAACTCTGGTATCAGACGGGACTTTCCTTGGATTTCCCTGCGACAGATTAGATTAATTCCATCGCATTCCACCCTCTATTCTGCTCTTCACGCCCATCAGATTAATTTCATCCAGCCACCACGTCCAGATTGCATCTAGCTGCCACTTCTACACCATCGACAGCCCCAGCAACAAGCCCATCGCTAATGACAGCCACCATGGGAGACTACATCACCAAAGCCGACTTGCAAGCTGCTATCGATAGGTTCACTGCTGCGTTCGACTCCGCCATGGCCAAGTTCGACGGCACCGGCAAATCATCATCAACACCATCGACGACTGCCGCCACCGCTGCGCAGCCACCAGAGGAGGACCAGGCAGCTCCACCAACGGTCGTACCACGTGCGGCCTCATCACCTCCGTCCTCGTCACCAGCGGCACCCTCGAGTGCCGCGACATCTTCACCGCTAGCGACATCGGCAATCGCAGCGCCACTGACTGCATGGGCATCTGCATCTGCTGCACCAGCACCGCCAACAGCCGTAACTCCACCAGCGGCATCGGCAATTACGGCGGCACTGTACCACATCGGCGCCGCAGCCGCTGATGTTTCTACCCCCCAAGCTCCGCATCCCGGTCTTCGACGGGAGTATTGATCCGCTGCAGTGGGTGCATCGTTGCAATCAGTACTTTGACGCATGGGAGACGCCGGATGATATGAAGGTATGGATCGTTTCATTCAAGATGAAAGGCCTAGCGCTAAGTTGGTACTGCGAGATCGAGCGGAACGTCGGCATACCAACGTGGCCGGGCTTCGTCGGCTTGTTCAACCGCCACTTCATGCCGGCTGCAACATTGGCTGCGTCAGCAGCAGACCCGGCCGCCATCAAGTCTTCTTCGCCGGCAGCAACAACACCACCTCCAACAACCTTGCCAGCAGCTCCAGCGGTTGTTCTTGCAGCACCACTGCCGCCCGAGTTGACACCAGTGGCGCTACTTCCGACTTCATCTCCCACCATCGTTGGTATCCTTGCCAAGATTGACGCCTTGTTCGCACCTTCATCAGCAATTGCACCGGCCGCGACGACTGTGGAGTCGTATGTGACACCATCAGCTGCCTGTAACAACATCCGTATCACCAGGAACACCTCCAGCTTTGGTGCCTCCTGCTGCCGCAACAGCGACATCAGCCCCTCTGCTAACATCATCTCTGATGTCTCTGTCGACCGCGACGACAGTGGCGGCTGTCGCATCATCGCCGCTAGCAGCAAAGGCGATGTTCCTTCTGCAGGAACCGGTGCCAGCAGAAACACCTCCCTCGCTGCAACAGCCTGAGGCATCAGCAGCTTCACCGGCACCTTCCAAGGCAGCAGCAACGTTAGCAGTTTCAACGGCCACAGTATCTCAAACACCGTCGACAGCCACGGCGAGGCCAACTGCATCCAGGCCTTTGCCTTCTCCAGTGCTGCCAGCATCCCCACCATCAGTGACGTCTGCAACCCCAGTTCCAGCATCAGCAATGCCTCCTTCGCCACAGACGTCGCGAGGGATTACGGCTGCAGCATCTTTCCTGCCATTGTCTTCACCGCTGTACAGTCGCTGCAGCTCAAGTACCAGCGAAGGCCCGGGCTGCAACACCACCAGCACTTTCGGCCTTGACGTCCCCAACCATGACGACATCAGCGCCGCAGTCAATTGTGGCAAAATCTGCTTCAACGGCCTCATCAACAGCGGCGCCATTGATGTTTCTGTCCCCTCCGGCAGTACTGATGCTCAAACCAGGGATTGTGTGGCTCCATGTCCTGGGACTCTGGGAGTGAACCTTGTGCCACACTGGGAGCCCATCCAGTTGGTGTTCTACACTGCTTCATGGCATGGGCTGCTTCGTGAGTTAGCAAGAATTTGTGGCATGAAGTCCTGTACAGTGCTGCTATCTTCATCAACATTGGTCAACACCAATTTACTTCAGCAGCATATTGCATGTGTCGCAGTGGGCATTCCAGCATTTGTGGGCTGGGCTGACAGCGCCTCAGTTTGCATCAATGGACCACTGGGGAACAACAACAGTTCATCGGATTGGACTCCGGACATCCGCGGGTTGCTAATTAGTTGGGGGTTCCTCTCCGGCCAGCTTCACAGAAGTTACAAAACCTTGTCTATGCTGGCATTGATCACTGGAGGATTGTGGTTGGGCATCTTGGCCTTCACCAACCATCACCATGGGCCTGTCTGCAGTTTGGTTTCGGCCTTGCTCTCACACAAGTTGCAATGCTGCCAACAAGCTTCCTTTGAGGGCCTCTGCAGCTACTACATCCAGTCCGGCTACGTCGTCAATCCTCCTACAGCAATATACTTCATGGGTACACAGAGGACAACCGCCGCACTGACCCTCTTCACGCTGTATTGGCCAGCACGACTTTGTCAAGAGTTCAGGATCGACCTACCGCCAAGGGGAGTTGACTTGCAGCAGAGCATCTTCCTTCTCGACTGCTACAACATCATGGGCAACCTTGTCTGCAGCCTGCTACAGCCAACAAAGCCTCAGCCTGGATTGTTTTGGGCTCAGACTGCGCTCACCCAGGGACAGCAGCAACAGATTTTGTGTGTTGTCCATCATTCTTCATCAGAATATGGAGCATGTTCAGGAAAGGCCACACTTGTTCGTCATCTAGGTCCATATACCATCACAGCCAAGAGTAGACTTGCTGCCGAAGGATGGATGTGACCTGGGAGTCAAGCAAACTGGTTATCTGTTCGAGCTGGTGCACCTTGCTGCTGTCATCCTCAGCATCATCACAGCTCGAGGACGAGCTGTCTTCGAGGGGTGGTGAAGTGTTATGGCGAGTGGGCCGGCCTGAGGCCTGGGCCCACGAGCACTGTAGCTCGGAACAGTAACAGGATTGGATTAGTTTAATTAGAATATAGATAAATTAGGGTTTGTTAGGATATTTACTTAGGGGTCAAGTTGGTCATCTCTATAAAAGGATACACCCTTGTATCAATTAGGTCAAGGAAGAAGTAGAGGATTAATCTCAGAGCCTCCAGCGTGAGGGCGAGATCCCATCTACCTCAACCTATCTATCCCAGTAATCTAGCCATATCAGGGACAGGGACTGGTTGTTGATAAAAGAAGAGGGGTTTGGCAATAGCAGCTGGAAGGAAGCGGATCGATATTTTACTTTTCATTGAATCCTCAACACACCATACTACACCTGGAATTTTACACTTCACTAGGATTACTAGCACAGTGCATTCTCCATTCCATGATCAAGGACTATTTTGTACGAAATCGATTCTTTTCTCTTCCTATTTGAATAAGACTCCCATGTATCAGCCCCTGCTGCTTGCAGCAAACTCCAATGCCCCCTGGATTCCCAAATTGCTTCTGCTGGTTTCTGCAACAGGAAGTCCAATATAGAGGTTGTATAGCCCTGGCAATTCTCAGAAGTGAACACAATATATGCTGTGTTATAAATCACAACAGCATTCTCAGTTAGCTTTAGCTCGTATTTTTTTATAGAACTGGAAAAAATGAATCTGTTCTTAATTTCTGTAGGTACGAAAAATATGCCAAACGATTGCCTTTGTGTCACCTGCGATTTTCATGATTCTTTCCTCTGTGGATCTTGGACTGCCTCCCTGGGAAATTGTTGCTTTTCTTACAAGTGGTCTAGCACTCTCCAGCTTCGCATTTTCAGGTCATGTTGTTAAGATTGCAATCAAGTTTCCACTTCTTACATGGTTCTGAGGTCCAGACCTAAATATTTTGGTTGGTAAACAGGGCTTTATTGCACACATCAAGATATCTCTCGTGAATATGCAAGCATTCTCCTGGTAAGTCGTAGGAGTCCTACCTTCTCAAATGAGTTAAATACACCAGGAGTACGTGAACTTGTCCCTAGACGCCACTTAGGTCCATGAACTTGAAAAATGCACATCTGGCACCTGGAACTTGTAAAGTTGTGCCACTTAGGTCCATACCCTTTTGATATATGCAAAAGACACATCGAATTTTAATCTTCTTTTACATCTAGGTCCTTCTTGTCTCCCTCTCCTCTCTTTCTTTCTCAGCGCCGCCTGGTGAGCCGCCTGTGGCCGCCGCCTGGTGAGCGCGACACTACATGGTAAAATCTCACTGGTGAAGCAGGTGCGGGTGACGCCCGGGTCCACCTCACCGCCGCGGAGCTCCACGCGCTCACCGTTGACCGTGAAGACCGCCGCCGCGGGCGGAGCAGCAGCAACCATCACGCGCGGGCGGGCCGACGTGTTGTGCTCGCCGGGCGGCGGCCGCAGGCGGCTCGCCGGGCGGCACAGAGAAAGAAAGAGAGGAGAGGGAGACGAGAAGGACCTAGATGTAAAAGAAGATTAAAATTCGAGGTGTCTTTTGCATATATCGCAGGGGTATGAACCTAAGTGGCACAACTTTACAAGTTCTGGGTGCCATATGTGCATTTTTCAAGTTCGTGGACCTAAGTGGCATCTCGAGACAAGTTCATGTACCCGTAGTGTATTTAACTCTTCTCAAATTTTCTGCATAATATCTTCTTGACAAGAAATAGAAAAGTAACATTCTTTCACTTAGATGCTTAAAAGAATGACTTACAGACAGTTTGCAGTCGATGCTAGTTTCATTTCTATTAACCTGTACTACTGATTTGTTGCCTTTGTGCTCCAGGGAATCACAAACACTGTAGGCGCTGTGCCTGGAATTGTTGGCGTGGCACTGACAGGCTATCTTATAGATTCAACCCATTCTTGGAGTGTATGCCATCAAACCATGTTCATAAATTATATAACATTTTATGAATCACTCTAATCATCATACTGGTACCGTTTTGTTTGCAGATATCACTCTTTGCGCCTTCTATCTTCTTTTACTTAACTGGTACTGCTGTATGGTTAGCATTTGCCAGCAGTGAGCCTCAGGATTTTTCCAAGTCAGAATCTGAGTCGTGACATGGTTTCCCTTTGCACAGAAGGGATTTTTTTCAGAAGGAAATTTCATCTTTATCCTAGGAATGACTATGGAGCTCTTTGATAGCGAAAAGGTCATGCTCCTTTCCAGTCAGCTGCAGATAAGAGGAGGCCACTGACAAGGGGACAACATACTCTGTAAATGCGTATGGTCATTAGCTTGACAATTGACATGTATGTAGACCTTTTGTTGTTTTTCACATTCTGACACAATTTTAGAAGGCAAAGAGGAATGTATCTGTCTTGGAGAGTTTGCATCAGCGGTAATGTTGTATCAGGAAACACTTCGGTGTAAATATGAAGAGCAGCATAAAATTTTTGGTTAGCAGAACACAATCCATTTTTATTCTATATGCTTGGATGTTTGGTCCTGTAATCCTGTTCGGCTGGTTGCATTGTGTGCAGCCAAAGTCACAATGCCACTTTGTTCCTCAGTGTAATGCAGTCAAATTCCTTTTCACACACTGGAAAAGTTATCTGACGGCCAATCACCAATGTTGCAAAACAAAAAGGTCAATCGCCAATGCGGCTCAGTCATACTAAACAAGACCTAAAGTCGTCAAAGTGTTCAAGTTGCCAACGGCATAAGCTGGATCTGGATAATAAGTCACAACTCATGAACCTGAATGATGGTTCAGGCATCGTCAAAAGCACATTTCAAGATGCCTCCAGCATCTAAATGTCAAGCACTTCAAGATGCTTCCAGCGTCTATTGTCAGCGAATACACTGCAGGCCTCACCGCCTCAGTACCAGAATGTGATTGAATGACATGGCACAGAATCACAACTCCGATAGTAAATGACCCCACTTGAACACAGACTACATGCACAATGGGAAAACACAAGATAACAATTTAACATCAGATGTCAAATTTTCCTACACTATTGAGACACTGACAAGCCACAAGCTACATTGGTCCCAAGCCCATTCCATCATCTAAACAACACAACTAGCAGCATGAAACAGCAGAGGTGGATGCAGGGTGTAAATTGCCAGATCACTTCTTCTTCTTGGAAGGCGGCTGGTCCTCATCTTCATCATCGTCGTCGTCATCGTCATCATCATCATCATCATCCTCGCCATCGTCATCACCGTCATCGTCGTCATCATCATCGTCATCGTCGTCGCTACCTCCTTCACCATTAGCCTCAGGATCGTCATCGTCGTCGTCATCATCGTCACCACCTTCTTCCCCAGAGTACTCCTCAGCATCATCATCATCATCACCCCCATCATCATCCTCGTCTTCATCATCGTCGTCGTCGTCGTCATCTGACCCTCCAGCATCCTTGTTCTCAGGAACATGGTCAGATTTGATTTTCCCAAGTAGCCTTCAAAAAATACATCAACAGACAGGTTAACACAGACCATTTTATTAAACCTAGTCACAGAACAGATAGAAAAGGAGTTAGAAGCCTACTTGTAAATTGCCCTCTGGTCTTCATTCAATATTTCTGATCCACCATTTACTGATTCAATCTAAGAAACAATGCTACTGCATCAGCACAGGATAACAGGAAGAATTGAAATAATCAAAACATCGTTCATAAGAAACTCTTCAAAAGATGCGGGAAGTTACCAGTAGACGATAAAACAATTATATATAGTCTATTAGCATTTTCAACAGTAGGTGAGGACTCTCTTGATTTTAATTAACAAAAAGAATCCACTAGCCTATGACAACTAATCAGTATTGAACTTTTGACTTGTGACAGAGCTTGCACATAGCATCTGATAATCCATTAGACAGGCTATGGCACTAGGCAGCAAAATTAAGGACTTCTCCAATCAGAGCTCTGGGCTAGAATGTCCTAAATCTGTTGACTAAACACTCCTCTAAAGTTAAACATAACTCATGTTTGTGATCACATCTTGTTTCAATTTGTACCAGCATAATCCCAGTGAATGCATCTTGACAATCAATTGGTAGAAGACAGGACAAATGCTACATACAGCAGCTTTATAATTTCTACAGCATTGTTGATCTGGTTCCCATCCCGCATTGTTACTAAATTTTACAAATTCAACTACCCAGATCTGCTTAGATCTATTCACAAGAACTATACTACCAGCCAAAGAGGGCAGAAATCCCCATACATCAAAATCAAATCTCTCCCTAAACAGCAATGGAGCATAATATCACTAGATCTGCAGACTCGAACACTTCAAAATTCTCAGTCAAAAGCAAAGTACGCCATGTCTCATGAAGAGTTAGCTCTATTCGCAGCCGATTCACAGTGTAATGGGGAGTAAAAGCCCGCAAAGGCAGCAAAATCACACGATTATGGCGGTCACTAGGCGTTTCTACCAAATCCAGCAATTGTACAACAGTAACAAAGGGTCGCACTGGGGGAAAAGGAAAAGGAGAATACTCACCGCAAGAGCGAGCAGGCCGAGCAACCTCTGCGCGGCAACAGCGGTGGCGAGCTCCGCCGCCGCTGACGATGCTGCCACAGCCTCCATCCTGTCGGGTCCACCAACCGCCGTCGCCATCGCTGAATTTGCCCTGTGCGCGAGCGGCGAGGAGGTGTGGAGATGCGGATGCAGCCGTCTAGCCGCAGAGGTATCTCGACGGAGGCTTTAATAGCGGAGGGCGGGAGGGGTTAGGGTTTTGTGCTCGGTCGGCGCCGGGTGGGGGTGGGGGTGCCGCCGTGTGAGCGCGTGCTTTAGGGTTTTGGTGCTCGCGTGGCCCGGGGCGGAGGGGTCTCTGGCGGGTGGGGCCCCGGCGGAAGTGGCTCCTCCAATGGGTGAGGAGGATTCGAAAAGGTAACGGCGAGAGGTGCGCGCGTGCCGATCGGGATCTCCTCGGCTGATCGGTTCGCGTCCCGTTAGAGTGGGACTCGTGAATCGTGATTCGTGCCGTGCGCATCTCTATTACTCTCTTTCTGTTTTTTTTTATCTGCGGGAACTCTACTCTCTCTGTTTTTTTTTTTTGAGAAAACTCTACTTTTTCTGTTGGGCTTGGCTGTTTCTATCCGCTGGAATTCTGCCGCGGATGGGCCTCGGTAAAGTCCCGGTCCATCGGGCAGCGGCTGGCCACTCTAGGGGGGGATTCATACGGCTCCTCATCATCGTGTCCATCAGGTGTAAATTCTTTTTTTTTTCAAAAAACGAGCTTTATTGAGGGAGAAAATTTACAGTAAAAATTATGGGCTGTTCGTTTTGCTGGACTGGGCTGGAAGCTCTGACATGAGAATAATCTACTGGGCTGGAATGATAAACCAAGTGAGCAGGGCAACGTCTATGCACAAGGACACTTGTCTTAAGTAGATAGAAGCATGTGTATTTCATTATTTTTACTAGCAAATTGCGCTAACAAATGTGCAAAAGTATTCCTTGCAGTTGCATAAATTTTTTGCTTTGCAAATCTCGGATGTAATGGGAGACTGATATTTTTTTGGCTACACAAAGCCCGGCGTTGCCGAAACAATATGATGCAAGACATACCAGCTCACTCCCTTCCCACATGTTCTCGCTTCAACTTTAGCTTCATCTACATGATTGGGGACACACGCCATGTCGCCATGACAGCATGACACGAACAACGCTGTAGTATGACACGAACAACGCTGCAGCTCCAGCGTGCCCTCCTCCGTCCTTGCAGAAATAATTGCAGCCGAATTAGCAGCATATTCCACAAAAAGAATTATTGAAATTTCTCGCCGTGTCGTAGAAGACCTCTTCTTTAAACTGCTAGGTGGGCTTCTGTTTGGGGATGGAGAGGTTCCGCTGCAAACAGCTGAGACTCGGGAGTTTGCCTGGCTATCATAGAGACGGTCGTGACGACGGTGAGGCGGACGTCCAGAGATGGCGAATGGCTGCAACGGCAGGAGATCTGGGTCGAAGCGAGGGACTGATGAAGGGAAAGGAAGAAGATGGGCTTGCTTCATCGGTGATTTGACCGCCGAACACTCGTTATCAGATAGGATCAGATTTGGATGGCCCCGGCAAAACGATGGTCTTAGGTGCAGGATCGTGCCCGGTTCCTGAGACCTCCTAATCCTAAGCGCCAAGCTCGATTTGTGGATGATGGTGCCATGGTGGGAGTGCAGCAGCGAGTCTCTGTTTGCAGGCGACGGTGTGACCTCTAAAAAATGCAGTGCCGCCATATATATGGATATGGCTCCCTCGTGGCCCAGTGCAGTCGTGCTTGAGCAATAATCCTGCTACCTGTCACTCGTGGTATACCGATCTAACGTACTGTCGGTTCAATTGGTCCTGGCCTCGCGGGGCATATAATAATAAGGCAGCGCGTTTCGTGAATTTCATTACCAGCCTCATCAACTTCAATTCTCTCAGTCGTTCAAAAAAATAAAATAAAATAAAAAACTTCAATTCTCTCAGGGACAGGCCCATCATAAGTTCAGAACCAAGCGATTTCCGTTCCAGGCTGGAGTAACTTAGCCACCAAAGGTACAAACCAACAACGCATAAAAGAAAAAAAAAATATAAGGTTATGTTCCTATATGGCCATAACCAAGAAATCAATGGATAAAAAAAAACAGGAAACAAACACTGACAGGTTGAACTGAGACCTCAACACGCGCCAAACTCAACTGAATTCAACTCAAAAGTAATTTTGGATGATCGGATTGGTACATCGATATAAGCCACACAACGCCAACGCCTGACAATCATAGATCACCACGCCACACAACACCACAACCCGGGAGACTAAGCAGACAAATAGGCCCGTCCCCGATGATGCCCTCCGCCAACCGCTGCCATATAACTGACCGCCGTAGTTCGCTGCAAGCCATGTAGCACGACTCCTCCACCATGCCACTATCGTCTTCAGGTCACGCACACTCGATTGTCGATCTCTCAATCCACGACCTTGCGTTGGCAAAAGTCAAAAGAGGAGCTTATTGCGCCACACCGAAAAGGCCACTACCATGCAGGATACATGGCCAAAACACCGCTGCAGCACCGTACACATATGACATATGACGGCGAAGGTCACACTCGAACCACGAACCAGCGGATCAATCACAAGTGCTTGCAGATTAACTGGCGTATTTCTTGTTGTCCTACTACATTATGGTGGCCATGTGCATCGCTGGCCTGTTTTTTTTTTTCCGGAGAAAAGCTGCTCATAATTAGGAATAAATTAACTTCAATAAAAGTATGTATGTTTCAAGATTTTAACAAAAAATTACTCTAACAAACATGCTGAAGTGTTCCGCTCATGGTTTAGGTGAGGTATCCCAGCCTCCTAAAACTTTGATTTTTTTTTAAAGCCTCCTCGCTACCAAAATAATCCGATAAAGGGTCACATACTGATCCAGCATCCAGTGTTATGGTAACCTCACGCCACACATATGTTCGCATCTTAAGCTACTCAAACCCAACTGGATTTAACGCCATGCCACTACACAACACTAAAACTCCAGCTTGCTCTATGTCCTTTTCAGTAGTGACCTATTGCAAATTCTGTAACACCAGCGCCTTTCGAGATGCTGCGGTGAATCCTCGGACCACATATCGATTAATCTCTAAGAAAAGCAGGACGCCGCATCTATAGGGACATCGGGCTTGAGCCGCTTGCCGCGCTTTGATCCAGGCATAGCACGGAGGCGAAGGTTGAGGGCGGCTCGGTTATGCCTGTGGTTCGCAATGGCCGTAGCTGGATGGCCTCGGCAAATCGCCGCCGGTTCTTGAGACCTCCTAATCCAAGCTCGAGAACATTCTTCTCGAGTTCTCGGTTCCATGGCGCTTCCTAGCTCTTAGACCCAACTCCCTATGTGCGTGCCCTCGATCGTGAACAACGAATCAAGGATGTATGTATAAATGCTCATGGCTGGGATGTATGTATGTATTTTTTTTCCTGAGAACGTGCAGCGCACGTATTTCATTAAGAAGGAGGGGGAATCAAATACATATTACACGGGCGGTTTGCTCAGCCGGGGTCAAACACACACCTCAGGAAGAGTTGAAGGAGTCTAGCGAAAACAACCCGCAGACCCCCAAAACCATAAACTACACAGCTACCACGAAGTACACTGTAACGACCCGGATTTCCGATTTCCGAAAACCGACTCCCTGTACCACTGTGATACTCCCTGGATCAAGTAGATATCACGTACAGAACTCATCACAGCGAATATCACATCCATACCACAAATAAAGTACAAATATCTTATTTATTACATCATTCTATGATATTACGTCTGATACAAGCCCTCAGGGCTGAACGACAAACAAAAGAGTATCCAACGAAGCGGATCTAGGCGTAGAAGCCTTCATCTTCTTGATCTCCACCACAGATAACTTGCGCGTCAAGACGATGCCTCAGTCGTACCATCCATCGTAGTTGAACTCATGCTCATCATCAGATCCTGCGTACTCAAAGGCTATCCCCAAGGAATGGGATAGGTTCACGTCACCTACCGTATATGCAAGCTTTAAGTGGACTATCATCTAAAGGGAATAAAAGTATATCAATGATAGGCTAAGGATTTCCTATGCAGCAGCAAATATAAAATAAGTATCTCCATTTCCACCCATCCCATACCTCACCACATCGGGCTATTCTGGCACACCGGACTCCCGTCTCCATCTCCGCACTCGTCTAAGTCGATGCGAGAGCTCCCTCCCCTCGCACCTCACCAACTACGTCCGGATCCTGAAAGGAAAGGGAGCAAACTTCCCTTCTCCCCATCCGTAGCTGCGAACCTTAATCACTCTCAAAACTGGCTAGAAAGAGGAAGGTAGAAGATCTCAAATATGAGAGCTAACAGTGCAATGGGCAATGTCTAATACCGAGGACGCGGCTATACGTATAGATTTTAGACTCTCGAGAGCTTGTACAACTGGACCCACTCGGGCTGCGAGATGGTGGCCGCCATCTCGAGACGCAACCCACAGCACAGACCCCAACCGCGACGATGCCCGCTTGCTCATTCCGGTCTCGGTCCATCGGCTCGCAATCCAATGCTTCGGAAGCTGTGTCGAACTCTCCCTCGTAGGGCCAGACGGGGCCATAGTCCTTCGGGTAAACGGTCTCTCCCGTTCCCGTACACCATCCACCTGATCTTCTCGCAATCCGGGCATCGCGCTAGTTAGGCTGGCTGGAACCCGTTCATATGGGTAAGCGGTAAGTACGTGGGGCCCAAAGAGTGGTTACCCCACTCGGTTTCGGACCGGGGTGAGCGTCATCGTCCCAAAGGCGTATCCTCCGAAGAAGAACGCAAGTCGCAGTACCCACTATAGGTACCGCCTGCCAACTCCTATGTTCCTATCCATCCATGTGCCCGCCATAAGCACAGTGTGGGACCCCTTCGAGAGCAGGGGTCTCCCGGCACCTCGGTCAAAGACCGAGTTGTTATAAAATGCTCACCCCCGCCAAGTTTCCCAAAAACACCTTCTCCTGCCAGTTTTATCCCCACACACGCCAAGAGTCCTAATCCACATGATCCCATACACATACAAGCAGCAGCATAGCAATATCATATATAGAGTGGTAGGTAACAAGGCAATCACGGAATAATTCATGGCTATGCAAGGCTCAAGGCATCATCCAATTGCGATAAGGAAAGCGCTAGCTCATCTAGTTGCAATGTCTAATATGCATTCAAAAGATGGGCTGGACGTGCAACCTGAGGGCAAGTTCTCTTCCTCCACGAAGTCTTCCTGGTAGTGCTCCTCTCCGGTCAGCTCCTGGCCGTCGGTAGGTCCTAAATACATAATTAAAGTAAATACCAGGGACCTTATAGCAAATAACTCCAATAAGACCAATTCAAGAAAGATCCAAATGGACTCATACTTCACACAAGGGCTTGGTCATGATTCTAGAAAAATATAGAAACTAGGTTTCATATTTTTCGGAGCTAAAATGAATTAGTTATGGATTTTCTAAGTTTAAATCCTTTTCTGAATTTTAAATAATTCTGAAAAGAAAAGAAAAGGGGCCAGGGACCTATTTGTAATTATGGAAAAGTCCAGGGGTGTTTCTACAAAAAGTTCAGGGTCGGCCGAAATGCTGATGTCAGCAATGGGCCCTGCTGACGTCAGCGTTGACCGGTCGACACGGTCAAACTGACAGGTGGGTCCGGATGATGATGTCAATCAGTGGCCCTAATGACGTCAGCAGAAGGGCCTAGATGCTATTTCTAAAAGTCCAAGGGGCTCGGTGTAAAAGTCACAGGCTAGGGACTATTTTGAAAGGATTTCGAAACTCCAGGGGCCTTTGTGCAAAAAGACAGGGGCTTGGTTGAAAAAGGGCCGGCGTAGATCTGGTGGACGTGGTCCATGGTGAGCCGTGAGTGCGGTTCACGTGGACCGCGCCCACGGGATCGGCTGCGACGCGGGGCGGATCCCGTGCGGCTGCGCTCGCGCAGACCCGCGTGTGACTCCACAGGAGCACGACGCGTGGCGGCGGAGGCGAGACGCACACGAGGCGCGCGGCGGAAAGCCGTTTGGCGGAGCGCGCTCGCGCGGCGGCGGTGGCGCGCCGGCGGCGGTCCAACCTCGCTCGAATCCGGCGACAAAGCCATGGCCCTGCGCCAAATCACATGGGTCACGCGTTCACGGGGAAAAAACTCGGGCAAAGGTTCTTAGGGCCGGCTATGGCGAGATCTAGGTCGGGGTTCGGGTGCACGGCGAGCGCTCGCTGGAATGCCCCAAAGGGGTGTTCCACGGGCGGCCAGGGTTCAAGGCTCGGGCTTGGCTCGACGTCGCGGGGTTCCTGCACAAGAAGATTCCTGGCACGAAGGCCAGGGCACAGGCATAGAAAAAGGCCGGGCTTGGGTTGGCTTGGCTATCTACAGAGGCTCATCGGCGCCCATGGCGCCGGACAGTAAGGGGAAAGGGGGAGAGCGGTAGCGGTAGCTCACCTAGGGGTCAAGGCTTGGCTCAGCGAGGTGAAGACGAAGTCGTGGATGCCGTGTAGTGGTACGAAGAGCCGCGACAGGGATCAGTTCGTGGGCTTCTTGCTCTGGGTGGAAGACGCTGCGGCGGCGGCGCTCTAGGGGCGGCTCCGGCGTCCTCCTTTCTTCCTCGCCCTCGCCTTCTTCTCCTTCTCCCCTTCTTCTTCTTTTTCGCAGCGGCGGCTAGGTGGGGAAGGGCAGAGCCCAAGGGTGGATGAGGATGGAGGAGCGGGCGCTCCTCTGCTTTTGTAGCGGCGGCGCGGCTAGGGTGGAGAGGGGAGAGGCTAGAGAGAGGAGGGTTTCGATAGAGGGGGCACAGTGGCGCGGTGCGAGAGGCGGGAGGCTAGGGTTGCTCGGCGTGCGGGCCACGGGCACGACGAGAGGAGAGAAGGGAGGTGTTGTGGCTCGCGAGAGGATAGCGCGTGCCTCCTCGAATCTAGAGCTAGGGGTGCTGCGGTGGTGGCGTAGATCGGGAAAATAGGGCTCCGGGGCTCGCGAGAGGATCTCGCGCGCTGGGAGCGGGCGATGGCGAGATTGGTGGCGCCGACGGGTAGGAGAGTGGCGGGGGGTGGCAGAAGGGAGGTAAGGGGTAAAGCTGACATGCCGGGGCCCTGCATGTCCGCGTCCCGGGTGAAGGGACGGGCGGCGGTATGGAGAGGTGGGCTGGCGGGAGTTGGGCAACGACGTTGGGCCGAGGAGGAACAAGGCCGGGGGGGGAGGGGGGGAGGGTTGTGTGGTTCTGTGCCGGGAATAGAGGGGCTGGTTCTAGACTTTGTTAGCAGGCCGAGTTAAAGAGTTAGAGCCCAAGTTAGCTTTAGGATTTAACCTTTATTTGATTTGGGTTTGAATCAATTCAAATCCAAATCACACTCAAACAAATCCAAATAAATTCCAATAAATTCTAAATGTTCACAGTAAGACATAGACACCTTAACAAAATATTAAATTTATTATTTAATTCTAAAAATTTTGGAAAAGGTCCGATGAAGACAACCTTATATTTTTCCTTGCTAGTAATAAATAAACTAAATTTAAATCCACATGTTTAATATTATAAGTATTTCAGAAAAATCTGAAATGTTACATGCTATCTATTAAGCGCATTAGCGACAGGAAGAAACCCTGCTCTCCTCCAACAGTGCAAATCATCCATCAGTTCCCCGAACAAAGCCATGGGCAGTTTTGTCGTACCCCTGAAGACACTCCCGTTGCGTTCATACCAGAGCTTCGTCGCGCAGAGCACCACAATCGAATCAAAACGCCTGCGGGCAAGCTTGTCCAGTTGCTTACGTCTATTGAGCCACCAGTCGACTATGCCATCATTCTGGTTGGGCATCAGGTGTTGCCATCCTTGAGCACGTAGTATACGGAACCAAACTTCATGGCTGTACACGTAGCCCATTAACAGATGGTCTAGATATTCCACTTCTTGTGAGCACAGAGCGCAATTGCCATGGTTTGGCAGTCCATGCCGCTGCAACCTTTCAGAGGTCCAGCATCTTCTGTGAAGAACCAACCAGAAAAATAGTCTGTACCTGTTTGGTGCTCTGACCTTCCAGAGTTGCTTGGCGCCGCTGCGCATTGTCAGTCCGTGAAAAAAAGCTTTGTAGGTCGAGGCCGCCGAGTACGATCCATCAGTCGACCATCTCCAACGGAAGACATCCGACTCGTCGACTAGCTGGACTGTATTCACCATTGCCCAAATCCTGAGATAATCGAGGATAGCTTGCACTGAAAGACCACCCCTGATGTCACGAACCCATCTTTGGTTGATTAAGGCCTCCTGAACCGTCCGTGAGTATCTTGCTCTTGCCGGCACCGTCTGCACGAGGTCTGGGGCCAGCGAGGCTATGGATTTTCCATTTAACCACTTGTCCTTCCAAAAGAGCACAACCGCTCCGTTCTTCACTTCGATCATGAGTGAAGCATCAAACATTGCTTCGATCATGAGTTGGCAGACTTGCCCCCGGCCGTGACGGTTCAGTTTTACTCAGCCACATCCAACGGAGCTGCAGAGCAATTCCCATGAGCTTTAAGTGGGCGTGCAAACTATTGGCCAGGCGACCACTTCAGTGCCCTTCCACAGGAATGCCTTGCGCAAACGGTCAATTGCTTGGATAGCCCAAGGAGAAAATGTTAACGCTATGGCCGGATAAACAACCAAGGAGGTGAGTGTCACCTTTGTAAGCGTCATCCTCTCTGCTCTTGTTAGAAGTTTTGTCATCCACAACGGCAACCTGTCAGCCACCGCGTCCACCAATGGCTGTTCTTGAGCTTTGGTCAGCTTCCAGATGGAGATTGGAGAGAGGCAGTCCCAAGTACTTGCAAGGAAAATTCGTGAGTTTGCAATTGAAATTGTCCACCATCACCTGGATGTCATCATCTGTGCAACGGATCGGTGTCAGGGAGCATTTTCCCAGGTTTGTTGTCAGGCTTGTGGCGCCTTCAAAACAATCCTGAGCTGACTTGGCCCGTGTTTAGTTGATGAAAAGTTTTTGGTGAAAAAATTTCGGGTATTGATTTTACCAATTTAGGATTAGTAAATGTGGACGAAAAAGGTGGAAAGTTATACGGATAGGTTGGAAATCTCGTGACGAATCTAATGATAGTAATTAGAGGGTAATTAATCCATAATTAGCGGATGGTTACTGTAGCATTACTATTGCAAATCATGGATTAAGTAGGCTCATTAGATTCGTCTCGCGATTTACAGCCCATTCATATAACTTTTCACCTTTTTCGTCTACATTAATACTTCATGCATCTAAGATTCTCCTTTGATGTGATGGGTGAAAAGATTTTGGGTGGGAACTAAACAAGGACTTGATCAGGGTGAATTCAGCAGCTTCTGGCGTGACAAACGCAACCACATCGTTCGCGTACAATGACACTCGATGCATTATGCCTCTGATCCCAAACGGCTTCAGAAGTTGCAGGTTATCGGCCTTTGCGTAGATTGCATTCAGGGCCTCCATTTTTTTTAGATTAAGGAAAAAAGGTTCCGGCCTTTACATTCAACATGTGAATGCTTACAGCCAACACTGATGGAGGGGTGACAAGGGATCCCCTTGATGAAGTCCTCTAGCATGACAAATCCTCTCACTTTGAGTGCCATTCACCAGGATTTTGCTGTTCGCAGTTGAGAGCAGTACTGAGATCCAGTCACACCAACGCCTCGAGAAGCCCATGAACTCAAGCAGTTCAAGCAAAAACGGCCATGAAACCGAGTCGAAGGCCTTAGTAATGTTGATCTTCAGTAAGGCTGCTGTTTTCTTCCTATTGTGCAGCAATTTTGCCGTCCCTCTGACCAATCTGAAGTTCTCGTGGATGTTCCTTTTCTTTATGAACGCACTCTGATTTGCCTTCACTAGTTCAGACATTCGCGGCGCAAGCCGGCTTGCCAGTGCCTTGGAGAACAGCTTACCGAGGCAGTGAATGAGATTGATTGGCCTGAATTCTGAGATAAGCTTTGCTTCCTTTGTTTTTGGGAGGAGTATCATCAATGCTCCATTGATCAGGTGGAAGCTCCTGGTGTCCATCTCAAAGAATGCGTGCACTGCTCTCATGACATCCTCCTTTATAATCGACCAAGCAGTTTTCAGAAACAAACCTGTGAAACCGTCCGGCCCCGGTGCCCTATCTGTCGGCAGTTCCTTCACATGATGTGCTATTTCTTCTTCTGTAAAAGGGTCATCCAATGCCCTTAGATCAGCTTGTGGGATTCCCAGGAATTGGAAATCCAGCCCGTGTCGGCGCTGTTTCTGGTGACCTATGATATCATCAAAGAACGCATGTGCCATTTCCACCTTCTGCTCTTCCCCATATACCGTGTGCACTCCATCTGACAGGGACGGGATGAAGTGCTTACGCTATAGATGGAAGCACTTCATCCTGTCCCTGTCAGATGTGCGTTGCTACAGTGAAATACTAACGACACATTTGGTGTGCTAGATGGACTTATCCATGATCATCCAATCTAGAGTTTTACCCTAACTGCAGCGTTTAATTTTGTTTATATAATGGAATTTATCGATCTGTCATTGAGTGGTCCTTCCTTTGTGTAGTCGTGTTACTAAATATTCGTGACCACTCGATTCCTCAAAAATGGACCGAGAATCCAATCCTCTGTAAGGTCATCCGAAGACGATGATCTGATTCCAATTGACACTGTATCTCAATCCAAATAGATTGCAATTATATTTTTCAAACCTCCTAGATTTCAATTTATATCACTATATTCTATTGCACTTAGTCAATATTTGCTAGGAAAACAATAAATTTTCTTTGACATTTTCTTACTCAAATAATTATTCATTTCTATCAACTTATGTAACTTTTCTACTCCAGTATATTAAGTTCCTCAAACACATAAGTTACTCTATATCGCTGGGAGGTTTGGCGCCCTCCCAGCGATCGGTGCACTGTAGCAATAATTTTTTTATATATTTTTTGTTTTTCTTTTATTTTTTTCATTTTTTATTTTTTCCATTTTTTGTTTTTTTATTTTTCCTTTTCATATATGGGTACTACTTTAATTTTGTCTCTAGCAAAAATAAGTACATCTATGTCAAAAAAACATCGTCATCTATAGTTGGTACATCCTTGACTGCCACGTGGTTTCAAACTTTCAACGTTGCGCTTTACGTGTTGCTTCTTGGCATTGTTTTCAGAAGAAATAGGTACATCCATGTCGCCGAAAGAGTAAGTATATTATCTCTATAGCGCGGGGAGGTTTGCGCCCTCCCCAGCGCCTCTGGCACTGTAGCGCCACAGTCAGCTATAGTGCGCTACAGTGCACTATTTTTTTTGCCTTTTAAAACTTTTTTACAACATATTTCTTTCGCTACAGTATATCTATTTTTTCACATGAGTATCACGTCTGGTGGTACCTCAGTAAAAAAAATACATGGCGACTTCTCTAGAAGAAATACATGCATCCATACCGGTAAAAAAATGCGTCCAACTAGAGTCGGTGCGTCCTCGCCACATGATTCCAAATGAAATTGTGGTGCCCTTCATGCATTAGAGCTGTCGTTGCCTCCTCACGAAGTTTAGAACGTGACAGAAATATTGCGCTCCTCGGCTGCTCGCACAATCTCACGCATCACGTGTCAACTCGCCGCCTTTTTCCCTGCTCTTGAGCCCCAGTTTGGATCAGAGGTGGTGCAGCTGCCTCGGAGGGACATACCGTCCACCACGGGCTTACCGACCTTACCTGTGAAGTTCACGACCACTGTTTTTCGTGAGACGAGTTCGCCGAACCGTAGTTCCTGTCCTCAAGTTGTCCTCTCCCCTCTCTTTCTTATTCGTCGGCCAGCAGGCCAACAACGTCACATCGTGCCGCTTCAGTTCTCAGTTCCTACGAGCTCTAGCGCGGTAATGGCAAAAGGCCCTCCTAACTGCACACTCTATGTCAAGACAACCATGCTCTCTATGGTCGATAACATATGCCTTACCGCCATCGAGTTTGTTGAGGAGTCATGCCAGCATGACACCATCACTGTTCATGATTGCTACTGTGTGCGTACATTCCATGCATATTGTCTACTTCATTCAATATGTGTGTGTTTTGTTTCATCCATGTAAGCATTTTGTGTTGTTAGTGATTAGAAAAATTAAAAAATAGATGAAATAAAAAACCAACCACGACAATAACAAGTAATTCTAACAGGCACGGCGGTAGCGCGCTGCCCTTCCTTTATTACAAGCCAGCAAATATATTCCTTTCGGTTTAGAAGAGAAACATCTAGCTAGAGTTTTTTTAAAGATAAAACTTGACGTTATGAGTGGATGCATACATACACATGCTTTCTTACTCAGAAACTTTTTTAATACAAGAATAATAAATGAAACATGATATATTAATTATTACATATGGCAATATATGGATTGTGTTGGCCCTAATTCCTAGTTTATTATTAAGTTTTACATAGGCTGAGATGTGCGTTGGCAACACAAATGACTTGTAACTCAAGTGGATTTGGTCTTTTCCTAAAGACTTGTAGACCAAGGTTCGAGTCTTCCCTCCACCAGCTTTTTCGCTTATTGATTTTTTCCCTGCGCTTTTGGTTTGGGCAGGTCTCGTTTTCCCGGTTGGTGTGGCCGGTTCGCGTGGTGGGCGCGGTTTTCTTGGTTAAGGTGGGCGGTTCACGTGGTTGTGTCTTGGTTATATATCTTTTCACCGGTTCAGATGGAGTTTTTCTCAGTTTAGTAGCGCTAGAAACGGTTCACGCGTTTTTTTCTCCGGTTCTATTAATGACGGACCATATTAAGGGCAGAGACTTTATTATTAGGTAAAGCTTTATTATTAGGTAAAGATATATCCTGATCTTGTTATTAAATTTGGACGATTTTGTACTGCGGCCGCTGCGACCTCTCTATATACGAAGCCTCTCCGAGCATACAAATTGCAACAGAAGCTATATTTACTATCCTCGCTTTATGTCCCATGTATACTCTAGGTCCTTACTTCCATAATGTCGTGTTGACACCAACAACATCAGTTGCATACACCAACCCAAGATACAACCATCAAAGTAACGTTAGCAGAGATGGACACACGAAGATTATTGTAACGACAATAATTAAACGTAGGGACCTAGGGGTGTACACGGGGCAGCAAAGTAATGATAATAAATTCAGCATTGTTGCATTATATTGAATTCATATGATCGGAGAGGCCATATATATAGAGAGAGATCCCAGTGGTCATATAGAGAGAGATCAGGATATGGACACAAAAAGCATGTATGGATCATGGATGGAAAAGCATCAGTCCCAGTTCGAGATCGAGCTTGGATCATTGGGACAGGGAGGTGTCACGGAATTTAGTTGCACGAGATAGCATCAAGGGGACTCTGATTGGGGTATGCCGGTGCCTTGATATGTACATGTGGACGTCGAGCGTGAAGTGCTGGGCGACAAGCTCCGGCTGCCAGATTATGTTCTGACTATGCTGCCATCGCCAACGATCGCGATCACGGTCGGCGTGGCTCATCCCCTGGACTTGGCATTGCCCCCGCGCCCCACGCGAGACGATTGTCCGTGCCACCACCACTGATCAGTAAACTCAGAACCAAATATTTCTTGAGACTGGGCAGTAAGCTCAGAAGTACGTCGGATCTGCTTGACAAGGGCTGACCGCATAAGATTTATTTTGTATGAATACTGTTCCTTTATCCAATTTTTTTTTGAGTATTTGTCTTCAAAGATGCAATGATGCCAATATGCCATAAGGTTTTAGTATGAATTGTCTATTGTGTCTATAAGATTTATTTTGTATGAATACTGTTCCTTTATCCAATTTTTTTGAGTATTTATTATTTTCAAGGATGCAATGATATTCAGAATGAAGCTTATTAAAAAAGGGTATTAGTCAAATACACTTCAGATTAGTTCCTTTGCAACAAGCATAGGTACAGGACTAGCACTGCAATTGGACGGTGATTGCTGCGTTCATGCACCATGGCGCGGCTATCGTTGCCGGCGAGCTCGGTGGCATAAGCACCTACCGGCACGGCATTTCAGGGACATGGCTAGTAGCTTGAAGAACCATAGTTGACCTGATTGCTCTGTTTCTTTGTCCAGCACATGGACCATTGGTCTGGCGATGGCCTGCACGTCAAGACTGCTCAACGAGCAGTGTCTCTTGACCGGCTGACGATGGCCTGGAGAGTTTCCGCTGCTATAGGTGGGCTGCTGTTTGGAGATGGAGAGTTTCCGCTGACGTCTGCTGAGACTCGGGAGTTTGCCTGGCTATCATAGAGATGGTCCTGAGTCGTGACGACGGTGAGGGCGGACGTCCAGAGATGCCGAATGGCTGCAACGGCAGGAGACCTGAGTTGAAGCGAGGGACTCAAGGGAAAGGAAGAAGATGGGCTTGCTTCATCGGCGATTTGACCGCTGAATCGTCGCTAGAATCAGCGTTGGATGGCCCCGGCAAAACCATGATCTCCGGCGCACGATCGTGCCCGGTTCCCGAGACCTCCTAATCCTAAGCGCCAAGCTCGATTTGTGGATGACGGTGCCATGGTGGGAGTGCAGCAGCGAGTCTCTGTTTCCAGGCAACCGTGTGAGCTGTGAAAAATGCCGTGCCGCCATATATATGGCCGGATATGGCTCCCTCGTGGGCCATGCAGTCGTGCTTGAGCAATAATCCTGCTACCTGTCACTCGTGGTATACCGATCTAACGTACTCGGTTCAATTGGCAATCAACACTTTGCCACCAAACAATGCTTTTTTTAACAAAGCAACAAAGAAAAATATAAGGTTATGTCGCCATAACAAAGCAACCAATGGAAAAAAAACCCTGCCAAACAAACACTGACGCGTTAGCTGAATTTAACTAAAAATAATTTTGACCGATCTGATTGGGACATCGATACAAGCCACACAATGCCAACGCCTACACCTGACCACCATAGATCACCACGCCACACCACAACCTAGGAGAGATTAAGCAAACAAATAACTGCTCATCGCAAGCGCTGTCGTCCCCAACAACATCCCATCCAAACCAGCCGCTGTCATATAGAACCGGTCGCCGTAGTCAGGTGCAAGCCATGTAGTTATCATGACATCTCCACCATGCCGCCATTGTCTTTAGGTCACGCACACTCGATTGTCGATCTCCCAATCCATGATCTTGTGTTGGCAAAAATTAAAAGAGGAGTTTACTACACCACACAAAAAAGACCACCATCATACAGGACCCATCGCCGAAACACCGACAGCACCATACACAACAAAATACCAAAATACTGTACAAATCAACAATGCTCGGAAATGAAGTTCTTCATTTGCCATATGAGGACAAAGGTCACACTCGAACCACGAACCAGCAGATCAATCACAAGTGCGTGCAGAGTACCCGGCGTATTTCGGTTGTCCTCCTAAATTATGGTGGCCATGTGCATCGCTGGCCTGTTTTTTTTCCCGGATAAAAGCTGTTCGAAACAAATTAACTTCAATAAAAGTATGTATGTTTCGAGATTTTAACAAAAATTACTCTTAACAAATGTGCTGATTGTGCTGATTGCTGAAGTGTTCTGCTCATGGTTTAGGTGAAGTATCCCAGCCTCCTAAAAAAATTACAAAAAAAAAAAAATCTTTGTTTCGCAGATGTAGAATGAAATGTGAAGCCGATCATCATTTTGGTTACACAAAGCCCCCTTGCTACTAAAATAGTCCGAAGGACCACCTATTGATGCAGCGCATGCATCATCCAGTGTGATGCTAACCTCACGCCACACATGTGTTCGTATCTTAAGCTACTCAAACCCAACTGGATAACACACCACGCCACTGGACAACACCACACCTCCAGCTTGCCCATTGTCGACCTATTGCAAATTCTGTCACACCAGCGCCTTTCGAGCTGCCGCAATGAATCCTTGAGGCACCAGCGCCTTTCGAGCTGCCGCAATGAATCCTTGAGGCACCACATATCGATTAATCTCTAAGAAAAACAGGAAGCGGCATCTATACGGACATCGGGCTTGAGCCGCTTGCCGCGCTTTGATCCAGGCATAGCACGGAGGCGAATGTTGAGGGCGGCTCGGTTATGCTTGTGGTCCGCCGGTTCCTAAGACCTCCTAATCCCAAGCTCGAGAACATTCTTCTCGGTTCCATGGCTTCGCTGCCTAGCTCTAGTCCCAACTCCCTACAGGCTACATGCATGATCTCGATCGTGAACAAGGAATCAAGGATGTATGTATACGCTGATGGCTGGGATGTATATATGTATGTCATCAGTGTGGTAGTTTCTTTGGTCCTGACAACCGTGTGAACGAACCATGCAGTGCCGCTATATAGATGGATACCTGGCGCTTTGAACTGTCACGTGGTACATCACCGCCCATCGAACCTAGTGGCGGTATCTAACACTTCACAGCCTGATCGTATGGACATACTTTTGCACATTTCTTAACTCTTGGGTAAACTAAAGCTTCACCGAGATCTCACTGGGTCACACAGGTATCGGAAAGCTCACAACCAAACGTCACAACCAAACATGTCCATCAAAAACAGAATATTTTTTTTCAACGCGCACCTAAGTGCGCCACCCGGCCCAGAAACTCGTCCCTCCGGGAATCGAACCCTGGCTGGCGGGGTACCAAGCGAGCGGCCAGACCAACTGCAACTGGTCTAGCGCTCGTTCGTCACGTGTTCGCTCATAATTGTCCTGTATCCTTTCATTGCTTCTTGAGCTGAAACTAATGAGGAATTGAGCCCTGACGGCCGTCGACGATTAGCGGAGCGCCTAGCTATGCGGCCAAGTACTGCTTCGGCCACAGCGATTGAGGCACGGGCAAATCGTCTTGCGCGAGACGCCGGGGCAACGCGACACGTCCAGGGACGAGCGATCGATGTCGACCGCGCGATCGTTGGCGATGGCAGCAGTCAGCAGATGATCTGTGAGTAGGAGCTCGTTGTCGCTCGATGCAGAGCGCGCGCGACGTCCACGCGTACATATCACTGCGCGGAGCTGCCGACATACCCCAACCAGGAGTGCCCATTCTCCGATAGCCAATGCACCGAAAATTCCTGATGCCTCACAAACCCAAGCTCGATCTCGAACGGGCGCTTTAATTTTCTATCCATGGGTTTGCTTCTTTGTCTATAGTTAGAGTCCATACATGCTTATACTATTTATTTATGGATATCCTGATCTTATTATTTTATTTGGACGATTTGGTATTGCCGCCACTGCGCGACCGCTCTCTATATAGAGAGCCTCTCCGAGCATTCAAGAAGTTATATATATACCTATGCAACGGAAGTTGCATTTACTATCCTCGTTTTGGGGTGTGCACGGGACAGCAAAGCAATGATATAATAAATTCAGCATGTGCTGCATTATATTGAATTCATATGATCGGAGAGGCCGTATATATAGAGAGATCGTAGTGGTCATATAGAGAGAGATCAGGATATGTACACAAAAAAGCATGTATGGATGGAAAAGCATTAGTCCCGGTTCGAGATCGAGCTTGGATCATTAGGAAAGGGAGGCGTCACGAAATTTAGTTGTACGAGATTGCGACGAAGGGGACTCTGGTTTGGGCATGTCGACGCCATGATATGTACATGTGGACGTAGAGCGTCAGGTTGCTGGGCGACAACATGCTCCGGCTGCCAGATTATGTGCTGACTGCTGCCATTGCCAACGATCGCGATCGCAGTCGCCGTCTCTCGCCCCTGGACGTCATGTTTCCCCCGCGCCGCGCCCACCGCTGTCTTAGTACATAGTACTTGGCCGCATGCGTGGCTTTGGCTTTTCTGAGAAACAGCTTTTCTGTCTGTAGCTTATTTTGTAAGAAAACGTTTGGCAAAACAGCTTATTCTAACTTTTAAGATTTTGTACAAGATGTAAAAGGTCCACAATACCCTTATATTATTTTTACATCTAATTTTTTTACGTTTTCCTCCAACTCATTCTCTTTTTTTTCTTACTTTGTCCTTCATTTTTCTTTTCCTTTTTTTCTCCTTCCTCTCACCCCTCTCTTCCTTATCCACTCCCTTCCTCCACGGGCCATGGCCGCCGGCCCTCCATCCCCGCCGGCTACTCGTTGTGTGCGGTCATTTCTTTCACACTCCCACATTAGTTAGTAGTTCGCCATTGGACACTACCTAGCCTGCATCTACTTGCAACAATATTCAGTTCGTCCATGCACCAATGTTCATTATAGAGGAGCATCGTGTCTATTTGTAGTATTTTCTTAGTTCTACACAACCTCACACGTATTGTGTGCTAAATCAGTTACTAGCATGTCAAAAGTTTACCAGCTTGTCAAATAAGTAATCAGATAAATGATATACCTATATGCACTAACTTGTCAAGTTATTGTATCCAAATGAGTAACTGAAGAGATGTTGTACATATCTGCACTTACACTACCGGAAAAATTGTCGTTGTTGTGTGTGGCATGCTTTGCCGTGTGCGGCATATCGGGCACACGGCAAAGAGGAGCTTTGCCGTGTTTTTTTTTGACACACGGCAAAGTAGGCGAATTTGCCGTGTGTCTTCTTTAGCACACGGCAAATCTATAAATAAAATTTCTCTTCTCATATCAAATTTTACTCTCCACATACAACATGTGTTATTCCATGTTAAAATTTGGTACATTTTTATATTTGTTTTCTATATTTAATTAATTAATTACATTTCAAGCAATTTTTTGAATCGAGTCAAATTTGAACCACAAGTGATTGAAATAATAGAATAAAATGAGTGGAAGAATAATATTCATGTTATTTAATCCAGTTTGAGGCCTTGCACATGAAATGAAAAGAAATTTTAAACATCTTGTTCAAATAATATAACCACTAACATGTGTCCGAATGATTATTAAATTCAAATAAAAGAAAATAAAGTTTAAAAATCTTGAAATTTGTCATGATGTGATGACATAACACATGGAGGCTGTGATAAAAATTTGAGACGATTTCACACATTTTGACATAATGATGTTTACAAAACCTAAACATCTCATAAGAAGTATATGTGTTAGTGTATGTGAGGAAGTTAGTAGATGTAGTTTTGAATACAAAATTTTTATATGATCTCGTATGGAAAAAAACTTTATACCAAAGTCGTACAGCTCGATGAAATTTCAAACTTTGCAGTTTGCAACCTTTGTATTTGAGATTATTTAATATTTTAACATCTCATTATAGGTGATATAATTTGAAATCATAAATTTTAAAACTTTCAAATGATCTCGGATGTAAATAAGTTCTATATCAAAGTTGTAAAGCTCAACAAAATATACAGCTTTCTAGTTGGAAACTTTTTTATTTGAGATTGTTTAGTATTTCAAAAATACATTATAAGCTATCCAATTTCAAATTTTAAAATTTTAAAAATTTCAAATGACTTCGGATGTGAAAACGGTCTATATCAAAGTTGTAGATCTCGAAAAGACATAAAAGTCTGTAGTTTACAACTTTTTATTTGAACTCATTTTGATATCTAAAAGTGTATTATAAGACCACTAAAGAAGCACAAATGTGCCACGTTAGCGATTCGTATCATCAAAATGAAGAGCTCCCATTAGCCATATTCCACCCATGGATCCATCCCCCACTGGCCCTCTCTCTCCTTATCCTCCCCTCCCCACGGCTCTCCCCCACACTTCTCCCCCCTCTGTTCTTCTTCCTCTCCAAGTGTTTCGCGTGGCCGGCAGGGCTGCAGGACGCGGCGCACGGCGGCCGGAGCGACGCGGCGGCCGGCGACCGAAGCGGCGCGGCATCTCATTATAGGTGATATAATTTGAAATCATAAATTTTAAAACTTTCAAATGATCTCGGATGTAAATAAGTTCTATATGAAAGTTGTAAAGCTCAACAAAATATACAGCTTTCTAGTTGGAAACTTTTTTATTTGAGATTGTTTAGTATTTCAAAAATACATTATAAGCTATCCAATTTCAAATTTTAAAATTTTAAAAATTTCAAATGACTTCGGATGTGAAAACGGTCTATATCAAAGTTGTAGATCTCGAAAAGACATAAAAGTCTGTAGTTTACAACTTTTTTATTTGAACTCATTTTGATATCTAAAAGTGTATTATAAGACCACTAAAGAAGCACAAATGTGCCACGTTAGCGATTCGTATCATCAAAATGAAGAGCTCCCATTAGCCATATTCTACCCATGGATCCATCCCCCACTGGCCCCTCTCTCTCCTTATCCTCCCCTCCCCACGGCTCTCCCCCCTCTATTCTTCTTCCTCTCCAAGTGTTTCGCGTGGCCGGCGGGCTGCAGGACGCGGCGCACGGCGGCCGGAGCGACGCGGCGGCCGGCGACCGAAGCGGCGCGGCGCACGATGACTGGAGCATCGCGGCGGCCGGAGGCGCGGCGCAGGGCGACGAGGCGGCCGGCGGCTCAGCGGCCGGAGCGGCGCGGCGCACGGCAACGAGAGCGGCGCGGCGCACGTTGACAGGAGTAGCGCGGCGGCCGGAGGCATGGCGGCCAGCTGCGGCGGCGTCCCGCGGGCGCCGCAGCGGCGGGGCAGTGACGTTCGTGCGTGGCGCCACTTGGCCTGTGCGCGAGCGGCGAAGACGACGACGAGTCACTACGGAAAAAACTCTACATTGGTGCATTCACGTTAGTGCCGGTCAAGCTGGAGCCGGCACTAATGTTCAACATTAGTGCCGGCTCTAGGAACAGTGTCCCTGGAGCCAGGTTAGTGCCGACTAGTATCACTAGCCGGCACTAACATGCTACCCGGGCCAACCATTCGCAGAGAATATGCGAATCCCACAACGGTCGGGTTGCACGTTAGTGCCGGCTGGTGGCTTCAGTCGGCACTAACGTGACGCGGGAATATTAGTGCCGGCTGGGGTTTCAACCGGCACTAAATGTCAATAAATAGTGCCGGCTGAAGCCCCCAGCCGGCACTAACGTGCCCAACATATATCAGCCTTCTTCCTCCCGAGCCCGAGCCCAATCATTTGAGTTCGAGCTTCTCCTCTCTCCAATGGCGTGTTAGAGGGGAGGTGCTGCCCATTTTTTGTCAAATTTGTGGTGATTTCACTTATTCAAGTGGAGCAAAGGTTAGCAACTTCATCCTCTTTGGTTTCACGGTTTTAATTTTTCATTTCATACTTTGTAGATAGAGAAATTGTTGATTTAAATCATGAAGGGAAATGAGAATGATTTTTTGATTTGTACATTCATTCATTTGAGATATATGTAAATCTTATTAGAGAAGTATGACATATATAGATAGTTTGTGTATGACACATTTAGAATTATTTTTAATTATTTTATAGTGTGTATATTTTTTGACCGTGATATTAGTATGTATATTATTTTTAAAAGAAAAAAATCTTAGGGATAACAAGCTTTATCGTTGATTTAAAGCATGGATAACAAGCATTATAGTTTTTGTATTAGATAGTTGTGTATGATATATTTATAATTTTTGCACATTAATTTGAGAAGGTTATTTGATAGTTTGTGCATGACATATTTAGATTTTTTTATTATTACATAGTGACATATTAGAGAGAATTTAAAAAAGTCACGTTGTTATGTTCTAATATTTTTGTAATATGGTTCTCGACTGTTTAAAAAAAGTCACGTTGATCAATATGGCTTCTGCTACTGGAGGGAGTGGTGCTAGTGGCGGTGACCGTCGTACGCCTGAAGACAAGAAGAAGAAAATCGGATCGTGGGAGAAAGCAATGGTTTGTTTTTTGAAAAAAACAAACAAAAATATGTTGAAAGGGGCGAGGACCCAGGTTTTGATCTTGAGAGTGTATTGCGGCGCTCGGCACCATGTCCTACAGAACCGACACCTCCAGCTCCCCGCCATCTTCTTCAGCGCCAGGAAAAAAACTCTCACAGCATCCTGATCCTGCTTTCCCATCCAAAGATGGTTGAAGATCGTGCTCGTGTTGCTTGTTAGCTATTGAGAAATTTATGTTCATTTGAATAAATAATTGTGGTATAACACTTATTAAGGTTTTTTTTACTTGGTGTAAGTCAATTACATGGATAATTTGTGTTGGAAGTTGAGACGTTATAATTTATATGTTATTGTAGTAACAATTAAGTTGATTTGAGTTATGCAGGATTAATTTGTTATTTTAATTGTCAATTAATTGCAGATGGATCGGCAATGGATGTACGACGGGCGAGCAACATCAGCGTGGGTTAATGGCCTAAAATCTTTTCTCGATGCAGCAGAAGCCAACAGATCACCAAAGGGTTTAATGTTCTGTCCATGCAATGTTTGCCAAAATATGATACAATACAAGAAAAGAAATACTCTATGGTCCCATATTTATGAGAACGGTTTCATGAAAAGCTATAACGTTTGGACTAAACACGGTGAGATATTCCGCTCAGTGTTCAAGACAGAGGGCATCAACGCCAGCAGACAAGGATCCGAGTGTTGAACCACCAGCACGGGATCCCCCATCACCATCGGTAGGACGGGATCCTAGCCCTGATCTGCCATCGCCACCGGCAGCACGGGATCCTAGCCCTGATCCGCCATCGCCACCGGCAGCACGGGATCCTAGCCCTGATCCGCCATCGCCACCGGCACGACGGGACTCCAGTCCGGATCCGCCATCACCACCGGCAGCTCAAAGCAACCCCAACCGACCATCACAAGCCCCATTGTCGCCTCAGAGGAAGCAACGAAAGGCAAACACGGTACCTTCGGTCAACCTAACTCCGAAACAGAAGAGAAAAAAGAAAGAAAAGGCTCCAGTTGAGGTAGAGCTAGAAGACCCGGTTAAAACTTTTTTCGAAAATCTGAAGGCCAAGAGAGCGGCTGCGAACAAGAAGCTAGAAATAGATCCAGTTGGGAAAGCACACTTCATCAAAGAGACCCTACTAGTGGAGAAAAAAAAAGAATCAGATTATGATCGGCAGATCAGAAAGTGACACGCCAACTCCAAGAACTTGAAAAGAAATGCAAAACCCGTTGCCCAGCTCGGAGAACGGGCCAAACAGTCGATCCCTCCGCTGATAGTGCATCATGAAGCCCCTCTCAGTGAATCAACAGATCCGAGGACCTTTGCCGGGATGATAATATAAACGGATCTTACCACGACTCAATTGCTAGGGCAAGCTCTACAGGAAACCCGAGGCAAGAAAAAGTTTGTACTTGGTGAGCCTCTCATATGGCCAGAGTTGTTACCGTATCTACCAATGAGAATGGACGCAGTTGCACAAATTGTATGCAGTGCAATCTCGAAACGGAATTGACATGCTCTTGGTTCGGATCAAAGACGAACATTTTTGGCGGGGGCCAGCGGATATATGGATCGACTTTGATGCATTTTATGATTTGTTCCATCAATATGCCCTTCACAAGTGCTTCATGAGTGTATGGTGCTTGTAAGTATTTCTGCTCGTTTTATTATTTTATTTATACTTGGCGCGTGTTTGTTGACTAATCCCCTGCTTTTGTGGTTTTATTTTTCTGTAGGCAAAAAATTAAAATTGCCCGTCAAAAGAGGTTCCATAACATCGGCTTCCTGGACCCCAATGTTATACACGAGGAAACCGTCAAGAGAAAAACTTGTGACGTGGTCGACAATATATACAGAGGCATGCGTAAGCAAAGCATGTGTCTATTCATTCTCTTGCCATACAATCATCAGTGAGTCCTTTGCCACCTTTTCAATACCTTCAAAATAATAATAATAATAAATAACTATTATAATCAACATTAATTGGTTGTTTTTGCATGTGTATACGAGCAGTTTCCATTGGATACTGTTTGCTTTCCATTGGATACTGTTTGCTATTCAGATTGACGCCCAAACGGTCTCGATCTACGATTCATTGAGGCATGATAGATCTATGTACCAAGACCTCATCAACCTGATCAAGAAGGCATGGTTTCGCTTCCTCAGCAAACACTTAAAAATAAAAGACAAACTCGTTCCTGTAGAATTTAGGACTGACAAAACGGTATGACCATACTCTCTTATCTTGTGTCATTCGTAATAAAAATTTTATTATTCTATGCCATAACCCAGTTTCCTACAGTGCATGAGACAGGAGCAAGGGAACAACTTGTGTGGATACTACGTATGCAAATGGATCGACAACTTTGTGAATGAAAGGGGGCAAATGACGCCGGCCACATTCGCGGTACGTGAGCAAAATCAATTCTGGTAATTAATTTAAATTCATGATTTTTCGTTCTCATGATTTCATCCGGAAATGTTACAGCGTTGGTCCATGAAAGAAGATCTGATCGAAGAAGTTCGGGTCAGGGCAATTCAAGAATCTATCTGCGGATTCGTGCTCGATGAAATCATAAATAAGGACGGAGAATTCCATGGCGATCGCTACTCAAGCGTCGTGGCAATTGAGAAGGGTATTCACGACTATTGATATGTCTCGTGCATGAAGTACTTGTAATTTCTTATTTGTAATATTTCAAGTACAAGTACTTTGTTGGATATTTCAAATGTTCTGTAGTACGAATTCTATCTATTTATGTATATAGATATATATATAATATTAATAGTGTGATATATATATCGTCGTAATGTAGTACGAATGCAAATAGTACAAATACTACGTAGACGCAAATAGTACAAATACGAGCACGTATAAAAAAAAGAAAAAAAGAAAAAAAAGGAGAGTTAGTGTCGGCTGGTAATACCAGCCGGCACTAAACTGTCTTCCCGCACTAGCAGCAGGGTCGTGCAGTTTAGTGCCGGCTGGGGTTACCAGCCGGCACTAACGACTGCATGTTAGTGCCGGTCAAATTGACCGGCATTAATGTGTTGCTCGTTAGTGCCGCCAAATCAGTGCCAGTCACAACGCCGGTACTAAGTGCCTGTGTGACCGGCACTTATAGCGTGTTTTCCAGCAGTGAGTCTAGATGCGACCGTATATATTGCTGCATACCGGCCGGTTCGGGTGAGTGGGAGGGAGACCACCTGCCCAAGCCCGATCGAGTTGTGGTCTATGTGGACATGATGAACTGATGATGGCGTCCAGCGAGAGATGCATTATATTGTTCTCGGGTTGTCTGCCGGCGTTCCCTACTTCGCAATCAACGTGACTGTGTCATCTTGGATCCACGCAACGGTGTGGAGCACGCAGTGGAGTGCCGCTATATTTATGCCACGTATGACTGGACCACATCGTGCTGGAAAAAAAAATCATGAGCTGCAAGTTACGCTCTGACGTGATATGCATTTGTTGGCAATCAACTTTACTTGAACGTACTGAATATGTGCAACACAAGCTAGTCCGATAATAATATTGAAGAAATAGCGGCACGACACGCGGTGAAACAGGGGAACGGGTAGAGGCAGCCATCGATTTGCAGAGTGGCTAGCCATAGCCATTCAGTTGAGTGACAAGCTCGGGGCTCAAACGCAAGACGCATATCAAGATGGCGCCGACAGTAACTAGTTTATTTGCTGCCACAGATTATTACAGGGTTTACCCAAATATCATGATTCCTCTCAGTCCCACTCACTCTCGATCAAAGCTCTCGGAAAGGCTCTTTTACATACTTGAAGAAGCTTTTTGTCTACATATTTTTTTTTCAGCCCGACAATATGCACGTCGCTCGTAATGTTGTAATACAAGAAAGGAATATATGGCATCTTTAATTTCGAGGATGATTATCGATCGTGACTGCGACCACTCTCTTTATAGAGCGCCTCTGTGCATACGGATTCTATACACCCAACGTCAATGCTGCGTTAACTCTTGAGCAATAGTTGCGTCATGCGCTACAGCAACCCTTCAAATTGAACTCTATATGAAGGGATGCAGTAACAAAGCTGCGACTGCAAGCAATAACATGCCACATATTGTAGTTCCGATCCATTTAATTTGAGCCCCTTGTCAAGCTCTGATTTTGCTCACGGCCGACTTTCACTACCATTGCATCAGAGAAATCATGGTTATAAGATGAATCTTGTCAAACACTCAAACTGCTATATAATTTGTGAGCAAAAAAGGTTTCTCCAGAATGGATCGCATGGTGTCCAATCGGTCCTGGCCTGTGCCACCCGGCGTCGATCTGTGTCTAGTGGGGGCCGGGGGTGCCGCCGTGCCGGTGCCGGCGCGGTTGGTTTTGCTTCTTTTTTATCCGACGATGGGTATGGAGCCAGGGGCATTCTTGTCATTTTACCGTGCTCTTTCTACATTAAACTGGAAAATTATAATTTTATTCATAATAAGTGTGATACTGCAGATAACCACGGCTGAAAGTGTCTAGTGTCCAGTAACAGAAACTAATATTGAAGAGTGTCATCAGCAGCAACTTTACTCCAAAAACAAGCACTATTTGGCTGGAAAGCTGACAAGCATGCATGCTACATTACATGTACAACATTGTCGAGAAGGACAGGACAGCACGCTCGTGGCTCATGCCTGCAACTCTGCATGCTATCCAGTCCAGTCCATGCAATGCTTGCCTTGAGCTGAAACGAAGGAATTGAGAGGCGCCAGCGGCCGTCGAGCGGCAGCCAATTCTATTGGTTCCAATCATGCTCCCAGAGGGTGGTACGGCACAACGCGAAGGCCAGGGACGGGCGACCTATATCGACCATGATCGCGATCGTCGGTGCTGGTTGGCAGCAAGACAGCTCGCCTTTAAGTTCCATGAGCTCGGACGTCTACGAGCTCGGGGCTCACGGAACCGACACACGGCGGCGCCGACATGCCAGCCAGGGTAAGGTTTTCTCGGCGTTCTGCAAAATTCCATGATGCCTCCCAATCCCAATAGACTCACCTAAGATCTCAAAGTGGCCTTTTACCATGGGGTTTCTTCTTTTTGCCTAGTGCTGAGATCGAGCCCATACACGTTTCTTTATATATTTATTAACCGGCCTCCTGACCTTATCTTGCAATGTTTAGTTGTTGTAATATAACCACCGGTCGGTACCTGGTAGCATCTTTAATTTGGAACATAATGCATCACGACTGCGGCCCCTATATATGCAACATATCCATTCATACGAAAGCTGCATATATACTACCTCCGGTCTAAAATATATGTCGTTTCAGAGAAGAGAGCAAGAAGAAAATAGGCTACCTTTCTTTGTCTGAACGTCAAATATAAAGGAACCGAGGTAGTATGTATTGTTATCCTCACCCTATTGCCCCTGCACACCCAACGTTTATGCCACTTAATAAAGCGAGCAACCACCCGCTACCGGCCTAAGATATGTCCGTCAAACTAAACTTCAACGAAAGAACAACAACTAATGGCATGTTTGATTGTATCAACTAATTTAATGTCTATTTTATGAATGGAGTGTAGCTCGTCTAACTAAGTTCCTTGTGGAAGCTGCTCTTTCTAGTTTGAATCTCTAAGGCTGTCCACACGGTTATATACTCTATCTCCACTCTTTAAAAGGAATATTTTGTCATATTCATCGAGATTCTCTACTCTAAACTAATTTCTCCTGCACTCGTCATACTTTACACTCACTCTCTATATCAACTACCAGCTTGTGAGCCCCGTCACTTCCCTCTCTCCACCACTCATTTTCTCTCCACCGACGCATGGGCCCCGCCACTCCCCCTCTCTTGATTCTTCCCCCCTCTCCTCGCTCTCTCCGCCATCCCTTTCCCTCCTCCCCCTTCTCTCTCTCCATTATACTGTATCATCATGCTGGAGTGCCTCTAATTTGTGCCACGTATGGCTGGCCCCATCGTGCTCACAAGCTCTGCTATCGCTGACGTGAAGGCGCAATTGCTGGCAATCAACTTTAAACGTACGAACATCCGACAAACATGTGCGACACAAACTAAGTTCGACGATAGTGACGAAGTAGAGGTCCAGCGCGGCGAAATTAAACAAGGTAACGCAGAACGGCGGCCATCGATTGGCAGAGTGCATAGAGCCATGCAGTTGAGTAGTAATTAGCACCGGCAATGTCGGTGGTGGCTCCGGCAAGGATATGGTTGGAAAACTGACAAACATGTTACATGGACAGCACTGTCAAGAAGGACAGCAGTTGCACAGCAGGCTCGTGCCTCCTGTCTGCTATACAGTCCTGTGTATGCGTGCCTAGCTGAAACAGAGGAATGGAGCGGCGCCGGCGGCCGTCGAACGGCAGCCAATGCGAGCGGGTTCCTTCGAGCTCCCAGAGCGGTGGCACGGGGCAACGCGAAGGCCAGGGACGGGCGACCTATGTCGACCATGACTGCGATCGTCGGCGCTGGCTGGCAGCAAAAAATTGGAAGCTGGAACTCCTCGTCGCTCAAGACAGCTTGCCTTGAAGTTCCACGAGCTCAGACGTCTACGAGCTCGGGGCTCACGGAACCGACACACGGCGGCGCCGACATGCCAGCCAGGGTAACATTTCCCTATCGTTCAGCTAAATTCCATGATGCCTCCCAGTCCTACTGACAGACTCACCAAAGCTCTCAAATTGGCCTTTTTCCATGGGGTTTCTTCTTTATTTTGCCTAGTGAAGAGATCGAGCCCATACACGTTTCTTTATTTAACCTCTTGACCTCATCTTGCAAAATGTCGTTGTAATATAACCACCGGTAGCTAGGTAGCTGGTACCATCTTTAATTTGGAACATAACCTTTCAAAAAAAAAAGAAAATTGGAACATAATGCATCACGACTGTGGCGTCTATATATATAACATATCCATTATTCATACGAAAGCTGCATATATATGTATTGTTATCCTCACCCTACTGCCCCATGCACACCCAACGTTTATGCCGCTTAAAGCGAGCAACCACCCGCTACTGACCTAAAGATATGTCCATCAAACTAAACTTCAACTAAAGAACAACAACAAAGCTGTAACAACAACTAATGGCATGCCTATTTTATGAATTGAGTGCAGTTCGCCTAAGTAAATTCCTTGTGGAAGCTGCTCTTTTCGAGTTTGAGTCTCTAAGTTAGGATGGGTGCTCACGTTTATGGCTGTCGACAACAAAGGTTAGACTTGGACATGGAAAAGCATCTACGTGTGCATTCCTTTAAGAGAAAAAAAAATCCACATTATTAGAAAACATTCATCATCGCCCACAATGCTCTATGTGCGTCATCAGGCATCCAAGATAGCAAACAGAGCAGAGTCCAATGAGCTCTAATGAAGAAAATATCTAGAGAGAACACATGTGTGTTGTGTTCCACAGTTGATAAGATTGTCTGCCAAAACCGATAGGTCTTATAACTCTCACAAAGTGTATACAATGCTCTATTTTCACGCCATCTCTCATGGAGCAAATAAAAGTTTCAAAGTCCCAATCACAATTTATTCAACGTAATTAACTTAGTCATCATCAATGCACCACCATGTCTTTTAATCTCTTCTGTCATTTATTTACATACATATCAGAAAATAGACATACACACCGATATAAAAGGGCAACAAATAATGGAGTGCACATTGGACGATCGAACACCAGCTTATATACTCTATATAAGATACACATAACACTAATAATTTGTTAATGAAAGCACGTGGCCACGGCCCATGGCTGCATTTAGAATAGACATGCCTTGCAGTTGCAGGGCAGCGATGGAGGCCCTCTGACAGCATTCTCCACTGCAGAAGACAGATCCCCATATATTTGGATGGTGCCTACAAACCAAGCAATCACTGCAAGGTCTATCCCGAGCGTACACTACAAGAAACTATTTAATCTGTGACGAATTTATTATGACATTTGTAGATATCGTCACGGATTTGCGTATAGGCCCATATGGGCTCTAATTTGGGCTCAATTTCTGTGACGAACCTGTGATAAGCGTCGTGGTTGCTAATGTACATGAGTAGCACAATGGTTGTGTTGTAAGTTGGGAGATTGACAAGCTATTGTTGTGGAGTATACAAAATTTTGTTATTATTGTCTTTTTCCACGACTTAACCCGGAGCGACTTTCTCATATTTTGAATTCACAATTTTCTTACAAACAAATTTTTGCCTTTTAAAGAAAAACACATAAAAAAAATGTACACACGATGAAACCAACAAGCTCCCAGCACAACACGTGCAGCCTTAGGCAAAAGAAAGAGAAAAAAAACCGTGAAGCATAAAAAATAACTTGCTCGTACAGCAACAAACAGGAAGATAACTGGTTCGAACCCGGGTCTTTGGCACAAGCAACTGATCTAACACTGCACCAGCAGTTTGATTGTGTAAATTTTTGGTAACGTAATTTATTTATTCAAATTTATTAATGCCCCAAAAAAGGTTCTACCTGAACTCGATCCCGTCAGCTGACGGGGCCGGCCGCCGCAGCCATATCACCTGGCTGCATTGCCAGGTCACCGGCCGCTTCGTGCCTTGTCACCTGACGCAGCGCCAGGTCACCAAAAAAACGATAAAAATTTTGCGCCAAAGATGATTCGAACTCCCGTCGCTCCGAAAGTCTTACCACCGCGCTGTGCTATCTATTGTTACTCTTTTAATCTTATATATTTGAGAATTCGTAAAACGGGGAAAAGTAAAAATTGTGCTTGTGAAGGGATTCGAAACCGAGACTTCAGGGAAAGAAAAGGAGATGCCTTGCCACCAGGGTATTACTACTGTTGTGATTATAAACGAAGCCTAAGAATTTTATAGTGAAATGAAATGCGCCCAGGGAACTCCACCTACCGAATGGACCAATCCCGTCGCGCCACGTCATTGCATCCAGCTGAAGAACACAGGAATGATTCGTTTTCTTTTTTAATTTGAAATTGAAATTTGTAAGTTGTATTTCTTCCTCATAAAACCTCCAAATTTGATGATTTTTTTTTAATTTTTTTAAAAACCATTCTCTTTCACTTAGTGGCATTGTTTTTATGAAAATTGCTATTTATTGGATCGTTTTAACATAGCTTATTTTCTTACACTTTAGTAGGGAATAGAAAAACATGTGTTTTTTCATAACATTCGTAGTGTGACTTGGTATTTTCTAATGTCATGACATAGGTAAGAACCCCTTCTTGGATTGCTCCATGCTGAACCGTTTCAGCATCTTGTCAATATAAGTATATTGGCTTAATCCTATAAGCCTCCTTGATCTATCTCTATAGATCTTTATGTCCAGAACATAAGTTGCTTCTCCTAAGTCATTCATAGAAAAACTATTTTTCAGTGAAGTCTTTACGGATTCCAGCATAGGAATGTCATTCCCAATCAATAATATGTCATCCACATATAAGATTAGAAATACAACAGAGCTCCCACTTTCTTTCTTGTAAACACAAGGCTCTTCTACATTTTGATGAAAACCAAACCCTTTGGCTACCTCATCAAAACGAATATTCCAACTCCGAGATGCTTGTTTTAATCCATAAATGGATTTCTGAAGCTTGCATATTTTTCCAGCATTGGTCGGATCGACAAAACCTTCAGGCTGTATCATATACACGTCCTCATCAAGGTTTGCATTTAGGAAAGCTGTTTTGACATCCATCTTCCATATCTCATAATCGAAATACACAACTATTGCTAGAATGATCCGAATAGATTTAAGCATCGCTATGGGAGAAAATGTCTCGTCGTAGTCAACTCCTTGAACTTGTCGAAAACCTTTTGCAACAAGCTGTGCTTTATAGACGTGAACATTTCCGTCCATATCTCTCTTTTTTTAAAGATCCATTTGCACTCGATGGGTCTAACACCCTCAGGTGGATCAACCAAGTTCCAAACTTGATTGTGTCCCATGGAATCTATCTCGGATCTCATGGCACTTTGCCATTTCTCGGAATCTGGGTCCATCATTGCTTCCGCATATGTCCTAGACTCATCGTTTTCCATCAACAATATGTCACGCTCTCCCGTAATTAGGAGATTCATTCTATCAGTTGCGCGACGTGGCCTTTCAGACCTTCGTGGTTGTGGTGGTTCTTCTCTTACCACCGGTGCCTCCACTGGTTCTGCTACATTAGCATCACTCGTAGAGTCTTGCCTCATAGGCTCATCTCGAATTTCTTCAAGAAACACTTTTTGTCTACTTTTCTCGCTTTTGAGAAACTCTTTCTCCAAGAAAACACCGTTTCGAGCGACAAACACTTTGCCCTCTGATCGGTTGTAGAAATAATACCCAATAGTTTTCTTTGGATATCCCACGAATATGCACTTGTCCGATTTGGGTGTAAGCTTGTCTGACTGAAGTCTCTTGACAAATACTTCACAACCCCAAATTTTCAAAAAAGACAAACTGCGAGTCTTGCCAGTCCATATCTCATATGGTGTCTTATCTATGGACTTGGACGGTACTCTATTAAGTGTGAAAGCTGTTGTTTCTAGAGCGTATCCCCAAAACGATAACGGTAGGTCTGACTTTCTCATCATTGATCGTACCATGTCCAACAAGGTTCGATTACGTCGCTCAGACACGCCGTTTCTCTGCGGCGTTCCAGGCGGCGTCAGTTGTGGAACAATTCCACAACTCTTTAGATGACTGCTAAACTCGTGGCTCAAATACTCGCCTCCACGATCAGATCGTAAAGCCTTAATTTTCTTGCCACGTTGATTTTTCACTTCATTCTGAAAACTCCTTAAACTTTTCAAATGTTTCTGACTTATGTTTCATTAAGCAGACATAGCCATATCTACTAAAATCATCAGTGAAGGTAATGAAGTATTGGAATCCACCTCTAGCCGTCGTGCTCATTGGTCCACACACATCCATATGTATGAGTTCCAATAAGTCATGCGCCCTTTCAGGAAAACCTGTGAACGACGTCTTGGTCATCTTGCCTAGCAAACAAGCTTCGCATGTCTCGTATGATTCAAAATCAAATGAAGTTAAAAGCCCATCTGAATGGAGCCTTTTCATGCGCTTCTCGCTTATATGACCCAAACGACAATGCCACATGTAGGTCGGACTTAAACCATTAGGCCGAGACTTTTTAGCACTTATATTACAGATCGGTGCATCATCAAGATTTAAAGTAAACAAACCATTCACAATGGATGCAAAAGCCACAAACATGTCATTCTTAGAGATCACACAACCATTGTTTTCACTCGCAAATGAATAACCGTCCTTCATCAAACATGAAGGAGACACAATGTTTTGACTTAAACTAGGAACATAATAACAATTATTTAATTCCAAGATAAATCCTGATGGGAGGTGAAGTTGCATTGTCCCGACGGTTAGCGCTGCAACTCTTGCATTGTTGCCTACGCGAAAATCAACTTCTTCTCTTTCCACGCTTCTACTTCTTATTATTCCCTGCATCGAATTGCAAATATGAGCAACCGATCCGGTATTAAATACCCAGGAATTAACATAAGAATCAGCGAGGAAGATATCTGTAACATAAACCTGAAGCGTACCTGAACCGGAAGTACTCTTACTTCCCTTGTTCTTTAACGAAGTTAGGTACCGCTTGCAGTTTCTCTTCCAGTAACCCAGTTCATTACAGTAAAAGCATGGTTTATCATGCGCTGGTCCAGGTTTAGGATCCAAGCTTGGCTTGTTGATCACACCTTTAGCCTTGCCTTTTTTCTTCCAATTGCCCTTCTTCTTAAAGTTAGACTTGTTCTGGATCGCCATCACATGGCCGCCACCATTGCTCTTCTTAATGTCAGCCTCCGCTGTTTTAAGCATGCCACACAGCTCATTCAAGCCCTTCTCTGCCCCATGCATATGGTAGTTCGAGATGAAGCTCCCATAGCTTGGCGGAAGTGACGCTAGAATAAAATCAGTGGCCAACTCTGGACCTATTGGGAAGCCTAGCTTCTCCAATCTCCGAGTGTGACCAACCATCTTGATCACGTGTGGCCCAACTGTTGCACCTTCTGCCAACTTTGTCTCCACAAAAGCTTTGGACACACTGAACCTTTCGGTCCTAGCTTGAGTCTGGAACTTTTTTGGAGAGCCACAATCATATTGTGTGTAGTATATCCCTCAAACTGCAGCTGCAGCTCAGGTTCCATACTAGCAAGTAGAAGGCAGCTTATCTGATTATCAACGTCCAACGCTCTCTGGTGGGCGTTTCTCACAGCAGCAGTTGCATTTTCAGCAGGCTCGTCTGGTAAAGGGGTGTCTAGAACATCCTCCTTTTTCTTTGCCCGGAGAACAATTCTCACGTTGCGGATCCAATCCGCATAGTTTGTTCCATTCAACTTTTTTTTCTCAAGGATCGAACGTAAAGTAAACGGTGCGTTGACAGCCATTGATCTACAACAAAATAATAATGCAAAATACTAAGACAACGTATCCATGATGGAGTAAATTAAATTAACCATTTAAGTGAATCTACTCCCACTAAAATCAATATCCCTCGATTGATTACTAGTGATTCAGGATCTACAACTAACAAGTCGACTAGTGAGCTTTAGCATCACCGCTAGAAGACATGGTAGATCGGTAAGCAACTCTTTGATAATCATATCTCATATGACTCCTGTTGTTGGGTGACATCTCTATGTCTCGGCGTCCAACCTTTGTGCCCCAAGGTGCTTAACTGTTAAGATGACCTTGTTCAAGATAACCAAACCCCGTGCGAGTAAGTATCCAATACAAACCCATACTAGTCGAGGAAAATCAGTAGCACCCTAATTTTATAGACCCACCACTGATTGTACAAGACATGATGGTGCAAGGTTTGGAAGGGCACATAAACTCAAATATTACTGAGGGATCATTCTACTTTTATCGTCGCATGTAAACAAAAGCAGAACGTTTAAGGATGACATTCACACAATAATGATACGATATGGCCCATTATCACAGGTAGATCTCCATCTCCTTTGTGTTGTCCATCATGTTGATCTCATCTTCATGATCTATCATGTTGATCTCCATCTCCATGATCCATTCATGCCATCCTCCAGTGATGAGTCCTCCAAGAACTAACATCTAACGCATGCAAGTAAATAAATTACATAATCGTGATTAGATCATCACAGGTTGGCACGCAGACCATTACATTAACTTGACAATACATATGGCTCCAGCCGTATTGCCGCACTCACGACACGCAGGTCATGATTTAATTACATACATGCATCACATACACATAAGGCCATACCGATCACATGAATTTCTGCAAAAACAAGTTAGACGATTCCGACGTCTAAACTTAAAACGCAGAAAACTCCATCTCCCTGGCCGAATTTTGCAAATCTGATTCCGATGAAACTGCCAAAGGCAGTCTGAATCGGACTTAACTTTTTCTGTAGATGAATTTTCATATAAAAGTCGTCTCCATCCGAGATCGTATGCGAAAGTTATGGCTGTTTTACCGAACACCTTGTTTTCGCATCTTTCCCGGCCCGGTTTCAGATCCAATCTTCACCGCCACGCATCCCATGCGCCTGGCCATTGACCTAAGTTCGATTCGACCAATCCAATTGATCTACGTCTCACCATGCATGGGTTTACGAGTATCACTTAGCTCTGATGGCAGAAAAACCGATCGGTAGGAGCAATTCGTTACACGACCATCACGACAAAGATCACGAACCGATCAGAGACTCATCTACAATCACACATATCTCCATATGCCCACGATCGAACCTATAACGAAGCAGCTACGGCTCTGATGCCACTGAAGGGATTCGGGGATGCTACGCTAGCACAATACAAAATCGTGTACCCCGAAACCAGGAACAACTGCAGTTATAGATCTCAGATCGTTATCACTAGACGCGCAGATGCAGCGGAACCGTCTCGGTGTAGAGACGCGCGTCGAGATAGCAGTGCCGTGAAGTTGCGAACGTCCGTCTTGTCCTGCAGCACGTGCGGTTCGTCCTAGTGCTCCAAGCGCAGCACCTCCGAGGTATCCACACATACGAGGATGGAATGCCGAGCGTCGGTGTGCCAGCACCGGGGCGCGCGCGGCGAGAGAGGAGAGAGCGGCGGCCAGGGAGGGGCGGCTAGGGCTTGGGGCGGCACAACTTGCTTGGAGCGCCCCCCTTGCCCTCCCACGTATATACGAGGAGGAAAACCTCTAATCCCTTCGTCCATTAGCAATACGGGACTAATAGATGTTGTAGTCCCTATAGTGCTAATGGGCCATGCTAATGGGCTTCCACTTTATAGGCCCATTAGTAGATCCAATCCAATTGGCTTTAGGGCATATATCCAACATATATGCCAGCAATGCAGCGCGTTTGGCGAATTCTCATTATCAGGCTCATCGACTTCTCTAGTTTTATATATAACGAACAGGAATGCCACCAATAATCTGTACTTCGTCCGTCTCCAATAAACAGTGTATTATATCAGGTACAATAGCACAAACGAGTTTAATTAATAGTAAGGAGGAGGAGCACAGCATCGTGCGATCACGGTCCAGTCGTGCCAGCATACAGTGAATTTTATATTATTAGGTAATGACATACAGTGGATTATTTACGTACATATACGTATACTAATGCGAAGTTGCACAGGGCGAACACAGCACGGTCCTATCTGTTATGTGTACGCGTGCGTAGAGGTAGAGCTGAAACAAACGAAAGGGGAGACGCGCGCGCAGGCGGCCGACGGTTGGCGGGCCATGCATGTGCGACTGGCTCAGAATCCTCCTGCCAGAGCGGCGGCATGGGCGCAGCGTATCAGGAGCGGTGGCTCAGGATAAGGATGCCCGGAGGCGACGAGGAACTCACGAAACCCAGGAACCGGCGATCGTCGGCGATGTTTCTCACAGACGCACAACAGCAAATCTGGAAGCCGGAGCTCGTCGTCGCTCAACACAGCTCGATACGGAGATAATGAGCTCGGACGTTCAGTGGTTCGGGGCTCGCGAAACCCGGATACGATGGCGCCGGTGTACCAACCAGGGTGCCGTTTTTACGACGATCAGCTAAACTTCCTGGTGCCTCCCAGTCTCACTTTCTCGCCCGATCGAGCTCTCGAATCGGTCCTTTCTTTTCCATGAGTTTGCTGATTTGTCTAGCTAGTGGGAGTATCGCAACATGTTTCTTTACTTATATATCCTGATGATCATAGGACGGTGTGTATCGTGGTGGTCGACTGCGACTTCTCACATATATATATATATATATATATATATATATATATATATATATATATATATATACCACGGCCTCCCTAGTTCCGTGCACACATGTTCTATATATGCAACAGAAGCTGCATGTACCATGCTCGATCTCCGGCTCTCCCTATTATTGTCCCGTGTATATATATCCAACGATAATATTGCGTTAACGCGTGCAAACGTAGTGCGTGATGCATCAAACTAAAACTAAACTAAATAACTACGTACAACTACAAAAACTGCCACAGCAAGTAATGATATATAGCATGCCTCACGTATTGTGTTAACTAATTTAATCAGTACAAGATTAGGAGGCATTATCAAGAGTTTGTATTGCAATGGCAGACTGTGACTATAGTACATATTCGTTTAACAGTGTGTACAGTCCGCCATTCTCTTCTTGGTAAATGTTTTCTCTTTTTTAGATTAAGGAAACAATCCGGCCTACTACATCCACCAGGTGAATGTATACAGCCAAAATTACATTGAGTTCTTAGACTCCAACCCTCTACAACGAGGAAACTCTATCACCAAGAATGAAAACTAAAGACGAAATAAGAAAATAAAGACTAAGCTTCGATCTTCTTCTACGTCTTGCCCCAAACTTGTAACATTCGCTCTACACAACACCCTTCACCTCTCTCATCCACTTAGAGACAATTGACGAGGAATAAGTTACTGCCACAATAACCTCGATCTCGACCACGACCTCCGGCTCTACTTCTCCATAGCGGCGCCCCCAGGGGGGGAAACGACGGCAATGCCGCCGTCGCCGCTTGAACCAACCAAGTGATTCAAAGGCTTTCACCTGGAGAAGAAGATGACACAATCCTTCGAACGGCGCCTTCAAGAAGGGAAGCGATGCACCGCCGCCACCGCCGTCGATCGATATAAGATATATAAGATCAAATAGAGCTTTCACCCAAGGAATCTGTCAACACCAAAGGCACAGACGGTGCACGCTTCCACTAGAACTCACCATTAGGCAACCATCCTAGGGTCACACTGCATATACCATGGCCGTCGGTTAAGTTGTTGCCGTTGAAGCCGAGTCGAGCTGCTGACGTTGGGGTCGAGCCGGGCCGAGGTGCTGGCGTCGGGGGCGCCGGATCCAAATCCGCATGCCCCCACCTCGCTCGGCGGCGCCGTCACCATGGCTCGCCGGAGTAGGAGGACTGGGTTAGGTCTAGCCTTACCGCCGTCCTCGCCACCGGCGGCGCCTCGGATCCGGGCGAGGCGGATCTCGCCGCCCCATACCTTCCGCCCGCCGCTGCCGCCAAGCCTCGCCGAAGGATGAAGCCTCGCGGACGGGGTCTAGCTCCGCCGTCGCCCTCCTCACTTGCTTGGCCCCCGGTGACGCGACGAGCACCGCAGACCGGACCAGAGAGGTGCCGCTCCCTCCGGCCGCCACCGGACCAGATCCGCCTCCAAGCAGCAGCGCCCGCCACCAAGCCTGTTCGCCTGCCATCTCCCCCACCGCCGGCAGTCCGCCGTCGCCGGATGCGGACTGAGGCAGAGCCGTATCCTCCGCCCAAGAGCTCGGCCACCAAATCCATGGAGGTCAGGGATGAATCTTGGGCGGAGAGAAGAAGGGTCCCCACCACCGCCTTCCTCGCGCGCGGGCGAGCTTCCGCCGGCGTGCTCGGGCGGCGGTGAGGGCTCGAGGATGGGAGGGGAGGGTCCGGCCGGCGGCGGCTAGGGTTTCTGCTCGAGCCGCCCCGGGAGGGCGACGCGGGGGCGCTCTCACGGGGGATCCGGTCACTTCGTGTTTGACCTCAGTTTTTTCAAATGTTTTCTCTTTGGTGCTCATTTGCTCTAAAGAAATGTTTCTATAGTAGATTAGTAGTACAATGTGGTCGCCCATTTGTACAACAAAATACTAATTAAAGACCACAATTTTGCACTTGCCGTCAGTTATAATATAATTACCTTAATAAAACTCAATCTCATGGATAGCCGTGAATGTCCAATTCATAGGTGCTCACATTTATCGTTGATTATTTTTTCATCACCTACCATGGTCTCTCTGCATCATAGATGCATTCAAGATAATAAACAGATTGAGCCACTTCCGTGACTCCCTAATGAAGAATAAAAAATCTATAGTAGATAACAAATTCGTGCTCCATTCAATAGGATATAATACGGAATCTCAACTTTGCACGCGAGCGCACGGCTCTTTGCTCCCGCTCGGTCCCCGCGCCAGCTCCACGTGCGTGGGACCCTGTCATTACTTGACTCTCGAATCCTCTCCCACTCGATGTGCTGTTTCTCATCTCTCTCCCATCCCATCCTCAAGCGAGTTGTACTAGCGCGGGGGCGGCAGTGCTGGGCGACGGCTCCCCGGCGACCGAGTAGCAGCGCACGGCGGCGGTGCCGACCGGGTCGTGGGAGCGGCGGCGCTGGAGCGACAGCCTCCCCGGTGAGCCGAGCACCGCACCAGCCGGGGCACAGGGGGCGGTGGCGCTGCCTTGTCTCGAGGCGCTAGAGCGGCGGCCTCTCCGGCGAGCCGACGAGCGACGCGACGGCGGCGGCGGACTGAGATGGCCACAAGGCGCGCCGGCCAGGAGGTAGGTGACGTTTTTTCTTTTTTTCCAAAAATGATTTTGTGTTTTGTTTTTTTAAACTTTTTTTGCAAAACTTTTCTGTAAAGCTTTTTTGCAAACTTTTCAGAAAAACTTTTCTCTTGTTTTTTAAATATCTTCTTGTCTTTTTTTTGCAAAACTTTTCTGAAAATATTTTTCTCCTTTTTTAATGCTTCTGCTATTTTTTTGAAATTCCTTTGCAAAGCTTTTCTGAAAATCTTTCGCAAAAAAACTTTTCTAAAAATTATTTTCTGAAAAACTTTCATGAAAAACTTTTTTAGGGTGTGGGTCCCACCTGTGGTAGTCGGGTCCATCTATGGTTGTTGGGTGCGTGCCGAGCCTGCGGGGCCCGCCGAGCGAAGCTGGCGTCGCCGAGCGCACGGAGGCTTCCGCGCGGCCGGCCGCAAATTAGCAACCCCCAATATAATATTATCCTCTAAAACTAAAATGTCGTAATTTCTTAAAAAAATACTCGACCGGTGGGGAAAACCGTCCCCATGGTGTTGTACTAAGAATAAATCTCAGCCAATCTGGTGGAGAAAACTCCCGAACCTCGGTTTCACCATATAGGGCCGCACCGTAACCTTGGCCGACCACGACCAACTGAGCTGGCGACCGCTGCAACTACCCCTGGTAGGAGGGCCCAAACCAACCATAGGTGTCACAGGCCGGCACTTTGCCACTGTTTTTCAGGTTGCCGGTGGGGCGATTTTTTTGCTGACACTAGGATTTGAACCCTGGTTAGTGTCTCCCTCAACCGAAGAGTTTACCACTACACTACATGAGTGTTAGCAAAATGTCTTAATTTCCCATAAAGTGTATAGCCCTGTTTTCACGACATGCATCTATAGCAGAATGACTTGAAGGCCTCGGACGTCCACGAGCTTGGGGTTCATGGAACCAACATACCATGGTGCTGACAGACCAGCCAGGGCGCCGTTTCCTATTTCCACATGGTTCAGCTAAACTTCGTGATGCCTCCAAATCTCACTCACCCAAGCTCTCAAATTGACCTTTTTTAATGAGTTTGATTTTTATTGTCTAATGAGAGTCCCTGCATGTTTCTTATTTAGCCTAATATTTTCATGAACGTATGATGACCTACGGACACGGCAATTCAGAAACGTGGCTAGTACATTGAAGAACCTTAGCTGATGTGATTGCTCTCCGATGCTCTGCTTCTGCAGAAAACTGGACGGTCACGGTTCTCTGGACCTTTGTCCAAATCGACAGGGTTGAGTTTTCCGTACTTTCGTAGTGAGGGTCGTGACGATGGTGAGGCCGGGCGGCAAGGGATGCCGGATGGCTGCGACGGCAGGAGAGTCTGGTCGAAGCGAGGGACGGAAAGGAAAGGAAGAAGATGCGCTGGCTTCATCGGTGACTTGATCGCCTAGCACTCCTCCTGGGGCACGGCCAGAGTTGGATGGCCCCGGCAAAACGTCATTGTCGGCCGCTGCATCGCGGCCGGTTCCCGAGACCTCCTAATCTTAAGCACAAGCTCGAGTTGTGTGTGGATATGGTGGCGTGCAGCTAGAGATAGGTCTAGCCTCCGCTTCCATGCTTCGCGCAGTCGTGTGCAACTAGCTTCCAGGAAACTGTGTGAGCTGTGAAAAAAAAAAAGCAGTACATACCCCCGCTATATATATGGCTTTGCCTCGTGCAGTCGTGCTTGAGCAATCCTGCTACCTGTCACTCGTCGTGGTATACGATGGAACGTGCAGTAGTGTTTCAATTTTGCAACCAACATTACTTCAGTAGTCACCGCAACAACCCAGGGCAAGGCCGGTGGTTGGTTCGTGCCCTGCCCTCCTGGGGCATATAATAAGGCAGCGCGTTTCATGAATTTCATTAGCAGCCTCATCGACTTCAATTCTCTCAGGCACAGGCCATCAGAACCAAGCAATTTCTTTTTCAGGCTCGAGCCTCTGACCAATGGTACAAATCAATAACGCTCGAAAATGAAGTTGCTCATTGGGACAAGGTCACGGTGTCACACTCGAGCCGCAAACCAGACCAATCACAAGTGGGTGCAGAGTAACAGGCGTATCTCGTGTTGTCCTCTCCCACGTTGTGGTGGCCATGCAGCACACAACCCTTGATTGAAATAATGAGCAGCAGCTATGCATAAATTGATGCCGTCATTAAGATACTAATATGTATTCTTTTTTCGCTGAGCGCGAAGCTGCTAGACTTTGGAATGAATTAACTTCAATAATGAGTTGGAGCGAGATATGTACGAGTGGCCAACTGGGCACTTGCCTTAATAACCAGATATTGCTCCAACAAATGTGCTGAAATAATGTTTTGCTCACGGTTTAGGTGGAGCTCTTTTATACTAGTGGAGACTTAGTATGAGTAGTATAGTAGGTAGTATACAAGAAGAGTACTAATGGGGAAGAAACACAAATGGCGTCTCTGTAATTATGACAAGCTCCATTTCGTCCGAACTCACTGTAATTTTTGACTAAAAGCATTCACAAGCTGAAGGTGGAGGCCGGCCCTTTTCCTTCTTCTAAAAAAGTTTCATGGTGCACAGGTCGTGTGCGCTACATATGGTCTTGTAGGATCTTGAGCTGAAACTAGTTTGAGCCCATTCGGTTCTATAGGAACCATTCTATCTGGATTGAGACCATTTTTTTTAAATGAAAAGCTTTATTATTTTCAAGTTTGTTACATCAAGATGATATAGCATACTTGAAGGTCTTCCGACCTCTGCCGGAACGGCACACAGCCTTACATTGTAAAATTGAGAAAACAGACACACTAATGACTACCAATCCGTAGATTAGACCGTCACCCATGTGTCTGAGAAAAAAAAGTCCTTGGCCACCCGTGCCAAGCATTGAGATGCCGCTGCAACCAAATCTTGGTAAATAGGCTTCTGAAGGATAGCCCATGTATGGAGCCAATGTGTAATTGAGAAAATGGCCTGTAAAAAAGAAGTTTGTTTGTTTTCAAATAACAAGGCATTCCTAGTGAAAGGGCCTCTAGCCTAGTGGTTAGAGCACTTGAGTAGCACCAAACAGGCCCAAGTTCGACTCCCCGTGGGAGCGAATTAATAGGGTCTGAAATAAAAAATATGCAAAGAAATAGGTTGGGGCTTCCCCTGCCGACTTCGGTCAAAAAAACAAGGCATTCCTACACAACCACAAAGACCAACACGCCGCTGCTGCTAGGGATGAAAATGGTTATGGAAATTCCCGACCGACCGAACTTCGTTTCCGAAAAAATGGTTTCGTTTCCGACTGTTTCCGATTCTACTGAAACACAAAACTTGATATTTTTAATCGCTATCACCTCTACATTGCATTTCTTACATAATAGTTGATTTAGAAAATATGATAAATTTCCGACCGATCGAGCTTCGTTTCCGATAATGCAATTTCGTTTCTGACTGTTTCCGATCGTTTTCATCCCTAGCTGCTGCTCCAAGTAGCAATAAAGGTTTTAGGTCATTATTAATTCCTGCAAGCCACATTCCAAACATGTTTGCTATACTGCTAGGCTGTGACAGACCATATGACGCATGAACAACTGCCCAGACCATACGAGCCAAATGACACTCAAAGAATAGGTGTTGAATCGACTCATTCTTATGACAAAAGCAACATTGTTTACTATCCTGCCAGTTGCGTTTCGCTATATTGTGTTTTGTTAGGATAACTTCTCTTCGAAGGTCCCACAAGAAGACCTTAATTTTTAACGGAACTTTTAGTTTTCAAAGGCTTTTGTTGATATTAGGAACTTGATTATGGATCAGAGCCTTATAATGAGACTTCACTGAGAACTCTTCGTTCGGATATAAGTTCCAGCAGAATTCATCTTCATCCTAGCACAAAATAATATTAACAATTCGTGGAAGAAGATTGTTCCACATCACCAACTTATTGCTAATAAGATCCCTGCGTCATGAAATATTTGGTGGATGGGTGCCCAGGACCTCTTCCACGGTATCCAGCTTTCGACGGGCAATATTATAAAGGCCAGAAAACTGATCACGCGGAGTCATATTTCCTAACCATCTACCTTCCGAGAACCTTATTTGTGATCCATCCTTAATAATGAAAGTTCCAAATCGAAAGAAATCACGTTTAGCCTTCATGATACTTGCCCAGAAATGTGAATACCTACTTTTTCACTGAACTTGGACTAGTGGTTTAGAATGTAGGTATTTATAGGTACAAACAGAGACCGAGAATCATTCCGGGTGGAAAACCAATTTGCTCATGATACGTACAACCACTGTTGGAAATCCGGTCTTTGCCGTGTGTCAAGCACTTTGCCGAGTGTTATTTTTTTTCCGGAACACACGGCAAAGAGTAAAAAAAAACACTCGCAAAGAAAAACACTCGGCAAAGAGGGCTCTTTGCCGTGTGTCAAACGTTGTCTAGACTGACAAGTTATGAAACTTTGTAGTTGACCACTTTTTTTTGTTAGAAGTCATCTTGTCAACGAAAACTAAGTTTGAAATTTTCAAATTTAAAAATTCAAATTTTATACGGATAAACTTTTGACCAAATAAAAGTTGTAGATCTTGAAAATTTATGAAACTTTGTAATTCACAACGTTTTATTTAAAGTCATTTAGGGCCTCAAATAAGCAATATACACTCGAAACATTAATATGAGAGGAATCAAAATAGGTTATAGACACAAAGACTCTAGTGGTAGATGAGGTCACATGCGTGGTGGAGGTCACGGGTTCGAATCCCACTGGCCATGTAGCGCGGGATTTATTCGCATGTGGCCGATGGGGCTTTCTCCATTTAAATAAAAAATGTTTTGCTATTTTATTTTGGATTTTTTTGGGATAAAAAATTTGTCGTGTGTCTTTTTTGCCGTGTGCCAGATCCGGCCTCTGCCGTGTGCCTCGTGATCTGACACACGGCAAAGAGCCTTTGCCGACTAATCTTTGATGTGTGCGCTTTGCCGTGTGTATTTTGGCCGGCAAAAACCGAATTTCCGGTAGTGAACAAGAGACTGGAAATCAATCCACTAGTTGAGAGGTGAAGAACCAATCCGGCTCTTTTGTTGCACATATCATGAATAAATTGGTTCCTGATCCAGAATAAATCTCAATCTCTTATTGTAGATATCATAATATATCTACATATAAACTTAATCCGGATGGAACCATTCTTGTCTAACCGAACCAGCCCTTAAGGTACGGGGCCCTGGCGCCGACGATCAGGCGGAGGACCTCGGTCGTGGATGGTGCAGTGTGTGGCACGGGCAGTCGTCTTGGGCGCGGCTTGTGGGCAACGCGACGTCCAGGGACGAGCGGCGTCAGCCTTGATCACGATAGTTGACAATGACAGAAGATCTGGCAGCCGGAGCTTGTTGTCGCTGAACATGTACAGCACGCTCGATGTCCACACCTACGTAGTACGTACGTATCATGGCGCCGATATATATACCCCAACTAGAGTGCAATTTCCATACAATCAAGTGCCTGTCCCACTTATCCTAACTCAATATTGAATTGGCATTTCTCATGGGTTTGCATTGCTTCTTTGTCTATAGTGAGAGTCCATACATATGATTCTTTGCGATTCCTAGGTGTCGTATAATTTTTTTGAAAAATGACGGGAAAGGATGTCGTATGATTGTCTGCTCTTCGATCCTGCGGAAGAATTAAACCGACGCAATTAAGCCGCCGAAATTAGCGATGCATGCATGCAAGGCTAATTCCATCCTGGCCGCAAACTAGCGATGGCAGAGAAGGCTAACGGACGAGGGCTGCATGCGAGGAAGAAATCGATGGGGTCATTAATCGCCGCAGGGTAGTTACCGAGAAAATTATGCCGTCCTTAACTACTCCTTTGGTGTCGCCGTTACTTCCTTGGTCTGTGCACCAGAGGACTATACTATAAGACACCTAAAAAAACCGAAGGGAGTGTACGGAGTACAGCCTCTCTGAGCATACGTACGAATTCTTCTATGCAACAGAAGCTGCATTTACTATCCTCGCTTTGCTGTCCCATACTCCTACGGACGGAAACGGATCGGATTCGCATGGAATCGGATTCGGATATCACCTTTTACCACATTTTAACTCGAATACGAATTCGGATGTTCTCGAATACGAATACAAAACGGATGTCTCGAATTCGAATACGCATCGGATATTTACACCAGTTAGAAAACAATATTTACTTATTTTCTTTATTAATAGTTTATATTATAAAATTATTATATAAAAGTAAAGACTAAAGTATGAGTACATAACAAGTCTAAACAAAGATCACTCATTAATAATATCACGTTCATTCATATTTATTTTAATAATTAATCATATAATAAATAATAAAACTATTAATAAATACATATTTTATTTATGAATGCAATATTTTTATATTAAAATCAATATCATAATCATTAGTAATGGAGATAACTTTTTTTAATCATACACTACCATTATTAATATTTAAATGGACATCATTTGTCATTAGTTATAGAAATAACTAACAGTTTCATATGGTCGAATACGGATACTGCCGGATATTGCCGAATACGAATATGAAATCGGATAGAGAAATTCAACGAAAACGAATTCGGATGTATCCATTTTATTACCACATTTGAATTCGAATACGGATACGGATATCCATATTTACGGTTTAGCGGATACGGATATCGGATAATTCGGATTTCATTTCCATATTTCCACCCTTATACTCCCACATGTACCCTAGCTAGGTCCCTACGTACATAAATGTCGCGTATAATAGCAACAGTTTTATACATCAACCCAAGACACGCTCATCAAATTTAAAATTCACATGGAGAACTACAATAACAACAAAGTTGTTGTAACTCCAAGTCACAATGACATGCCTACTTAATTATATCAACTAATTTAATGTCTATTTTGCAAATTAAGGCCAATCTCATAGCACAGTTTCATGACAAATTACCTAGACTGCAAACTAGGCGACCGAGTCAGGTGAGTTTTATGGGGATAATACTCTTTTCACATCTGTTGAAACTCCTTTCATAAATGACCATGTCAAGTCAACATTTTTGCTAATGTGATATATAGTAATTAATATCCATGAAACTCCTATTGAGACTAGCCTAACGGTACGTTTGATTTTCCAACTCTCCTTGCCTTGCCTCACTGACACGAACGACGAGGACCTTGCCCAGGAATTAGGCGAGCCACCTTGCCTCACTGCCACGAACGACGAGGACCTTGCCAGGAAGGTGAGCCAAATTGGCTCTCTCATGCGAACAAAACCAAATCTCGCCCACACAAGCACCGATATGCCTAGGCAAAAGAACCGAACATCCGCGCTCGTCGCCTCTCCTCTCTCGGTAAGGCAGCACAGTACCGATGACCGCAGGATGCTATTGGCAAAGAAATCGAACACCCTACAAGTGTAGTTCGGTTAGTTAGGTTTCTTAGTATAGGCTTGAATCTCTGACAGAGTATGTGTTGTGTTTAGTAAAAATAATGCCATTTTTAAAGAAAAATCATCACCATCTACAAAATTCTATGTGCGTTATTATCATGCATATCTAAGATAGCAAACCAAGCCAGTGAGCCCATAACAAATAAAATCTCTAGCAGAGAACACACGCTACGGGAAAGCCTGTAGATGCTGAGTGTCAAATCTTTGCCGAGTGTCTTTTTTTGGATACTCGGCAAACAAGCTCTTTGCCGAGTGTAAAAAAAAGACACTGGGCAAAGATTTTGACACTCGGCAAATAAACGCTTTGCCGAGTGTCACCAAAAAACACTCGGCAAAGATGGATGTTTGCCGAGTGTATTTTTTGACACTCGGCAAAGAGCTTCTTTGCCGAGTGTTTTTTGTTGACACTCGGCAAAGATGAGAGTAATTTAAATTCTAAAAAAGCAAATAAAGTCTAAAAATCATGAGATTTGGCATGATGTGATGGTGTCACACATGGAAGATGTGGTAAAATATTGAGAAGATTTCACATAGTTTGTCACAACCATGTTTACAAAATCGAAATATCTCACAAGAAGTATATGTGTTATTCTTTGTGAGAGTGTTAGTGAATGTATTTTTTAAATACAAACTTTTTAATATGATCTCATATGAAAAAAGTTTTATATCAAAGTTGTACAACTCAGTGAAATATAAAACTTTGTAGTTTACAACTTTTGTATTTGAGACTTTTTAATATTTCAAAATATCATTATAAGTTATCAAATTTGAAATCACAAATTTTAAAACATTCAAATGACCTTGGATTTAAATAAGTTCTATACCAAAGTTGTATAACTCAATGGAATATAAAACTTTGTAGTTGAAAACTTTTTTTATTTGAGATTGTTTAGTACTTTAAAAATACATTATAAGCTATCCGATTTCAAATTTCAAAATTTAAAAAATTTCAAATAACTTCAGATGTAAATAAGTTCTATATCAAAGTTGTAGATCTCGAAAAGATGTAAAACTTTGTAGTTTACAACTTTTTCATTTGAGCTCATTTGGCTATGTTAAATTGCATTGTAAGACAGCTAAAGAAATACACTTGCCACGTCAGCGATCCGCAACTTCAAAATCGCGGCCTCCCATTGGTCCAAACTGGAGCACGCGGATCCTCCCTCTCTCTTTCTTCCACACCGGTCTCTCTCCTTCTTTTCTTCTTCTCTCGTCTCTCTCCCTCCTCTACCCTCCGGCGCGGCGCCGCCACCTCCCCTCCCTCGGCCGGCGGCGGCCGACGCGCGGCGCCCCATCCCCTCCCTCCGGCGCGGCGGCCGGTGCGGCGCCCCTCCCCTCCCTCTCCTCTCTCGGCGACGGTGCGTGGGGCTCCCGAGGGCGCGCGGCTGCGCTCCCGGAGGCGCACGGCGGCGCGGCGCGGGCTCCTCCCTCTCCTCTCTCTCGGCGGCGGCGTGCGAGGCTCCCGGCGGCACACGGCGGAGCGCGCGCGGGCTCCTCGCGCTCCTCTCTCGATGGCGGCGCGCGGCGGGACGGCGCGACCCCCCCCCCCCGAGTCGTCGGCAGTGCGGGGCTCCCGGCAGCGCGCGGCGCGGCCCCCTCCCTCTCCGGCGCGTGCCCTCCTCCCTCTCCGGTGCGCCCCCCTCCCTCGCCGGCGCGCGACCCCCTCCCACGCCGGCACACGGCCCCCGGCGCCCGCACCCCTCCCTCGCCGGCGCACGGCCCCAGGCGGCGCGGCGCGGCCATGGCGGCACAGCCTGGCCCCGGCGGCGGTCGACAGGTGGGGCCACGGCGGGCAGCGGCGGCCCGACCGGCAGAATGATTTTTTTTTTATTTTTTCCAAAAATGTTTGCCGAGTGCCAAGTTTAACACACAGCGAATTGTTTGCCGAGTGCCCGAAAAGTAAAACTCGGCAAAGAGTCTCTTTGCCGAGTTCCAAGTTGCCGAGTGCTCTTTGCCGAGTGTAACACTCGGCGAACACTTTGCCGAGTGTTTTTGTGCCTTCGCCGAGTGCCTTGGGCACTCGGCGTCTAACTGGATTCCCGTAGTGACATGCGCGATAAGATTGTCCTCTACAACTAATATGTCTCTGTTGCAGGATGCTATTGGCATTGATTCTCAATCAGAAAAGATTACTGGTGACCGCCTCGCCGCAGGAGTGAGCAGACATAGCAACCTCAGCGCTCAGGGCGTCAAGCCGTCAACAGCGATGGTCAGGGGTTAGCGCACAGCCGCCGACTTGTTGGTTCCACCCACCGCCGTCGACCGCTGCCGTTAGCCAGCCGGCCTGTGCTCGTGCAGCCATAGTTGCTTGCTCCATGCATAGCGGCCGGTTGCACAGACCACCCGCCAAGCTCGCGTTGTATGTGGACATGGGGATTTGACGCCGGGCCGGAGACGAGAGGAAGTGGAGGCGTCGATTAGCTGGGAAAGCTGACTTGGAATGGGCTAAAAGTGGGAGAAGTGTCCTGTGTCCTGTCTCATGCGAACAGGGTCGCCGGACCTGCTTGACTTGCAATAAAACTGTCTCCAGCCGCTTCTCTACTGGAGGCTCGCGCTCAACAACTGAACTCTCACGAGTTCGGAGCTCATGGAAGATCGAACTAAGATATTTAGATGCCGACAAACCAACGACAAAGACGCCATTCATCCTGGTGTCGTTCATCGAAATTCCGTGATGCCTCTCAGTCCCACTCACTCAACAAAGCTCTTCTAAAGGCCCTTTTCCACGGACATGAAGCTTCTTTCGTCAACAAGTTTCTTCGTTTGGCCTGATCTCATCGTGTATTGCTGTAGGCACGGAGTAACATCTTATATTTGAAGGATGATGTATCATGATTGCAACCTCTGTGTATATATACATACAGCCTCGCTCGAAGCTTCTTACTATCCTCCTGCTGCCTCATGTACAGCCAACATCAATGCTTCGTTAACACTAGTAATAGTTGTGTGACACACTACAAAGATACACAAATAAAATGAAATCTATCTGAGAACTGCAATAGCAAAGATTAAAGAAAAGACCCTGCAGAGAGGTGACGCACACAACACTCTCAATCTGTTATTATTTCACAGCAGCCAAAGATTATCAGTAAACCCGGTACGTCTTTGTTGGGTTTAGGTCCCGGGGAACCCTAGTCAGTGTAGTCCAAACACAAATAACAATCAAAGCCGCAAAATAAAGAAACCCTAATTCTCTTATTTTACGAAAGAAATCTACCATCCCCACTACAAGAGGTGAGGAGGGCCCTTTTATAGCCTTCCAACCCGAAAATTTACAGGTCCATAATGCCCTTTGCCCGCGTTACAACCCTAGAGCGCGTAGGCATATTTTGGACATCTCCACCCGGAAGCCAACTACCCACTCAAAATGAACTTTGCTGCCTAAAGCGTATTTACATTTATGCGCCTTCGATGTTTTCCTGAAGTCGCCTCCCGAGTCCTGCCGATGCCTTTCCCGCAGTGTATTCCTTTTCGCGCGCTCTATAGGCTTCGGTCCTTCAGCCGAAGCCCTATGATGCTCAGAGCGTCGAGCTCTTCCTCCGAAGTTATACTGAAGCTCCACCTGATCTTCCGAAGGTCAACCCGCTCCTCCGTTGGATCGCGAGGAGCCAAATTTCTACATGGCCGCAAGTAGAGAACCAAAAGCTCAAAGCCCACGTGCGCGGGTCCCATGTGCCCATTGCTCACCCTCTTCCCCGTCCTTATCCCTTCGCACACCCGTCCACACCCATGTACCTTACCCCCTTGCATTCCTCATTCTCTTTCACCTACCACGGGCGGGAGGCGCTGAACAGCGACAAGCGACGTGATTGGCAATGACCTCGGCGCGCGGCGGCGGGTAGGCGAAGGAGAAGTGGTCGGCCCCAGCGACAACGACACTGGCGGGGTGGATGAGTGCCTAGGGGCCCCGACGAGGGCGCAATGGGCAGGGGACTAGGGGAGCAGTGGCAGCCGGCCCTGGCGGCACGTAGGGGCGCGTAGCGGCTGCCGGCGAGCCCCTGCGCCACCAGCCTCTACAAGTTTTTCCCCGTTTTCTTCTCTATTTTTGTTTGTCAACATTTTTTACACAACTTTTTCTGAAAAGCTTTTCTCCGACATTTTTTTTGCTATTTTGAGACAACTTTTTGCACAAATATTTCTGAAAAACTTTTCAACATAATATTTATACAATGTTTTTGGAAAAAAAATTTGATACGTCTTTTTCAAAAAAAAATCTCTGACAACTTGTTTAAAAAAAATTCGTCAAAATTTGCACAAAAGTTTCTGGAGAAAATTTCAACATTAATTTTGTACAATGTTTTTGTAAAAATCTTTTGATTCATGGACAACCTTTTTAAAAAATTGTATCCCCAATTTTTTATCTACGTTTTGCCGGCATGTTTTTCCAAAATAGATTATGGGCAAGATTATCAGTGGAGGGGCATAGGTTAGGTAGGAGACTGAGGTTGCAGTGGAAGGCCCAAGTGATTGATTTAAAACGGAAGGGCAGGTGGGGGCCAGCGGGGACCATGCCCGGACAGGGTGTAGACTGGTAGGGGAATCGACCACACGGACAGCTTCGTGCAGCCGCGCGCAAATTAGCAATACCCTTCAATGAGCCCCTGATGAAGAAAATTTCAAGCAGAGAACGTACGCATGCGTGGCATCAAGTATATATAGGTATAGCAAATAGAGCTCTCGCAAAAAAAAATGGGTTAAATAAGCCCCTAATGAAAAAAATCTCTAGCAGAGAACACATGCATATTGCACAAGCGTGATAAGATTATCCTCTAAAACAGACAAGGATAGTATATTATTGCTTTCTTCATATTTCTATTCACAGTACAAAAATAGACATGCACACAGATATGAAAAATGCAACATATATATGGTGTGCATGCTGGACGATATGGAATATATATATATATATATATATATATATATATATATATATATATATTCACATGCAACACTAACATAATTTGTAAACAATGGCATGCTGCCACCACTAGTCAACACTCAACAGCGCATGCCAAGGCTACCATGTTACGGAATCCAGAATGTATATCAGAGGACGCCACACGGCTGCGCTTAGGACAGACATGCTTGAAGGCGAGCAACAGATCGCCCTTGAACAGCACCGCTCCAGTGTGGCACACACCTGCCCATATTTGGATGGCGCCGCGATGAACCAGACATGGTTTCCGTGGCATCGACTTCCCGTCTCATCACGTCACCTAAATTTCATGACACCTCTCCTAGTCCCATCCAAGCCCGTGCTGTGTTTTTTTTTTTTTTTTTTTTTTTTTTTTTTGTCTAGTCTCTATTCATGTAACACATATGTTTAGTTTAGGGAGCGACGATATGATATAGTGAGCTGTCTCTGGTATACCATGGAACTGTGAGCGCTGCATTTATATTCTCTCCAGTCTGCGGAGCTATAAATATATGACGTTTTTGACCATCATAAAAGAAAATCACAAGCGCTGCAAACTAGCACACGGCGTCTCTGATCATCACAACGATCGTGATAGTCAAATTGGCAGTGAGTTAACTCCAACGACCGCAACAACCTAGCTAGGGGGCAAAGGGGTGTTTGGTTAGTGTCCTTTTGGACATGGAACTCTTGGCTGGCCGGGGTACTGATGGATTAATTGCTTGCTCGAATTTTCTGTTTCTCGTTGCTCTCGCTTTGTAGATGGCTAAACGCCTAAACCAGATTGATTAGGGCCCGTTTGGATTGAAGGGGTAAATATTTGCCTCAAGGCAAATGTTTTGCCCCTTTTATTTGCCCCTAAAAGATTTGCCCCTTAAGGTGTTTGGATGGAGGGATAAATATTTACCCCAAAGGGCCATTTGAATGGGTCGCGCCAGCTGTTCCAGCACGCTGCTGCTGCACGCGCTTGTTCCTGCGCTGCTGCTGGCTTAGCAGCACTGCTGCAGCACAGAGCGCTGCTGCTACTGCACCGCTGCTACTGCACTTAGCGCACTGCTGCTGGCCTTAGCCCGCTTTGGCCCATAAGTTTGCTAAAAAATATTTTAGCAGAGGAGAGCGGCGGCGCCGGCCGGCGGCGCGGGCGCGGTGCGGGGTGGGAGCAGAGGAACCGGGAGAGGGGACCGGATGAGATGTGTTTGTGGGTCTCACCAAATATTTGCCCCAATTTGACACTATTTAGAGGCAAATGAAATTTTAGGAGGCAAAACATTTGCCCCACCCATTTACCCTACATGTTTGGAACCTTTGGGGTAAATTGGAGCAAATTTGCCCTATTTACCCCATTTACCCCACCATCCAAACAGGGCCTAGAGCTAGGGCGCACATGATTAAGCATGCAAGGTGGTATGATGATGATGCATTTCGTAAATTTCATTCTCATCGGGCTCGTCTAAACTTCCCATGAAAAGGCTCCGAACCAAGCAATTTGCTCTCATGCATCACAATAATCGACTTCGCTCGAACCAAGTTCTTCGTTTGCCAACAAGATCAAGTTCTCTCGAACGGCAAACCAATGAATCATACACAAGTGGGTTCTTTCATTGGCTTTCATTTGTCAACAAGAAGTCCTTCGTTGGCAGACAGCAGCGGCTTCGCCGGCGGCCAGCATTCTCCGTGGCGATGGCCGATGGCAGCCAGCAGAAAATCTTGAAGCGTGATGATTGGAGCTCGTTGTCGCTACAAACAAAGCGGACTCCACAAGCTCGGAGCTCATGGAACCAACACATGAGCTAACATGGAGCTGTCGCCACCTCGTTCAGCTAAATTCCATGATGCCTCCCAGTCCCACTCATATCACTCAATCTCTTGAACTGGCCCTGCGTCGTGTTCGGCGGCAGAAATGTGTTCCGCCTGCGGCGATGGAGCTCTAATTTTGCACGCACCGATCAGATACAGAAGTGGAGCTATATTTTTTCATGGACTTGAAATGCTGCACAAAATGAGTAACAGCTTGCATCAGCACTACAACAACCCGAGATATGCCCGTTGAAGGATACCGCATCTAACAAATTAAGCTGCGACATCAAGCAATAGCATGCCTCAGTGTAGTAGTCTAGTAGACCAACCAATTTATTGTCCATTCTGAAGGACATCGTCGCCGGGTCGCGTATGCAACTGCCGCTGGCGAAGAATACAGCGCGAAAGATGTTGCCAGGTGCGTCGCAAAAGCTAACGAGCTATTTACACGGCGGCCGGCGCACAAGTTTGTTGCTGATGGCAGCACTCACTAGAAAATCTGGCGCCAAAGCATCTTCGGTGTCCTCAACACAGCTCGACGTCCACCGTCCACAAGCTCGGGACTCGTGGAAATTGGAACCCAGATATCATGGCGCCGACATTCCCCAACTGGACTGCTATATCGTTGATACTCGGTGATACTCGGTGCAGCTAACTTTCATGATGCCTCCCAATCCCACGATACTCGGTGCAGCTAACTTTCAAGATGCCTCCCAATCACACTTACCCAAGCTCTCAAACATTCCATGGGTGTTTTTTTTTCTATAGTGAGAGGCCATGTGTTATTCATTGCCCATTTATAGGCCAGGATGAGTTGAATGGTTCGTGGGGGTTGTCATATTCTGTCGTGATTTGCTATAGAACATCCTCGTGATTTTGGTTGAATGATATCATTTATATGGTGGTTATTGTTCCGTGCTAATTGAAACGTCCTTTTCTGCGTAGGCAGCAAATGGTTACTCTGACTAAATCAATGTGCCGGAGAAAAGTGGTAAAATCTCTTTTTTTTTTGAAAAGGAGCAAAGTGGTAAAATCTCAAGTTGTCTAGGAATTGGAGTTGTTATATATCGAAACCCAACATCAAATTCTTGCTAAGCTGAGACAAAGCTAATCAACCCCCCACCCCTCTATGCCCCAAGACAAATGATCGCGTTTTCTTTGGCAGATCATAGCTCATGGATATGATCCTGTCGCTTCAAGTAGCCTATTTATGATTATGACTTTAATTGTTCGCTGACAGTTCGTAGACATCATAAGAGATTTATGCCACAGTTTCTATCTAGGGCCATAATTTAGGAGCATAAAGTAACATGTAGCATGCAAGTCTCTCAAACTCCAATTTACTGCCCGGCAGGACCAACAAGGACTCCCTGCGCAGTGCCTTCCTTCTTGCCGCCTTCTTCCTCGGTGTTGTTGTCCGCCTTCCGGATCCTGATCTTGTACTTGAGCTCAAACTCGGTGATCTCCTTCTTCTTTCTCTCCAGCGCCTCGTGCATGCGAGCGATCACCTCCTCAAGGCCCTCCTTGTTGCGCTTCACTGCAGGCAGGACCTCCTTGATGGTCCTCTCCACCAGGACGCCACCAATCATCCTGTAGCAGCGCCTTGAGGGGTCCAGCGGCTCGATCGCGCCCATCACAAGAGAGTGCTCACTGACCTCCATCTCCAGCTCTGTGATCTTGGTGTAGAGTTGGTTCATTTCAGTGCGCATGTTGGCATAAGTGTTGGCAACAACTTGCTCATTTATGGCTTCTTTGCCATCACCGCCTGCTTTGCTTGCCATTTTCCTTGTGATGCAGCTAAGCGTAGAATATCACAATGGTGAAATCTGAAGATAAATATGACGCGTGTCAAAGCCCATCAGCATCAAAAAGATACAAGAACCCACTGCTGCAGCATAAAAAGTATAAAGGGCACTGAATGTAAAAAATTATGACTTGACAGTCCTCTAACAGCAAACAAATTGTTGCAGCAAAAACATTAGCAAGAGCAGAAAATAATTGGGCCAGAAGTTATCACCAAAGAAAAACAAAATAAAAGATTAGTTCCAACCAGGTTGGAGCATAGCATGTGCAATGTTTTCAGAAATATGGCAAAGGCCAAGTGTAAAACAAGTTTTATATAGTTTCCATAAACTATGCTGCCCAGACTAGGCCAGTTGTTCCTAGGAAAACATCTTACTGGGGAAACCAATGAAACACAACAGACATCTTCAGCAATCACATCACTTAGGACGATATCAGTATGGCCCAACCAATTTGAGCAATTATGTTTACATACATCACGATAACTATAACTGCATATGTCAAACCATCTGTGCATATTAAAAATTAAACATCATAAGAGATGGTTCAAGAACATCAGGTTGTGCCTGACAAGTAATAACAATATATTGCCCCCCTACAGTTTCTATCAATGCGCATCCAAGCTATACTTTTACTAATATAGTGGTAGCTGACTGCAATTGGCTCCCAAAGAAATGGTTCAAGAACACCGTATATAGAGATGGTTAGAAAGTTCCCATATTAAGAAACATTTTCTACATCACTGGGTGAAGAAAGAAAACTTTGCACAGCAGAGGTATACTATGGCAAATGGCCTTGCAAAACAAGTTTTATACAGTTTTCATAAACTATGCTGCTCAAACTAGATAGCCTGTTCCTAGAAAAAACAACTTAATGGGACACCAATAAAACACAATTACACAATAGACAGCTATATTGGAACTTCGACAATCATATCACTTGGGACGACATCAGTATGCCCCATACCAATCTGAGCAATTATTCTTACATATATCATGATACGTATAACTGCATGTTTGTCCAGCCATCTTTGCATATTAAAAATTAAACACCTGGCCTAATAAGTAACAACAATATATTGTCTCCTCCTGTTTTTATCAATGCGCATCCAAGCTATACTAACTAATAAAGTGGTACCTGTGGGTTTGACAGTACAATTGGCTCCCAAAGAAATGGTTCGAGAACAGCCTATATAAAAGATAGTTCACAGATTACTCTTTAGTTTAGTTTAATGTCAGGTGGGGGTGGGGGTAGGGGGTCGTGGATATACATTCTCATGGCGTAACCAAACCTGTCTAAGCAAGTTCCCATATCAAGACCATCACTTGATCAAGAAAGGAAACTTCGCAAGTCAGAACTATACTTTTGCCTTAAAATTCAGAAACCTTGCTAGGATTGCTACGGGAGAATGAGGGGTTTTTGCAAAGAATGCCCTGAGAAGTCTTGGTTTTTTCTTCCCAAGATTGCAGTTTATTTTCTAGGCAGAGCAACCACAGTTTTTTATTTCTTTGAGAAAAAGCCTCTGATTCTTTCATAGTATTATAGCAACTGCTAGCAATAGGTGATGGTGAGCTACTAACCATTCAAAATCAACTAAAAAAGACCATCACAAATGCAAATCAACTAAAAAAGAACACATATGCAGGTCACCAAAAATAGATGAACTAGAAATTAGCTCTAGCACATCCGACCAATCTGAGCAATTTGCAGAGCACAAATGAACTACAGAAAAGCTAGATAAAATAAATGAACTACAACTGAACAACTACCTCTAGCAGATACTAGTACTTGCAGAGGACTGGATAAACATCTGGCTAAATAAAATATCACAAAAAAAGGTAACTAGCACATCTGAACAGTTAACATGTCTACTACCATCTGCACCCTGCAAATCAGAGCATCAAAATCCTATTGCTAGCATAAATCCTAACTATAACAGTGAAGAACTGACGGAGAAGGCCTACCACACAGATCCGGCGATGACGGGTCGGTGGCGTGCGGATCTCCGGCGGGCGCAGCGGAGGGGAGGGACGCCGGGCGCGCTCGAGGTGGCGAGGTGGGACGTCCGTGACCTCCGGCGATGTACTGGGATCTGGCCACGCCGATGTGGATGCCGCCGGGAGACTGGAGGAGCTGAGGCGCAGGCGGCTGACTCTCTGGGTGCGGCTGGGGAGGGACAAACCCTAGGCCGACTCGTGTTTTTGCTTTTTTACAAAAGGACTCTCCAGTTTTTCGTTAATTAACTTGCAGTCCAAATGTCCGATGGATCCAATCGGAATAGTAAACGCATTTGGCCTGCTTCGGAGATTTAAGTGAAGTCGTAGATTTAATGACATGGACGCCGGCTCCTGTTGCTTCTGTTGAGACTGAATGATATATCTCTTGCCGTGTTTAGTTGTCGTGCGAAAAAATTTCAAAAGAGAATCTTACATGCATGAAACTTTAAATGTAGACGAAAAAAATAATTCATTACATGGATGGAGTGTATGTCGCGAGACGAATCTAAGGAGCCTACTTAATCCAAGATTTGCAACAGTAATGCTACAGTAATCGTCCGCTAATTGTTAATTAATTACTCTCTAATTACCCGTCATTAGATTTGTCTCGCGATTTGCTGGCTAGATCTGTAATTAGTTTTACCGATAGTTTACATTTACTACTCCTAAATGATAAATTTTATTTGATGTGACATCTCGAAAACTTTTCACCCTCCCATCTAAACACGCCCCTGATAAAACCGAATGCAGTCGTCTTTTCTTACCAAACTGAACCCAATGAGCATGGCTAAACCTTACCATAAATCCTTACTATAACAGTGAATAACTAAAGAAGAAGGCCTACCGCACAGATACGGCTATGAGCGGTGATGGTATGTCAATGGCGTGCGGATCTTTGACGGGTCAGCAGAGGAGGAGAGGGCCACTGGGCGCCGTGCGCTCGAGGTGGCAAGGTGGGACGTTCTTGACTTCCGGCGAGGTCCTGGGATCCACTCACCGCCGATGTAACAATATATTCGTCACTGTCACATGTTTACTGCAACAATATATTATCTAATCATGGTCTAATTAAACTAATTAAATTCGTCTTATAATTTACAGACTATATATAATGTGATTTTTCCGACTACATTTACTTACTACTTACGTCTTAACAAAAACTTCAGGGGTGCGGCCGGAGGGAGAAACCATAGGCCGACTCGTGTTCTTTGTTTTTTTACAAAAGGACCCTCCACTTCCTTTTAATTAATTTACAGTCCGATGGATCCAAATCGGAAAAAGCATTTAGAAGATTTTGTGGTGTGCTTCGGCGATTTAAGTGAAGTCGTAGACTTGAATGACTGGGCGCCGGCTCCTGCTGCTTCTGTTCACCGTGAGACTGAACGACATGCTGACCCAATAAGAACTGCTAAGGCTTTGTTTAGTTACATGGTGTTTGAAGTATTAAATATAGACTAATTAAAAAAAGTAATTGCAGATTACGTCCGAAATTCGCGAGACGGATCTAATGAACCTAATTAATCTATCATTAGCACATGTTTATTGTAGCATTACTGTAGCAGTTTAGTGTCTAATCACGGCCTAATTAGACTCATTAGATTCGTCTCGTAAATTTCAGTCCATCTATATAATACGATTTGTTTTTTACCTACATTTAGTACGCCATACATATGTCCAAACATCTTCGTAACGCTGGTTCGTGAGATTCCTCAACCTTGATGACTTGTACCCGGTGCAAAAGCCCATCCTCCGTCCCGACGGCACCCAACAGAAAATGTGAGAGCTGAACGAAGCTGGTTGTTGCCGACCAGCTAGGGCGTGATTGGTTTCTTTCCCGGCAGAGCCACGCTCGTATCTGGGAGCCAGGCTGGCCGCAGCCTGCCTCTGCTCATGCAACACCCTGGTGATTGGTTACATGCATCGCTCCAGCCAGGCTACACAGAGATGGTGTTTGGTTGCTCGCATGACAACATGTTGCATGAGATAAACGCAGATAAATAATCACCATTATAGTATTTTTTTATGTGAAACTAACTCTTATATCTCTTATTTTGTCTAATTACTCCTTAAAATTATTTAAAATACACTAATATCGTTTAATATGCACTAATTATATATGAAAACGCCATTAACCAGCTAACCACTCGCATCACGCGAGCCTGGCCCTGGAGAAACGGCCGAATCCTACGTATCTCGGGAGCCAGGCTGAGGAGAGCTTTTTGCATGAGCAGAGTCAGGCTCAACGAGCAGCGCAGGCAACCAATCACCAAAGACTCGCATCCCACCAGCGTGGCTCGGGCATATGCAACCAACCAATAGCCCCTCTAGAACGCCCACGAGATCGAGGCTCACGGGGAGCGAAATCAACGTACCGAGACGGCGCCAACAACATGCCAACCTGCTTGCTGATTCACCCAGGTTCAGGTAAATTTCGTGATGTCTCTCAGTCCCACTCACCCAAAGCTCTAGGAAAGGCTTTTGGACTTCGAAGCTTCTTTTTTGTCTACATGTTTCTACTTCAACCTGACCTCGTCATGTATGCTGTAAGCACAGGATATCATGTTAACTTTGGAGGATGATGTATCGTGACTGTACGTGACATGCATGTATATATACAGCCTCTCCGTGCATATGAATTCCCTGCAATAAAAGCTGCTTACTATCCTCACTGCTACGACTTGTACACACCCCACGTCAATGCTGCATTATTAACTCCAGCAACAATTACACGTCACACACTACAACTACTCGATCAAATAAACTTCAACTGCAATAACAAAGCTACGATTGCAAGTCTGCAAGCAATAGCATGCCTCATTGTAGTCCTACTTAACTCATTTAGCACATCAATTAACCAATTTATTGTCCGTTTTAAAGAAACTTCACCGTCATCTTCAGGGTTCAGCAAATTAGAACTGTAGGCGATGGCTGCTAAGAAAAAGACTTGCTTTGGTGGCGAGTGGCGGACGATGCCCATAAACCCCTTATTGGCAGCAGGCTCCACTGCGGGCGACACTCACAGACCGTGCCGCAGTAGCGAGACGCGGCAGTCCACCTCCGCAGTGAGATGCCCATATTTGGATGGCATCAACAAACCGATAGTGTTTATTTTGGCTGTTGGCCCCATCTGGTGTAGCTAAACTTCATGACACCTCCTAGTCCCATCCAAACTCGTGCTGGGTTTGCTTCTATGTCTAAGTCTAGTCTCTACACCCCCTTCATACGAGGGGCGAATGGCATGATATCTAAGAGTACAAGTATCGCTGCCTATATAGAAATATGCGATAGATAATAACACGACAAAGCTTTGAGACGCATATATGTTATTCCCTGCAATCACATTGTACACACAACATCAATGTCACAACTCGCACTGTTTATATGTCACCCACTACAACAACCCAAAGATCCGGCAAGCAAACCAAATTTCATCAAAATTGTTTATGAAACTTGGTCTGGCTATGGGACGGACAAATAAATGCTGTAATATCGTTTAAAACAAGTTTTTTATTTCCCCAAACAAAGCTGCTTTATTGTCATTAGATTCCGAACGGAACAAGAATAGAAATCGAAGCAAAAATAGGTCAAGTGAAACAACCGCCAATCATGGCAATGCTTTAGTTTGGCACAATTGCCTTTTTCCAAAGATGTCACACGATCATATTTATTTCCCCAAGTTTTTGCATGTAAACATGTTTGTTGATGCCTTGGTTTGGATCATGGGACCTAGTTTACGCTCGGCCGCAGGGGGCGCCCTGCGCTCGCGCATGCCGGCAAAAACGGCGCCCCCCTCTGGCTGCATGGCTCCGCCTCCGCCCCCCGCACGGAACGCCTAGTAGATGGGAAAAAAAAACTCCAGACGGCGGGCCCACCCCATTATACGTACCTGGTATGCTCTTTTGTAGAAAAAAAAGTTGTACAGCATAAAAAGTCTGTCAAAAAGAGAAAGTTTTACGAAGAAATATTTTTGCACCAAAAAATCTTTGTTTGCGACAAATTTTTTTGACAAACTTTTGATTGCTTGTTTGCGACAAAATTTTTCGCGTCAAATTTTTTGTAATAAATTTTGCTTGCGATAAAATTCTTAAGCGCCAAAATTTGTTACAAAATTTTTCAACACCAAAATTTTTACAACAAAATTTTTCAGCGCCAAAATTTTGCAACAAAATTTATTGCAAAATTTTTCAACACCAAAATTTTTACAACAAAAATTTTCAGCGCCAAAATTTGTCAGCAAACTTTTTGAGAAAGGGATGAAGGGGTGCCGGGACCCGTTCCGCAGGCGGGCGAGCGCACAACGGTGCGGCGCCCTGTCCGTGTGGGTCCCCCACGTGGGGCGTCGCGTGGCCGCGTGAGGCAGCGAGCGCCGAGCGCGTGGGGGTTCGGTGCGGTCGCACTCAAAATTGGGATCTCGTTTGGATCATCAAGGCTCCTTCCCCAGCGCGGAGCCCATGAGATCCCTCCCTCGGCACATTCTGCTCGCGGAAAAGTCGGCTGGTTTCGGCTATTTCAATAGTATTCCGTGAGGGAGAAGAAAATAAAGAAACCAGAACAAACTAGAAACCAGATAAGTAGAACATGCATGGCTTGATGCTAGCGGCCTGGCGAGGTCGAAGCCCCACAGCCCCCTCTTGGGTTAGAGGAGAGACCCCGACAATAGAAAATCTCTTGTAGGCATGAACACATGCAAGCTATGTTCCAATTAGTCTACTGTGTCCTCATGACCTTCCTCACCGAACAAGGAAAAACGTTTGAAGGAAAAACAATTTAAAAATTGAAATACATCGATTTCTCCCACGTGTTGATATGTCAACCAAGCATACCATCGACAGGATACAGAGAAGCTGGCGACTGTTACTGTTTGACTCGTCAACGGGATGGCCTTATTGGTAGATGCACGGTGGCAAACCTCAGCTTACTGGTTACAGTCCAGCACATCCAGACGAGTTCCAGCTTCACAGTCAGTTGTCGTGCGGCTATCTTTCCCAATACCTCTTAATCCCTTAGGTCTTGTTCGGTTAATACCTTCGTTAAAGATATTAGAGTCTATTGAGAGACATTTTGACTTGTTAGGAACTTAATACGTTCGAATACAACCCAATCTCCCTCAATCCGACTCAAACCGAACAAGCCTAAAGCTCGAATAGACGATCCCAGTGCACATCGTTTGTGGAGGTGACATATCTACTCCTATATATGGCCTTCTCATCATGCAAATATGCAGTGACAGTGTGACACACTGCAAGACACCGAACCAATGAGATGCTATCTCCCTGCTTCACCCACTATAACAACCCAAGATACGCCCATTAAAACTAAACTTCATCTGAAATGTCATTAAATATAGTACTGTGATACCCCTCAACAAATTCAATTCCCTTTGACCTTAACTACCATGTTCTCATGAGATTCCTGATGGAAGAAGTGAAAGAAAAAAATCATGAAAACATGTATAACTGGTATAGAATCCTGTGAAATAAGATGAAGTTTTTCCAGATGCAAGCACTCCTGGACATTGTTTCCCCAACGATTCCATTTGGATTGGAATGGGACATCCCTATTTTCACCCGGGGGTCTTCATTACCTATGGAAGCGCAAGCAAATCTAATAATTTCGTCCTAAACAAGGCCTACTGCTAACTGCTTACTGCTTAGTTACTCACAGTCAATTCCATTACATATATCTTTTTGAGTTTTTAGTTCTGGATTGGTCAGGTTCTGGGCAACAAGCACGTGGTGTGTTCTGTTCTTTTGCTTGCAGTCTGATGAACATTAAGTCTGCATCCTGCTCTAGCTTCTGTTGGGTGTCTGGATCAGATGTGCGTCCTGTACCTCAAACTTGATGTAAGCTGAATGGTGGCATGGTCCTAATGCAATGCAAAACAAATGGGGGCGTTTTTGTCCTGGAACACTCTATTCTACATATCTAAATCCAATCTTCACGAGATCCCATCCTAAAGGATGGGCAGTGTATGATGACAATTCACACTGTCTCGATGGGTTGCTGCTTGAGATGGGCCAAAAAACAGAGGCATTGTGGGACGGCAATGGCATAGCACAACTGTCACTCCTGAAAAAATGTGCTTAACATACCCAAGCCAGCATGAGCTACAGCTTACTCAACTTTCCCCTTCCCCCTGGAATCATCAATCACTTGAGAAGATGTTGGCTGGTTGATGCTCGCTTTGGCGTTCGCTAGAAAGGTGGGGTCTGGCTGTGGCTCCTGGTGTGAAGTCTCCTTCATTGCCATGCATATGTAAAAGCCAATCACTAGATTAACTGATATAACAGCAAGGAACCCACTGGCGAGTGTCTGAGCCGAGGATGACATCTGGCTCACACCTGAACAAGAAGAGAAAACATCATTAGTCATTAGCAAATACAAATTTATGTACGTCACTTAAGAGAGGGAGTACACCATCAGCAAAGAGAACAGGAAGAGAAGGCCAACCTGGAAACACCTGGTAGTAGAACCCATACATGATCGCAACTGGGGCCATCCACATCACCATGGATGTAACAGCGAACTTTGCAGTCACTTCTGACATTGCTTGCCCTGATGTGAATGCTGAAATTAACATACAGATATCTCAATTCAACTGGAACCCACAACAAATTAGGAAACAGAACTGATTTTAGCGCACACAAATCCACAGTGAAGTGTGTGGATGGATTTCGCATTGGAGTGTGCAGTACATAACAGCAAGAAAGATTTGGATTACATCACTCGCAGAATAGAAGGGATCCCGCGAAACAAACTATGGATTTCTTACCAGCAAAAAAGAGGCCGGTTCAATTTCCGATTGGATCCCCACTCGACGCCGGTCTAGCAGAGGGCAGGACAGCGACTGCTCCAGTACTGAAAATTTTCTTCCAGGCGGCGCTTTTCCTTACACAGGAGGCGATGAAGACACGGGATTCGACGCCGCCGGGAGACGGAGGCGATGAAGACACGAGAGTCGTGAAGCCGTCGATTGCCATTACTCCGTAGATCGGAAGCTGCCTGTTGTGTGTGTGTGTGTGTGTTTTTAATCACGGAAGCGGCTGCACGACGACTCGACGAGTGACTGGACCACAAGCTCAGAAGGCCGACTTCAGATGGGCCAAAAGTTGGAGATGTGGCCCATCCGTTACAATCTGGCCCTTTAGACGCTTGACGAGGGCCGAATTGCACTGACCGCGACCAATCTGTCAGTTTCTGGTATATCCAGCGCCGGTACTGAGTACATGTATCCGCGGACCGCAGCGAAATATTTCTAGTTCTTCAAGAATGTCATGGTCGTTTGCAAGAAACTCGATAATTTTAAGACATTTAGAGATTTCCACACAAATGTGCTGTAATTAGATACTGCTATTGCAACTTGCAAGAGTTGGACAACCGGCACTAACGATACATCAGCTTATTCAGCTCCGAGAAACGTTCCGCAGCTCACAGAACAAAAAGCCTCATCAGCAAAATCGTTAGAGCCTGGATGGATGCAAAATTCCGGAAAGGCTATACCCAACCTGCAGCCTCCAAATTCGAAGCTTGCACGCTCTTTATTCATTTCTTCCCTAGGCTAAGACGAGACGTGGACGGCGCTAATGCTTGAAGTGCCTAACGCCCGTGAAGACGAGCGACACCCCGTACTTGTTGCAGCACGCGACGGCGTCCTCGTCCCTGATACTGCCTCCCGGCTGAGCGATGATCCCGATGCCGTTTTCGCACGCCTCCTCAACGGCGTCGTTCCAGGCTGCAGAAATTGACGGCCAAGTCATTTGCTATTTCCCAAAACAACGTGAACTAGACAGTTTGACATGATGGGGAAGAAAAGGATAGTGCTGTTTCTCACCGAAGGGGAAGAAGGCATCGCTTGCCAATGCAGCTCCCTTGGCCTCTTCTCCTGCCTTCCTGAAAGCGATTCTAAGGCTCTCTCGTCTGTTTGGCTGGCCACTGCCCATTCCCAGCATGCAGTTGTTCTACAAACACGGCACCAGGTGCACGATTAAGTGGCTTCGGTGATTGGACAAGTGGCACATATTAACTTCTAAATTTACTTCGACTGCAGATAGAAAATCACAAACCTTGGCTATCACAATGGCATTGCTCTTGACATGCTTTGCGCAAAGCCAGGCAAACTTGGCATCAGCAAGCTCATTCTCCTGTGGAGCCCTTTCAGATCCTGAGGTAAAGGTGATATCTTCAGGGGTTAGATCATCAGACTCTTGGGCCAACCACCCACCATTGACCTGCCTGAGTGAAAGCATCCCTTTTCCACTTATCTTTGCCTCGAGTATCCTCAGCGTCTTTGACTTGCCTTGGAGAATCTCAAGACCTTTCTCTGTATAGCCGGGCGCAACCACTATCTCATAGAACATCCGCGTCTGACCATCTGTAGGACTCCTGAACTCACGAATTTCCTTCGCAAGATCCTGGACATATAATAGGACATAAATACAAGCAGTTAATGATGGAAATAACTAGTGCGTTAGGAAGATGCGGCCTACTGAATACCTCGTCAATTGTCGTGTTGAATGCAACTATCCCACCAAATGCACTGACGGGATCTCCCTTTACAGCTAATCTGTAAGCTTCAAGAATGTCCTGTCGTGAAGCAACGCCACATGGATTTGTGTGCTTCACCACAACACAAGTTGGACTATCAAACTCAGATACACAGTTCCATGCAGCATCCGCATCCAAGTAGTTGTTGTAAGACATTTCCTGTAAAGGAATATTTTGTTTAAAGCAAATTAAGTTCTGTATCAGCCTAGCTGGTCTAAATTTTAAAAAATTACCAACTGCATCGCTGCTTGAATAACTGAAGCTAGTCATACAAAATCTCACCTTTCCATGGTGTTGAATAGCAGTTGCAATGCCACCAGTACCGACTAGAGAAAGGCTCTTGTCAGCATAGAATGCAGCATTCTGGTGAGGATTTTCGCCATACCGAAGTGTAGACTTCAGCTCCAGTGGCACAGTAAAGCTTGGGGGGAACATCTCTCCTAAGAAAACATATCATGCATGCAGTCAAATAGCCATATAAGCAATAGAGTTATTCAGTCTGTTAATGAAGAATACCTTTGTTGGATTGCTTCCACAACCATTCTGATACAGCAGCATCATAGGAGGCAACATGCTGGAAGGCTTTCCATGACAACATCCTGCGGAACTGCTGGTCCTCTTGATTTCCTTTAAGGTACTCCAGTAAAGCAGGATAATCATTATGATCCACAACGACAAGGACATCCTTATGGTTCTGTCAAAACACATATCAACAAATTTAACATAATTTCCAATAGTAAAGTATGCTAACCATTTAACATACCAATATCAGCACTGCAATTTATGTCGCAAATGTATGTATATTGTATAGATTGCAATCTGTGGTAATAGTTTCTGAGTAAATAGTGCCAACTGCCAAAAGACCAAACAATAGTTAGTTACCTTGGCTGCAGCTCTGATCATTGTAGGCCCACCAATATCAATATTTTCAATGCCATCCTCAAAAGAAATGGTACCAGAGGTGACTTTGTCATAGAAAGGATACAAATTCACCACAACCACATCAAATGTCCCTGTGCCCAGACAAACAAATTTTTAGTTCATATATAGTTCGGTGCCAAGAAAGTTACTACAGAGATGAGGACCACAATTAAAAAGCTGCAAGCACTGTTAAGTGGTGGACTTATAAAAACTCACCAATGCCATGATCCTTTAGTGCCTTCAAATGATGTTCCTGGTCTCTCCGGGCAAGAATGCCACCATGTATACTTGGGTGCAATGTTTTCACTCTTCCATCAAGCTGAAATTAACCAAAAAGTATGTGAATGTGAACAAAGAATTATACTCATCAATCATTGCCACTAACAACATTCATTTGGACTTTGTACCATCTCAGGAAAATTTGTGACTTCTTCAACTTTTGTTACACCGACTCCTGCTGCTTCCAGGCTGGTTGCCGTCCCACCGGTGGAGATGATGGAATACCTACAAGAAAAAAAGTGCAAATAAGATGTTTCATTGCTGTAGTTTTCTCGTTGAGCTTGTATCCTCTTCTTTTAAATATACATCATCTGCAAATACAAATTTATGCAAGATAGGTCCCATATTCTACCAACACCCTTACTGGCAAATACAGGCAACAAGTGACAAAGCCAGAATGCCGCTTACCCCAGGCCCTGAAGACCATTGCCAAGGTAGGCCAAGTCTGTTTTATCCGACAATGATATCAACACCTGTTTCTTTCCTGACACTGATAGGATTAAACCATCTGTTAGTAAACCGGAAATAAATCTGAACCTGTGAGTTTAGGGGGAAAAGGTGGTACGAACAGACACACGCACAATTTTGTAGATGGCTAGAGCATATATATTCATATAAGAACTACTAACCCCTTACTGAACCCAATTACTCTAGAAAGTGAAATAGCTGCGAGAAGCATCAAATCTAGCATAACGTTACATAAGCGAGTACATCTAAATCATTCAAACAGGATGGAACTTTTCTTCACCCATACATATAAAAGTTTCAAATGGCAATCTTTTTACTCCTACAGCTCCACGACAAAAAAAAAAAAAAAAAACAGCACACAAATAAACTAAAGAGGAAGAAAAGGACGCTTACTGCCCAGCTTGGTCTGCGCCGCTGCCACGGCCGGCCCGGCAGACCGCGCCGCCGCGGCCGCTGATAGGCACGTCGCCAGGGACACACGGTCCTGCAAGAAACCAAGTAACAAGCTCACTCGAGAGAAAGGGGGAAGGAAGGAAGTGGGCAACAGAGGTGGCGGCGGAGGGGCAGTACCGGGTGGCGGGGAGCGGGGGCGAAGCTGTGGCAGCGGCGGAGCGGCGCCGCGCGCAGGCCCGCGGCGAGCTTGGCGGCGGCGGCGGGGGACGAGAGCAGGTGGAGCGGCATGGCTGCGGCGCTGTCTGCGGGGCGGCGGCGCACCGAGGGAAAGAAAGGCAGGAGGGTGCGGCCCGTACAGGAAAAGAACGGCTGCCTTTAAAAGCGTTTGAAACAAGTCGATCTAAAAATCCAACGGTGTTAAAATTCTGGCCAAAGATGTCAAAAAATTTGTATACCCGCTAATGAAATATCAGAACATTAGGTAAATCAAATCAGATTTTGTCTCAATTGCACAGGATGGCAATTGGCCGGCTGGCTGGTTCGGATGCTGCTGGCAGGTGCCGGCGCGTCAGTGTCACAGCACTCCCGGCTCGCCCTGTAGCGTGCGCGCCCGGCCCGAGTGCTCGGCCGATGCGGTTTTGCCGTCGGCTACGGATTCAGGGGACGCAGCGAGGGGAGTTCAGGACCGAGCGCTGACGCAGCCGCCTGTCTCCCGACGCCGCGCAGCGGCAGAGAGCGGAGGAGGGTGCCTACTTCGTCGGCTTCGCGTGTGAATCTGATAGCTCTGCAACGGTGGATGTGCCCTCTCGTTCCAGGTTCGGAGCCCGCGGCGACTTACCACGTATGTTTGCCGCTACATTTCCCAGCACCTCCTAATCCCACTGAAGACCGACCTGACAGTACCATTTTACATTTCAGAGCGCAACCTTTGTGGTCTTGGGGAGGTCATGTACCAGTACCGCTGCTCATTGTCTACTCCTGTATATATAGCCTTCGCGTCACGCTAACATGAAGCAGCACAGCGAACATCAATGACACAACTTTTAAAAAACAGCAATATGACATGCTATACTCCGTATATGCTGTTCTCCCAGGTTCACCCACTACCCAAGACACGCCAATGAAATTAATCGTGAATGGAAATCGCATTATTAAACAAGTTCATTTCCTCTGAGATCCTACGTCGACCATATATTAGTGTTCTCATGAAATTCCTGATGGAACGATCAAGAAAGTTTGTGAAAACATATACAACTGGTACATATAAGTATCAGCGAAACAAGACCAAGGTTCTTCACATGCAAATGCGTAGTTGGACTTTGTTCCCCAATTATTCCTTTTGGATTGGAATAGACCTAAATCCTATTTAGTATTTACCACTGAATTCAACGGTTGATCCTAAATAAAATCGGCATCGTCCACTCCGTCACATATGTTCGCCTGATGTCGCCATGAATGTGCTGCGTATAGAAACAATAATGTTGCGAGCTGTAAGGAATAACTAAAATTGTCATCCTATTGTGCCATTGGCATTGTGGTACGTGTAAGAAAATTAGCCCTAGGTTATATTTATGATTTTGGTTATTAATGCCAAACCCATTAGGGCTAATATGTTTGTCAAGATGTACTCCAAACATAGCCATGAGTACATTTTTGTAGCTGTTTTTAAGTCCAAACGATGAAGGCCAAATTAAAGCCACCCAGATGAAAGACTTAGAACAATTATATGGCATCCAAATCGTACTGAAAATCTAGAGGAGTCTTTTATAAGGCATCCAAATGATGGCATAAAAGTCGAGACAAGATCACGCGAAAACATGAAGCGAATCCTGTCGGAAGGCCACACCAACGCAATACAATGTTTGATTTGGTGTACACTGATGCATTTGATGGATACCACCGGATCGATCGGTGTCCGAAGAACCAGGGCAGGGCCAAGCAAGAAGCGTAGACTGTTACTACCGATTTGTTCCGGTGGGTACGCTCAAAAATTGCCCTGGAGGTTTGGAGCAAAGAAATGACATGCACTGATTCATACGGTGTGAGGACCAGCCACACCGAACCATTCAGTGTGAGGGACATGGCAACTGCTAGTTGCAACAGCTACTTTCATAGTATTGTTCGGTGCTCGGTTCAATACCACATCGTATAAGTCGGTGTTAGCGACTTTGGTAGCCCCCGGAGCAACAGCTAGTTTGAGGAGTGGCTTTATAAATACTCTATTGCCTGACCCTTTGAGGTGTGAGAGAGCTCGGAGAGGTTGTTGGTTGAGGTTCCACTCACATAGAAGTGTTTTTTTTCCCACCATTGTGCTAAAAGAGAAGATTAAGGCTGTTAGCATTAGGCTTAGATCTTGATTAGTAATAGTATAGGCCTATTAGCGCATTGGTTTGGGTGTTAGCCTAGAGTTAGCCGAGTTTTGCACACCTCTTTACTACCAGTGCTTGTGTGCACCAAGAGTTGTATCACTCAGGGACTTGTAAGTCTTTCAAGCCACTGGTGATTGTGATAGGGAGAAGAGGCGCTAGACATTTTGCCGAAGCTCTACCAAGTCGAGGCGGCAAGGAGCATTCAAGAGAGTCAAGGCGGAGACCCACTTGCGCGTAGAGAAGGCCCGCCAACTATCCACAGAATTTCTTGATTGGAGAGTTTATGCCCTTACGCGGGTATTCACTTTGAGAGGGGCTACAACAATGAGAATTAGTGAAAAGTGTTGCTTTCGATACCTCAAAAAAAAATCGTCGTGTCGGAAGTTTGCATTTTACTTATTACACTTTACATACCACATTTATCTTTTCTATAATTGCTATGTGTAGTTTGCTAAGATTGGAACCTTTTTAGGTTTTTAGGTGTAGTTTTGCACCATAGAGAAACTTTTTTCCGGTAAAGATAACAACACAGAAAAATGTAGTACACATCTAGATAGAAATTGGAATAAATTTTATATATGATTGGAAGCTTTAAATTTTTATAGACACCTAATTCACCCCCTCTTAGGGCTTGTTTGGATACTCTCAAATACACCTGCAAGCAAGATGGTGCAGCCCGTGCGGTTCAATAGTGTTTCGGTTCTTGTTGCCTTCCGTAAAGGAATAAGGATTCAACAAAACTAAAACTTTTTCCACCTTAAAAACTCGCCCCTTACCTCTCACATTGGGTCCACCTGTCTGACCTTTCCACCATCAACGAACGAAAACTATCGCCAGAAACCATCGAAGCAAAATACTTTTGCCGATTCTTCTTTTTTTTCCTCACCCCATCAAAGAGCTACCCGCCCGCAAGTACCCAACCTGAAAATCAGGCACCATCGATGCTTTCCATCTTTGCACACGTGGGCTGCTTTCCTTCTTTAGGCTTTCCATCTTTTCTTTGCCCACGCGGTAGATGAAATCTCCCCAATCATCGCTGGCTGCATCCTTCCCTCATACGACGTAGCGGGGTTTTAGGTTCCGTGCTTAGGAAGGTGTCGGCCTTTCCTCAACCCGGATGTTGTGAGTCCCTGGCTCCTGTGAGCCCCTATAAACTTAGCTCTCTATGGCAGGTGGGCCCGCCGCCCCCGCCGCCGGCGCCGCCCTCGGCTCCGACGGCCTCGGCCGCCTCGGCCGCCGCCCATCGACCGCCGCCGCCGCTAATTGACCTCTCGCAGCGCCCCCGCGACCGCCGCCCGACCGCCGTCTCCCACCGCCCCGGCCGGCGGCGCCCTCGCCGCCGGCCCCTCCGCCCGCCACCTCCGTCGGGCCGGCGGCCACCCCAGACCCCTTCTAAAGCCGCCGGAGCCGCCGCAACCCCCAACACCGAGACCCTAAGCCAGCAACGGCGGTGGCGCCGCCGCCGGGCCAACATGTCAATGGCGGCGGCGTTTATCGGGGCTCACATGAGCCCCGGCGCAGCACAACATTTGTGGGCCTTTCCTTCTGTGTTGTCTCGGGTTTCCTCATTCGTGATTAGGCAGGCCGCCGTTCTTTGGTCATTCGTGATCGTCCTCGGCCTCCTACGCATCGCCAAACTCTCCTGCCCATGGTGCCTGGTGAGTTTGATCATCGTGTGTTTCGCTTCCTGGCCCTGCCCTCGTCCCTTCCAGTTGATCGTTTGTTTCGCTTCCTGGCCCAACCCTCGTCCCTTCCAGTTGGATCATCGTGATCGGATCAGACTCTGCTGAGTATTAGGACAGACATTGTTTTATGTTTATATGATTGAAAGAAGGGCAAAGATTGTGGCGTCTTGATGTTCTGCGTTGGTCTTGACCTTCCCGCTCGCTGTCTTGATTTGTTTGCAGGTTACCCCTTTCCGCGGCATGGTCGCCGCGTCGTTCTCGGGTGCATGTCCAAGTGACCAAGGAATACGGTGGCCGGGCCAGTGCTGTGGTACGGACTGACGGCGGGCTGCCGGGGAATTCCTCTCGTGATCGCATCGGTGAATTCCTCTCGTGATCGGCGATCCTCTCTTTGCTCGACCGTGGCGGCAACAAACCAGCGATCCCCTTTGTCCATGGCTGATCCACGTAGATCCAGCAGTATGGTGAGAGGCCAGGTCAACGGCAGCTCCTTTCTCCCTGAGGCAAGGTAAACACCCCAGCTTTCTTCCACAATCATTCTGCGGGGACCTTTTTCTTTGCTGTGGCTGTGAGAAGGAATTAATCTGAAATCGTTCTTTGTCTTTAGCAGACTACATTCGGTTTGGACTAGGACAGGAAATGGCTATGGATACTGGTGATTATCTCAAACCAGGGTTACAATGTCAGGAGATGGAGCACTACGAGAGACCAAGAGATATGTCAACAAACTTGTTTCTGAGGCTTTCAGCAGCCACAACTGATGCCTCTGGGAAGGTACTACGCCTCAATTATAATTTATGAATACTTCTCAATAGAAATCAACCGAGCATAGCCTTTCAGAGTATGGTATAAACATGCTAATATATCTCCTTTTGTAGTGTCATGCTGACGAACATGCGTTGTTGACACAGTTTTTCTTCCAACCATGCTGATTTTATTCGTATCTGCACCATACAATGCTTATCCATAATGTTTGGATTTCTTGAAGGTTATGTGATGAGGACTCTTTGTAATGGTTTTCAGGTGCATCATTTTCTTTTATTCTCTTTTATTGGGCAGGAGGCACCTCGTTGAGACCTCATGCTTGTGTGCTGGAGCAGCATGGCAGTAGCAATCATAATACAACTTTAGTTAAGGATGTGCTTCAGATCCTCGGTTAAATGGAAGGATCACACCTATTTATGAGCTATGTTATGATCTGGTACAATGCAAAAGAATCATCAACTCCATCTGCATTTATGCTTTATTTTGGTTTGTAAAAAAAATCCTTGCATGCCAGATGATTCATTCATGGAGAAGAATATGATTTTTATGGCACAAGAGATTGAACAGATGCGAGCTGAATTAGCTAAATTTGAAGTGAGACCATGGGACACAGGTATGGCATTGGGACTAATTTACCTCACAGTATTGCAAATTTTCTTATCCTTGTTGCACAATGTCCCTCCTCTCATTGGCTAGAGATTGTACAATTGTAGTAGTCTGTTTATTTGACTGAACTTTTGTGCACATTTCTGCTTTTATTTTACGATTGCCATTACTATATATGCTGAGATTTGCCCCAGTAGCACATCAGGTGATGACTTCTTTTTGGTATTGTGGGCAGCTGGGCATAAGAATTCTATCAAGGTCCTTCCCTTGATAGAGTTATAGGATAGCAAAGCTACTGTAAAGCATAAAAATTACAAAAAAGATTAATGTTTCACAAACTGGTCCAAGCCCACTTTTGGGATTGCAGTGGCTTCTGAAGATGCATTTCTAATAACTACGTTGGGTATTATAACTGTTTGAAAGCATCCATTTTGAATCTACAGCTAGCAACTAGATTTTGGTGCAATTGGCGATGGTTGCAGAATAGCAAGGATCTTTCTCACGCTATATTTTTCAGATCACGTGCCGCTTTGCTAGTTCCGTAAAGGAAAAAAGAAAACTTAAACTACCAAAATTTTACACTTTTTCGTTTATTTCGTCCACTGACAAAAATACTGAATTTTGTGAAATTTTGATGAAATTTAAATCCCTGAACGGAAAGGCAAGAAGGTGCAGCCCGTACAGAAGAAGGGCTGCCTTTAAAAGCGTTTGAACAAGTTGGTCTCTCCAAATTCAACAATGTTTAAATCTGACTAAAAGATGTTAAAATTATTTGGACCCGCAAACAAATATCAAAAGTGGAGTAGCCCGAATGCTGCTGCTGGTGCCGTCATGTCACTCGCTCCCGGTTTCCCGATGGTGCTTCGCGGCTCGATGGAGCAGTGGAGCCAACGCATGAATGGTGCGACGTGATTCAGTGCCTGCCTCCCCGTTGCCGATCGGCGGTTGAACACGCTGGCAGCTGCATTCATGTAGATCTGGCAGGAGTTCTCTGAGTCTGCACACCTCGACCAATTAGAGGACGACGACGCTGATTCAAAGCTTCATTCAGGGCGCGGTGAGTCAGCTCGTATGTTTGTACCTAATTTCCCAATACCTACAAACATGCACAATCGGTATAATGTCCCCGGAAAGGAGACCGAGCTTTTTTCCACAGAGAAGTGCACTCACGGACAATGTTTTACCAATTATTTCCATTTGGATTGGCATAGGACTCGTCCATCAAAATGGGAGCGCGAGTTGATGCGAAGCGGCGTGGCTCGGTGGCTGCAGCGTGGTGCCGTCTGCTGTTCGGCGGTGCGCCGAGGGGAAACGGGGGATAGGCAAGAGGGGTGCATCCCGTACAGAAAAAGAAGCACTGCCTTTAAAAACATTTGAACAGACTGGCCTCCAATAATCCAATGGCACGGTGTTTAAATCCCTAACCAAAAGATGAAAAAAATAATTGTACTGACAAATAAAATATCAAATTAAAAGTGGACGACTAGCCCCAGTTCTCTGCTGCTGGTGCCGTCGTGTCACTCCCGCCCTGTTCAAGTTGCAGCGTTCGAGCACGGCTATACGGTTTGCCTTCGGCTCGGACTCGTGCATACGCAGAACGAAGGACCGAGGTCCCCAGTGGAGCGGCGCGACGCAGCCGCCTGCAGTCCTGCTCAACGTCGCCGCTGCGCGGCCGAGAGCGAAGGAGGGCGTGAACTTCGTTGGCTGTGAGCGCAAATATGGCAGTTCTGCAAGGCTGAGCGTGCAGAGCCACCTGAACACACTCGCTTCAAAGACCCCGCACACGACAAGTCCCCTTATATGCTTGCGGCTATGTTTCCTGGTACCTCATAATCCCACGGGTGCTCCACCTGACCATTCTTGCGGTGCACAATGTTTTTGTGTAGGTGATGCACGAATATCATAGCTAGACTTTTGAAGCACTGTCTGCTCTTATACATGACCTACTCATCATCATGCTCTAATATCTATCTATGCTATAAAGAGCGAAAGATTTGACGGCCATACAAACCTTACTCTTACACCTACTACACCGTCGAATTTAATGATGATCGAACGTTCTAGATTAATCTAAAGAGTCCATGTTGATTACATCTTTAATTTAAAACTCGTACACCTTTAAGCCTGCACCGTTAGATTTTATGATGATCAAACGCTCTAGATTAATCTAAAGAGTCCATGTTGACTAAATCACTCGTACACCGTTGGATTCTACGATGATCGAACACTCTAGATTAATCTAAAGAGTCCATGTTGATTACATCTATAATTTAATAATTTTTTTTAAAACACGTGCCTGCGGCACGTACCCTTTTCTAGTATGCATAAACACACTCATTATTGTAGACACCCGAGCAAAACATTTGCATGCCATATATATTGTTCTCACTGCTTCAACCAATACAATAACCCAATATGCTTTTATAAACTAAGCTTCATCTCAAACTTGCAGTAAATATCCTACCGTGCCGCGAAATTTAGCGGTTGATGTAATAAATCCCAAACAAAGCAAACAATTATTACTGCTTAGCTACATCACCGATTCCATCATCGCATCTATATATCTTCGAGTTTTAAGTCTTGGATATATTTGTGATGTGTAAGGGTATATTTTGTCCTCTTTTTTATTTTATTTTTTTAATTTATTATAGGAGTCGCGGGTTGCTCACACGCGTCTCCAATGACACCCTCATAGGAGATGTGAATTGGCAACCTTCGTCTCCTGTAATCCTTATAGGAGACGCGTTTTGGCAATTCATGGCTCCTATAAAGAGGGGGGGGGGGGGGGGGGTTCATAGGAGACGTAGGTTGAAGAAACGCGTCTCCTACGACCACTACTGCCTATAAAAGGCGTGAATTTTTCGCGTCTCCTAAGACTTGTAATAGGAAATGTGAACTTGGAGACGCGTAACCGTCACATCTGCTTAGAAAAATCCTTACATAGTGGATATGAGAGCATCTCCAACAGTTTCACGTCATGATATAGTATTGCCATGTAGTTTAGGCGTCTATTTAGAGGCTGATAGGTCCCTTCACGACCATTCTAGGGCTGATATATATCTATTTTCACAATTCCTAAATTTTCCACCTATTTTTCTGATTTTCCAATGAAATAATATTATTTTAAAATATTGATCTTTAATTGTGACACCCCGTGTCACTTTTAAAAATTTTATCATGCACATCTACTCATTGTACAAAGATTGTGGTGCTCATCATGTTTTTGAACTGAGTATCATGTTTGAATGGACTCCCAAAAGTCAAATTTCGTTTTTAAACTCCTTTGAATTCAAATTTGGTTAAGTTAAACCTTTTCCTTTTAACCCTTTTTGGGGCTTGTTTAAAATTAAAAATGTTTAAACAAGTGGCTTTTGGCCAATTTGAAAATTCATTAGTGAACTATCTACTTTCAGCTAGAAGTTTTGGTTTTGAGCAAAAACATCTTTTACTTGCTCAAACTCTTGGTCAAATAGTGGTCAAACTGCTGATTTCAGCACTTCTGAAATTGGCTAAGTCCAAATCCTGACAGCAGTCATTAGCCAACTTTGGGACTCTATATCTTTTATTTTTCAATCTATCCAAACCAAATCAAGTTCATGGTTTGAAAGCTGGTAGTTTGAACTCTTCAAAAATTATGAACAACTCCAGGATCTCAAACTCTAGCTATTTCTTTTTCTTGCTCAAAGTCAGCTAAATTCAATTCAGTTCTGGGACTTAGAAATTTTTCTGAGTTCGAGTTTTTGGCCGAAGTTTGATCAAGTTTATCCCTCAAACCAAATCTTTTTGAACCTGATGACTTTAACAAAAGTTGTTCCCCTTGGTGCCATCTACAACTTTTGTACTGGAGTTTTGGAAAGTTTATACACGAAATCACGAGTTTGATTCAAGTTTTTGGGAGGGATTCGGCCGCCACTGTAGCGTCTGAATCGACCAAGTCGATTCAGACTTCAGACAGTGAGGGGCTCGGTCGAGCCGGCCGTCGGTGGCCGCCCGTGCCACGCGCCGCGCTCTACTGTCCCTTGCCACGCGCCCTTGCCTCGCACTGCCAGTCGCGCTCCAAGTCATGCAAGTTGCCTCGATGTCGAGCTCGGCCGGCGACACCAATTTGACGGGGAGCGGTGAGCTCTGTAAGCCGCCCGTGAAGGACACGCGGATTCACCGCGGTTAAGCCGTCATCGTCCAATTCACCGCGCCAGTAAACTCTCCTCGTTGCCCTCGTCGTCCTCATCCACTCCGCCTGCTTCGCCGCCCTCTCCATCGCCGGCAATCCCCAGAATTCCGGCCGCCATTGCCGCCACCTCACCTCACCATTGAACATAGCCTTTCCATCCTTCTCCGCCTCCTCTAAGCACCCAAATGGTTACTCCTTGACTCCCTGAAGCCGTGCGCCATCTCATCGTGAACTCTGAGGCGTCGGTGAGCTTTAGCGCCGGCCATCTTCTCGGTTAACCGCCGCCGGCCGTGGACGTGTGCCATTCCGTTGCTAATCCTTGGGTTTTTCATGCCTAGGTGGTGCGGCTTGGAGTCCTGAGGCCGTGGGTCATCTCCGGCGCGTCTCCGACCACTTCTCCGGCGAGTTCCCGCCGGTCAAACGCGCGGCGGCGCGCTGTGTGCGGCGGAGTTTGGCCAAGGGTGTCCAATTAGAAGGACGGATCTTTTCAGGGGGTTATGTGAAAGATTGTTGGGTTTAAGTGTTAGAGTGGAATCTTTCGAGGGGGTTATCTGGAAAATCTCGGGGCTGATCTGTGAAGAAAGGACTGGTTGGTAATAGATCTTTTAGATCCAGGGGCCTAAGCGCAAAAGTGTTTTCGGGTTTTCTTTTGTTTTTCATTTCAGCATACATGTATTTCTTGTTTAATGCATAGAAAATCATAGGAAAGTGGGAAAATTGTGAAACCAATTTTGTTGAACTTGTTGCATCTTTGGTCATAACAGAAAAATGTAAAATCTTGTTGTTAAGTTGCTGTTTTCTGTGTAGAAGTTTTAGTTAGTTTATTAACTTTCTGTCAAAATAAATAGTTCTGCATGTCCAAAATTTTTGAGAAAATCACAGTAGCTCTAAAATGCGTTTTTGTGAGCACAATAAATTTTTGGGTTGCATGCTTTCTGTGTAGTTTAAGCTAAGCTTTTTCTCCATATTTAACTTGTTTGTGCTGTTAAAAATACTTGAGAAACTGTTTTTGAGCTCAATAAATCATGGTAAATCTGTGTGAATGTCTAGTTAGTGTTTCTGTGAAGTTTTGCATTTTTGTGCATAATCTTGTTGCTGTTTGTTGTTTTGGTAGATTTCTAGCTTTTTGTCTTTTTCAAAATAATTAGTTTCTGTTAGAACAAAATGTTGAAAAATTTTCAGTGGTAATCTTGAGTTAAAAGCTTCTCAGGAAGTTTTTGTGCTGTTAGATAACCTGTGTAGGCTTGTTTGTTTAATTAGTTGCTAAAAAAACCCTTTTATTCATGTGTTAAATGGTTTTATGTATATCTTTATGCTAATAAAATGTTTCCTAAATAATTTTGGTGATCTCAGTTAAGTTTGAATCTGTTGTTATATTTCTTTCTTAGTGATAAGTTAATCTTGTTTAAAGAGATATGCACTTACTCTATAAAATGCTAAAAATGGTTTTAGCAACATTTCATGTGTTGTCATGTGCATAGCTATGTTTGTACTTAAGCTGTATAATTGAATTGCTGCATTTAAGTTTTTGTATCTTTTCCACTGTTGTTCTAAGCTCACACATGTGCATCTTCATGTAGAGAACGTGCTAGCTGACGGGGTTTATAACTTGGTGCCTGAGTCCGAAGCCGAGCAGCCAGAGCCTGAGGTTGTTGAGGCAGATCAAGACCCGAGCCAAGACTCGGAAGGGCCCAAGGCCAGCGAATGCAAGCACCGGAGTGCATCCAACCTTTTTAACGCAGCCGCAATTTAAAATATTTACTTTACAAAGTCTTTACTTTATGCATTTAAGTTTTCATAGGAGTTGACTGAAAACCTAGTTGCATGATCCTTAGGAAACCAGAGTTTTTACTAGTATGTGTAGGTCGATAGAATTGCTAGGCTGGTTAAACGGTAGAAGTCGAGTAATTGTCTGTTACTCGCGAGAAGCTAAGTTGGTTCTTTCAGCAAGTTTTGTTCACATGTCATTTAGACTGGAAAAAGTTTAGACCAGGCGGAGAGTTTTGGTAGGGAAAAGTAATGGAATGGTGTAGCTCCGCCTGTGTCATTTAAGGCCCGTTCGTTGTTGACTCTGGAATCAAGATTGAACTGTACTACCTCATATGCTGGGAGTAAGAGGTAGTTGAAACTGGTAACTTATGTACTTTAGCTCGCACTGGTATGTTGAACTACGCCTGACTTCCTATTCATGTACCGGTTAGAGTAACTCATGGCTGACCCGTCGTTGGTATCGGTGGGGACTGGTACTTGAGGGTCGCAGGGTAGGTCAAGTATTTAGTGTTGGCTGAAGGAACAGCTGGCATGAGCAGCTCGACGGGGCTCATTTGTGCCGTGTGGGTAGGTTAACCTTGCAAGGGATAAAACCGAATCGATTCGCCGTACTCACGGTATTGAGCTCTTGATCACTGGGCAGCATCGCTAGTTAAGAACTTGAATATTGTTGTTGATCATATGCTGTATGAATTGTTAATCAAGTTCTTGCTCTCTTTGTAAAAGTTTTATAATGCTAACTTAGATCAAATAATTCAACTAAAACTTGGATGCTAAAATTTGAAAGTAAGGATCTATTTAGTTGCTCTTTTTGGCAAAACAAAAACCCTGCCAAAAGCCTTGCATGCTAGGGGTCTTAGCAATTTTAAGTCGGGTAAGTCTTGCTGAGTATTAAATTACTCAACCTGCTTGTGTTAACCCTTTTCAGAGTCTGAGTCTAGCATAGCAGAGCAGGTCGCTGAAGCCTTTCCGTTTGGTGTTCCCGAAGGTTTTCAGTTGCAGTTTGTTCCGGCTTCGCAGGGTGTGGAGCCGAGGGAGTGATAATGCCAGCTGGGCTACCTGTGCATTATTATGTTATGTTATCGGCGTAGACTCGAGATGTTTTAAACTTCCGCTGTGCTTTAAAAACTCTGTGTTGTAATAACTTTTTATCATGTCCTGTTTTGTAAATGAAATCCACGTGTACTGTGATGTAAAATTTGTGACTCGTTAATCATCTGTGCTCATCGTGGAGTGAGACTTGCCTCGTATTGGTTTCGACAATGTGATCAGTGGTGTAATCGGGAGTTACCCGACAGCAACTACACGGTTATGTCAGTTGAAGTGCGAGTGTGCTGTACTGCTTGCATTAGCTAAGCGACAATGCACTTGAGCTGACATAATTTGAGGTGGTTCTGCCACAGCTGGTACCAGAGCCGAAAATACTTGGCGGATGATTTAACTTGTCTTAAAAATGCGTTTTCGGAAATAAAAGTTAATCTGGTTTGCGAAAATGCGTTGGTCACGTTAAGGAATTAATTTTTAGAACGTAAGCCCTAGGGAATTATGGGTATGTGAATCAGGTGGCTATCTAACTTTGCAGCTAACTCCCAGCACATTACTTTCTGTCAAAACTTACTTTGTTGCACAATCAACCTTTATTTATGCATTGACAGAGGGTGAGGATCTCCGGTCAACACGAGCACTTTGTTATATAACCGAATAGATGCATTTACCATGGCCAAAAACTTTGAGACATCATCTCAAAAAAGAAAATAAAAAACAAAAGGATTGTCGGCCATTGAAGGGCCGATAGATCCTTTTCCTCGCCAGAATGCCATCTCACATCAACATCTTGGCTAGTAGGTCATCTCACAACCTCCACGTCATGATATAGTATTGCCATGTAGTTTAGGCGTCGAGCCGCCTTTTCCCCCACCCACGACCATGCCGCCTCGCTCCTCCTCCCTCCCTTGTTGAGCACGGGCGAAACCGCCATGCTCTACTCTCTCTCCTGGTGCAAGCCGCGACGCCGCCGACGAGCTCTAGCACCGGCGGGCTCACACCGGCGAGTCGCCGCGGGCGGCGCTAATGGCGCATGCGGCGGCGGCGCCGTCGTTCCCCGAAGGGGTACGCCACCGCCCCCTTCCGTCAACCGCCGTCGCCCCTCTCTCTACACTAACCCGACAGGTCGGGCCCCACCACCAACGGCGTCACCCTGCGTCGTTCCCTTCCCCCGCTACCGCTGACACGTGGGCCCGGACGACACCGTCAGCCACGCTGACGCCGTCCCCCGCTCTCGCCCACTGCCAGGTGGGTCCCACGGGACGCCGGTCGCGATCCGTCGCGCGCCTCAGCGCTGTGGACGCGGTCCACTGAGCCGCACACCCCGCCACGCGCGGTCCACTGGTCCACGAAGCCGGCGCACGGAACAGTGCGCGTAGCGGGTCCCACCAGCCCATGCCAGCCGGGCCCCTCTTGCATCAGCGCCATTCAAAAACGCTAGGTACACCCGGTAAGTGTACACAAACCTTTATTTAGAGCACTTCCTCCACTCCAAAAATTCTCCAAATTTCTCCAAAAATCATAGGAATATTTCTAAACCTATTAGAGCCATCCAAACCATTTTAGCATATTTCCTAACCCCAAATCCCAAAAGTGTTTCTCTCATCCAATAGAAAAACCCCTTAAGTGTACCCCAAATCTGCCAATCCTACTCCAAAGCTCCATAAAATCCATAAATTTCCATAAATACTAGGGATATTATAAGCATTTCTATATGCTTAATACCCTAGGATTTATATCCTAGCTTCCGAATTCCAGTCGCACTCTTTAAATACTTCGTCGAAACCCTGTTAGAAGCCCCGCGGGCGTCGTTTCGACGTCCGACCAAAACCCGGAGTGTTGGTAATAAACCCTTGCCGTTGTGCTATCCAAATCCATTCCATATCATTAATTATTTAGAACTCGTTTCTAAATAATTAATATAACGTCCGTTAATTATTCGGGATTATTGCTTAGCTGTCCAATAATTCCAAACCCCCTAATCCAACCCTTCTTAAAGCCGTCATCCGGGGGTTATCCGCTAGAAATCCATATAACTCCCCGACCGTTCAATCATTTCCGGGGAAATTACTTATCGATTTCCGGAAATTCCATTCCATCAGATCCATTAATTATTTACTATAATTGATGGATTATTCCTTAATAACCCTAGTCTCCCCATTTTATCCTTTATTTTCATTCTATAGGAATTGATTGATGTATTGTTATACTGAATGTTATTTTCCATAGTTTATTGATCGATAGGTCGATGGCGTGACCAGGCCCCGCCCAAGATGCCGAAGCTCCCGAAGACCCAGAAGCCACGCCTGGTCAGCATCAAGCTTACGTACGCATTAGCGGACGTCCAAGTACCGTTCATGAAGGCAAGTCCTGGCAACCAACTCCTTGGTCATGCCAGTCCCAGTTCCTGCATAATAAAATCAACCAAGTTAATAACATGGACTGCATAATTTATTAAACCTAAGGAAAACCCTCTATATTCCACCTCCCCTTGATTTAGAGCCATTTCTAGCCCAAAATCCTATTAATAACCCCGGTCACGACCTGTCGCTGACCGAGCGTTATTTAGAAGTAGATTTCTTAGGAACTTTCTGAACCTTTGATATTCAGAAGAGATTCCGAGAGGTGAGAGAGAATGTTGGAATTTAATATAAAATGAACCAACTAATAATAGAACCCCTAAGGACGGACTTGCGAGTAAGGGAGGCAGCCTCGGAAGAGGATCCTGTCTCAAAGGCTTGCTCTGGTCGCATAAGGACCGGTTCACGGGAGAGTCTTTCTAATGCCAGTACCGCCATACGGGCCAAAAAGGACATAGCCTTCGGGAATGACCTGTAATGTGAGGCCTTGACCCACACCCCGCTAGCAGCTCCTAGTAAATCCATCCCAAGGAGCCGCATGATTGGTGCAGAGTGCCGACCGGCGAACTGGGTAGCGCTCGGTGCCGAGTCGGGCACGCACCAAGTCGGGAGACGGATGTACTGGAGACAGCCCCAGACAGAGGGCTGGGACTGGGCGGCACGGGTTGACTAGAGTACAGGGCGGGAGGCCCTGAAGGGCGACGGCCCTATTAATTGAGCTCATTGACCCGGGTCGATATCCGCGAGGCGGATGATTAGTAGCCCCTGTTTAGCCCCCAGTACCATCCGTGGCTGGACCTAGGAAAGGCTGTCTGGAGACAGACACCGGCAGGTACGGGTCTCGTAGGTCGGTACCGCCTAAGTACACGGTATGGGCTGACCGACCGTATGGCATAGGGTACAACCTCTGCAGAGTAACCAATCTGTCGATAGCCGTGGCTCTCGGTTATGAGCCCATTTAGTCAAAGCCCCCGTTGATTAGCATACACCTGTAGAAATAAAGTATGAGATGACTGAGATGGGCGGAGGCCCAGATGAGTGAAGCATAAGCCGGCCCAGAAGGACCCTGACGGTCTCTGGGAGAGAGAACTAAAATATGGGGACTGGCAGGGATGAGAATGCCCCTCCAGGACCAAACAACATAATACTTCTCCTTTCCCACCCCTGTTTACAAATTTATAACTTTACTTTGTATTTATATTTCCACCAAAGAATAACCTCACTCCCCTGCATAGCTTATAATTTTCACAGGATTTGCTGAATACCAATCATAGATGTACTCAGCCTTGCTTTCAAATGATTACAGGTACATGGACATGTAGGGCATCCCGGCCCATCCCCTCCTTGAATGGGTCATAATGCCACTCTCCGCTAAGGCGAAGGTAGTTATTCTTTATTTACTGCGCGTTTATTGCTTCCAATACTAATCCTGTGTAAAACCTGTATCAGCGTACTGATCCAGGGACTGATACAGGTGATTAAAGGACATCCGAAGGATGGTCGCCACAGGAGATGGTATCAGAGCAATAAATAAATTCCTAGCACCATATAAGACAGACCATACACGCTAGGAAACCCTAAACCTTCTATTCTCCTCATATCCTTCGAGATTTCTCGAAAAAATCCTCATTTCACCCCCGAATTTCCCTTACCTTATGCTTAACTCCAAATATTACTCTGACAGGTATGGATCACATGAATGAAGATTGGTTGATGATCCAAGACCATGGAGAAATTGTGAAAGAAAGTCTAGCTGAAAAGCTAGAGCTGGCAGAGTAAATAGAAGAAATCACGGAAGTATTAGGCACTGAGTCAAAGTATAAGCCTAAAGCCTTGTAGTGACGTATTTTTGATTGAATAATGCTTGATTAAACCTAGTCATTAGCCCCCACCTATCGTAGTAGTTGTAGGGTTGATTGGTAGTTGATTGTAGAAATGTGTGGTTAGACTCCCTCGTTTCTAAAAATTTAAGGATTTCTCTAATCTATACCCATCTAAATATGTCAGGTTGAGCAAAGATTCAGAGATAAGGGAAATCTCTGAGAAATGAAGCTGAAGGTCCGTCAAAGGAATACAAGTTTGATCCCCTTAAGCGGGGTAGATTCCGAAGCGTAACAGGACATTACAGTTCGGAGACCACTGGAAATCAGTTGAAGGTGGGCCCATAACCGACAGAATTCAGGAAAATACGGAAAAAGATCACATGAGAGGCATATGATAAGCCCATATACCTAGTGTGATAAAGGTTCAGTATTCCGAAGAAATCAATGGAAATGCGGCGAAAACCTGTAGAAGCTATGGAAATCAAGAAAGATACAGTGAAGAATTGTATCGAGAACCTTCATCTGCAGGTATCGTCCCGCGGATTTACGGAGTCAAGAGAACTCCGAATCCATGAGCACTAAAGTCCAGCCCAATCCTTCCAAATAAGACAAATCTCAGGGCTGTCCTTCAAACTGGCCTCTTAACGAAGTCAACCTTCCTAACGCCGTACCATCTGGATCAAACCAAATTTACCGCCACCTTCTCTCCAAGAAACCCTTCCCTATTTTCATCTAAACTCAGATTCCGTATAACTAACTCCCCATCAGTACTATCCTTCAAAGGATATGCCGCATAAATCCCTGAAAAGATTTTCCCCCACCAACGTCATCCCTCACTAATTCTCACCGTCGGTACCCCTGAGAACCAACATAACCCCGTTCGTAACCCAGGATCGCAACACAAATATACCCCCGGGTTAGCCAACACCCTTTCTAAGAAAGGCTCTCCCATGTAACCCTATCTGGAAGCCTTTACGTGTATACATCCATTGCTCCATTGCCATTATCCTTAAATCCACACTCCCACTTCATCACCCCATAAGCCGTGTGTGTATCCACTCTCTTGATGGCACATCGCTCCTTTCCGACCCACGACCTAATACCAACCCTCCCGAAACACATGCATCCCCCCGAGGACTGAGAAACCTTTTCCCAAGGAGGAAATCCCTCGAACCCTACAGATCATTGAGGCATGCAAGCTTCTGTAAAGAAAATGCTCCTCAATTACATTCTCGGTCATTCGTAACCTTAACCTTCCGATCATTTCGGAGGAATCAACCCATCGTACCTTCGACCACGGTAACCACCCCGTGTCTGCCGTCAAGGTTACCTACCCGAGGTCATGCCCAAGATAAACCCTCACAATCTTGGGATTTCCAATAATATCCTTCGAAAGGGGGCATATCTCTGAACGCCCTGTGGAAACCATTCCACCGGAGAAGGGATTAAATCATGCTCATTCTTTTAAGCATTCAAGGCAACCCCCTAGATAAAGGAAACTCAGGGATGAATCCTAGTGGTATAAATTGCTGATTTGAAGAAATCACCACATAAAACATGGAGACCCATTCCACTAGGAAGGTCAGCAAGCATGCTGACCATCCTGCGTAATGGAAGGAGACACTTCTCAAAGCATTCAGAAGAATCACCATACCAAATTATAGGATGAGAAGTGGTCACCCAAGTCTCCTCCCAACTCTTGCTTCCACTAAGTAACCCGGGAGATTCTACTAAGTCAAAGTAGATATAACCACGACTACAATCACTGCCTCGCCCAAGCCTCATCTCTCAAGTAACATGAGATGAATGGTATAGAGATGATGTGTCCAGGCAATCCTCAAGAACGGGGAACCACGAGGTAGTACACCCAAGAAGGATACGTCCGAGTGATGAAAAGAACCTCGGATACTGGGGACTTGGATAAAGATACAACGCTCTCAAAGATAAAGAAAAAATCTGAGAGTTAATTGTAGAACCATGGATTAAGCTAGGGAAAACCATGAGTAGTTTTCCTTAAGTGGGATAAGGAATCACCGGAGATACACTGGTACAAGGATAACTCCGACGATCAAGAATGAGTTATCATGGAAGTACCAGGAGCCGACATGGGTATATCAAGACAAAAGAGAATCCTGGATGAGAAGTCTAGACAGAAACCCCAAGAATCCAGGATATCTACAGGAAAAAAGAAAATCCCATGGTAATGACAAGCTGGCTCTCCTTAAGTGGGGTAGTAACCCCGAAGGAAGGAAGAGAATCCGGCCTCAAGAACTTGAGAATTAAAACAACGCAGAAAAGAGATTATCCTCAAGACATTGCAGGTACGACCAAAATAAATTGGATTGATTTAGGGAATAATGGACCAAAAGCACCGGTAATATCCCCTCACATGGAAAAAAAAGAGATGAGAATAGAAAAGTTACAAGAAGAAGAGGTGGCAAACATTAAAAGTAAAAGGAAGTTCCTTTTGATGGAAATTGGAAACTCCGAACCTCACACTCCTTAAGCAAAAGGTAACTTAAATCCTAGTTATCTTTCTAACTTCAAATCTCGGGACGAGATTTCCCTTAAGTGGGGTAGCCCTGTAACACCCTACTTTTAAGGCATTTAAAAATATAGGGTTATCAAAATTTTTCTCTAATTAAACATAACCCCTTTCCTAATAATAATACTCAAAATATAATTCTTAAATAAACTATGCATTAAATCAAGCATGTGTGTTGCATTTGGATGCATAGAAAACTCTCCCATCTCCTCTGAGCAGGAACTCCTTTAACCCTTTTCCAATCTTTTGGAATAAATATTCAAATCCAATTTGAATATTAGGTCTTATTCTAAGACACCTCCAAAATAATGCTCATTTCAAAGCCTTACATCGAAACCCTTCCCAAATTTGAATCTCTATTCAAATTTGAACTCAAACTCTCACTCCAATAAATAGAAAACCCTTTAAATGGGTAAACGGGCCAAACCCCTTCTCCGGCCCAATTATTCTTCGTGGCCCGGCACCGAAGTCTGCTTCCTGCCCTTCAACTCTCAACCTCATCCACTCCCTCCCCTCCTCCAGCCGGCCCGCGGCCCGCTCCGCCCCTCCGCTTGGCCCAGCGGCGCACCCCGCGGCCCATGCGCGCGCGCGGCCCCCTCCCGTTCGGACCGGCTCGCGCGTGCTGACGCCAGTGCGGCGTCACCCTCTTTCCCCTCCTTCTCTTTCCCCTTCCTTTCCTCGCGGCCGCGCCGGACTAATCGCCACCGCTCGATCCACGGCCGCCGGCCGAGATCCGCCCCTGGGGCACGCACGCGACGCGTGTCAGCTCCACGGAACGCCACCGCACGAGTAGTGCGGCGCCGACCATCTCCGTCGGCCAACTCTGGGCGCGTCGCTGCCGTCATCCCGCCCCCGGCCGGTTCCACGCGTCACCGCCCCGACAGCCGCCCGGTGCGACGTGGAGGTCTCACCAGCGCCCCCGAACCCTCAGGCCAGCCTATAAAAGGGAGGGCACCCCTTCCCTTCCCTGGCACGAGCTCAAACCGAGCCGAGCCTTTTCCCCCACCACGACCATGCCGCCTTCCTCCTCCTCCCTCCCCTTGTTGAGCACGGGCGAAACCGCCATGCTCTCCTCTCTCTCCTGGTGCAAGCCGCGACGCCGCCGACGAGCTCTAGCACCGGCGGGGCTCACGCCGGCGAGTCGCCAGCGCTAATGGCGCATGCGGCGGCGCCGCCGTCGTTCCCCAAAGGGGTACGCCGCCGCCCCCCTTCGTCAACCGCCGTCGCCCCTCTCTCTACACTAACCCGACAGGCGGGCCCACCACCAACGGCGTCACCCTGCGTCGTTCCCCTTCCCCCGCTACCGCTGACACGTGGGCCCGGACGACGCCGTCAGCCACGCTGACGCCGTCCCCCGCTCTCGCCCACTGCCAGGTGGGTCCCACGGGACGCCGGCCGCGATCCGTCGCGCGCCTCAGCGCGTGGACGCGGTCCACTGAGCCGCACACCCCGCCACGCGCGGTCCACTGGTCCACGAAGCCGGCGCACGGAACAGTGCGCGTAGCGGGTCCCACCAGCCCATGCCAGCCGGCCCCCTCTTGCGTCAGCGCCATTCAAAAATGCTAGGTACACCCGGTAAGTGTACACAAACCTTTATTTAGAGCACTTCCTCCACTCCAAAAATTCCCCAAATTTTTCCAAAAATCATAGGAATATTTCTAAACCTATTAGAGCCATCCAAACCATTTTAGCATATTTCCTAACCCCAAATCCCAAAAGTGTTTCTCTCATCCAATAGAAAAACCCCTTAAGTGTACCCCAAATCTAGCCAATCCAATTCCAAAGCTCCATAAAATCCCCAAGTTTTTCCATAAATACTAGGGATTATTCTAAGCATTTCCATATGCTTAGTGTCCTAGAATTTATATCCTAGCCTTAAATCTCAGTCGCGTTACTCCGAGACCCCACCAAAACCCCGTCTAAAACCCCGCGGGCATCGTTTCGCTGTCCGATCAAAACCCGGGGTTTTGGTAAAACCCTTGCCGTTGTGCTAACCAAAACCATTTCATATTATTAATTATTTAGAAACTCGTTTCTCAATAATTAATATAATCGCCTGTTAATTATTCCGAGATTATTGCTTAGCTGTCCAATAATTCCCAAACCCCCTAATCGAAACCCTTCTTAAAAGCCGTCATCCGGGGGTTATCCCCTAGAAATCCATATAACTCCCCGACCGTTTGATCATTTCCGAGGAAATTACTTATCGATTTCCTGGAAATTCCATTCCATTAAATCCATTAATTATTTACCATAATTGATGGATTATTCCTTAATAACCCTAGTCTCCCCATTTTATCCTTTATTTTCATTCTATAGGAATTGATTGATGTATTGTTATACTGAATGTTATTTTCCATGTTTATTGATCGATAGGTCGTTGGCGTGACCAGGCCCCGCCCAAGATGCCGAAGCTCCCGAAGACCCAGAAGCCACGCCTAGTCAGCATCAAGCTTACGTACGCATTAGCGGACGTCCAAGTACCGTTCATGAAGGCAAGTCCTGGCAACCAACTCCTTGGTCATGCCAGTCCCAGTTCCTGCATAATAAAATCAACCAAGTTAATATAAAATGAACCAACTAAGAATAGAACCCCTAAGGACGGACTTGCGAGTAAGGGAGGCAGCCTCGGAAGAGGATCCTGTCTCAAAGGCTTGCTCTGGTCGCATAAGGACCGGTTCACGGGAGAGTCTTTCTAATGCCAGTACCGCCATACGGGCCAAAAAGGACATAACCTTCGGGAATGACCTGTAATGTGAGGCCTTGACCCACACCCCGCTAGCAGCTCCTAGTAAATCTATCCCAAGGAGCCGCATGATTGGCGCAGAGTGCCGACCGGCGAACTGAGTAGCGCTCGGTACCGAGTCGGGCACGCACCAAGTCGGGAGACGGATGTACTGGAGACAGCCCCAGACAGTGGGCTGGGACTGGGCGGCACGGGTTGACTAGAGTACAGGGCGGGAGGCCCTGAAGGGCGACGGCCCTATTAATTGAGCTCATTGACCCGGATCGATATCCGCGAGGCGGATGATTAGTAGCCCCTGTTTAGCCCCCAGTACCATCCGTGGCTGGACCTAGGAAAGGCTGTCTGGAGACAGACACCGGCAGGTACGGGTCTCGTAGGTCAGTACCGCCTAAGTACACGGTATGGGCTGACCGACCGTATGGCATAGGGTACAACCTCTGCAAAGTAACCAATCTGTCGATAGTCGTGGCTCTCGGTTATGAGCCCATTTAGTCAAAGCCCCCCGTTGATTAGCATACACCTGTAGAAATAAAGTATGAGACGATGAGATGGGCGGAGGCCCAGATGAGTGAGGCATAAGCCGGCCCAGAAGGACCCTGATGGTCTCTGGGAGAGAGAACTAAAATATGGGGACTGGCAGGGATGAGAATGCCCCTCCAGGACCAAACAACATAATACTTCTCCTTTCCCACCCCTGTTTACAAATGTATAACTTTACTTTGTATTTATATTTCCACCAAAGAATAACCTCACTCCCCTGCATACCTTATAATTTTTCACAGGATTTGTTGAGTACCAATCATAGATGTACTCAGCCTTGCTTTCAAATGATTACAGGTACACGGACATGTAGGGCATCCCGGCCCATCCCCTCCTTCAATGGATCATAATGCCACTCTCCGCTAAGGCGAAGGTATTTATTCTTTATTTACTGCGCGTTTATTGCTTCCAATACTAATCCTGTGTAAAACCTGTATCAGCGTACTGATCCAGGGACTGATACATGTGATTAAAGGACATCCAAAGGATGGTCGCCACACGGGCCTCCCGGGTGCGTGTAATATTTTTTTTATTTTTTGGTTGACGTAAAAGCACGTTTGTGCCGGCTGGGGTTACCAGCCGGCACTAATCTGTGCACGTTAGTGCCGGTCGTTTTGACCGGCACTGACGTGCCGACACGTTAGTGCCGCCCATTTAGTGCCAGCCATAGGGACCGGCACTAAGGCCCCCTGTGACCGGCACTGGTAAGAGGTTTTCTCCCGGTGAATGGGTTAGACAAAAAAAAATGCTAGGACGAGAAAAGAGGACTAATGATAATACTCAGATAATAAAAAGGGCCATCCGAGTAAACAAATATGGAATGGTGCAACATATCTCGGTCAATCAAATACCTATTCATCAAGTACATTGATAACTGCATTGACTATGTAGAGTACACTCAAGCAAAACCACGCGTCCAACAATAAAACCGACGAGAACAAGAAATACTTGGAGTAGAAATACATATCAACAATTGAGACATGCTGGCGGCTATTCCAGTTTGATCTTAAACTATCAAGATCCACCCGTTGAAAGGATAAATTTCCATCTTAGACTCTACGTATATAAGAAAGATGGTCAGAACGGAGAGAGTTTAAAGAATCTAAGGGCTTTCGAGAAATTATAGATCTTAACTATCGTGATCCACCCATTGAGAGGATAAATTTCCATCTCGAGACTGAGCAGCAAATTATCTTCCCAGACTTTACATATATAAGAAAGATAGTCAAAACGATGAGAGTTTAAAGAAACTAAGGGCCTCTTTGTTTGAACTGTAGCTTTTGAGAAATTATGCTAGCCATGAAAGACATAGATCGGATAGCAGCAGGAGTAAGATTTCGATCTAGAAAGCAATGACTACACTAAATTTCGAGAGCGTAACAATAATGAGCATATGCAGATTAGGGTACGAAAATAACCAACTCGATTTTGTACTGACCATGTCAAGCCATAATGTGATCACAATCCGGTTGCCAAGTCGACTATCACCGTGAAATCGCCTAGCATTGTCGTTGTCACTAAGGCATGGTGATCACCACGAGCAACAACGAGAAAAAGTGAGATAGTGATGTTTGCTGTTAATCATTGTGGTAAGTGGACGCCTCGACTGATCAAAAGCCGAAAAGTTTAGGAGAGAAGTACAATATGACATGATCACATGCTCATGCCATAATGGTGACATAATCCAAAACAAAGCAATATCAAAATAGATGTTTAGATGCACGCCAGTCCATGGCTTGATGCAAGTAGTGTTTGACAAAAGGGACAACGGGTGTAGCGACACTTCATGGGAGAGAGAGAGAGAGAGCATGGTCCTGTTTGGGATGCTTTACTCTATTTTTTTAGTTATGCCCTAATGACTACAAAGTGGAGTAGCTTCACCAACTACTTTAGTGCTCCTTTACCTGTGCTCTTGCCAAATATCCACTAAAATAAAATTAGAGAGGCCCACATCCTTGGAGTTAGGCATTTCTAACTTTGGTGTAGCTATGATGTTTGGGACAGAGTCCACAACATGTGAAGTTGAACATATAGAGTAGAGGAACCTCATATTGGCTAGAATAGGGATGTATCTTGCTAGCGTAAAAGTTAATTTGCCGGCCTGACACATAATTCGTGGTGAGAAAATAGGTACAAATTATAAGACACGGAGAGCATGCATGCAAGGAGATATAACAATTGGTGATACGATATAAGAAAAAAAGAGAGACCTCAATAGGATAAGAGCAAAAGAGGAAGCTACGACCTGTAGACACAAACTCAAAATTCAATTATGATTATCTTTGGTGGATACTCATCCGAATCTTCTTTTAAAAGTTAAAACATGTTTTAAAAACAAAAAATATTATGTTTACTAAATATAAAATATATGTTCTAAGTCTGTATTTTTTCTCTCTCTCATGAAGTCATATTTTAAAAAAATGTGTTGCAGAACATGATGGTGAAAAAAGTATAGATGATATCCTGATCTTGGTCAGTAGAAGAAACAATTACGATGATACTATTAAAAAAATAGTTATTTATATATATTTTTTGAAAAAATATCCAAATGTTAGTTTGTACTTTGTAAATGCTAACTACCCGCGCAAATTGTGCGGGCCATCTTGCTAGTTTTTCAGATTTCATTGGGGGCCGGCAACCCCAATGAGCTAATGCAGCTCCACCCATGTAATATTGTTGAGAAAGATGATATATCTTGTAGTGCGAGTACATCTCCTCGTGGCATGACGTGAAGAAAATGTAACAACGGGTTGCACGGCGGCAACTGAGACATGAAATGCCGTGACAATGGCACAAGCACAACGCATAATATTACAAGTCAAATATTATAAGTCAAACTACATTTAATTTGACCAACAAGTTTATATAGAATACTATCAACATTTATCACACTACATTATAGTATCATTAGATTCATCACGAATATGTATTTGTACAGCAAATCTATTTGCGGTTATAAATAATATTGACAATATTTTTCTACAAATATTTTTGAATGAACGACGCATGGCGTATGCGTTTCTATTGATATAGTATAAAAACTAAGATTATACCTCTGAAAGACGATAACCATGCAAAATAAAAAACTAGAAAAACAACCAAGCAATAATGGGTCAGATTGGGACACCGGGAAACTCATATAATTAAATCAACAACTCTAATAGGATGGATTGGGTAACGACGCGACCAAAACTACTCCACTCCACCGCCGTAGGGTTCTTGCTGGATGTAGGGAGTAAACAGGATTCTTTAGTTTTCGCATGTAGAAATGATTGTCGGACACGCGGTGGTGCACGTGTTCAACATGGAAGAACACACGTAGGATCAACCAGCTAGAGAAGAGCTGATACACCATATGCAAATATTGCTTGGTGTGTTTGCTTGTATTGGATCTGCATGTGAGCAGGGTTTGGATCAATCTAATCCTACACTGCATAAACGGGGACAACGCGGTAATGGCAAGTTCAGTGAGAATTTTGTTAATATGTGATATGTGTATGTTGTTCTAATTATAGTCTTCCTATGATTTATACTAAGTAAAGATTTGATTGTTAATAGTAAAACCTATTTTCACTTTAGAATCAGTATACACAATTAATTTCTTGAGGAAATCTCATTTTGAACGGAACACACATCACTATTACTCTTTTAGACAAAAAAAAACACTTTTAATATGAACTGTTTATTTATGCTTCTTTATTTGTGCTTCATGTATGGGAGCTTACTCATATAGTGTACTGAAAAGATTGGGTTAAATAGTCAAAACGTTACACAGATAAGTTTATCTACATTTATTTCTTATGATATTATTACATCTACCAAGATTGGAAATTACGTATACTTCAATTCATATATTTTACATGTGAGTTTTGGTAGCTTTATTTGTTGACTGTTATTCACCAGAGACCATGCCGCTCATTCTACGGACGAACTAGCACTTCAATTTATTTCCTTTGTATTCATTGCACTAGGTTCTTTCCTTTCATAAAAAAACGTCAGCATGCATAATAGTTTTAGAATCTTGTAACTCTATGGTTTTCTAGTTTAACAAAATGAGTTGCAACTGTAATTAATAGAAAAGCTAAAAATTATAACTGAAAGCTTGAATGTCTCTTTAACTAGAACATTTTGATGGAAATGCGTACATGCAGATTACCGAGGCCAAGAAATTGAAGCTAAATTATGCAGAATAATAAATGCTTAAATTTATGCTACAAACATGATCATATTATTACATGTTTTGTGAATCCTATTTTTAAAGCATTTAAAAATATGTGCTTTTCACTTTTTTCTAAAATTATAACATGACCCATTTTCCTAAATTTTCAAAAACTTATTTTGTAAATTAAATTATGCCCCTAAATCAACATATGTGATGCATTTGCTTGCTTTTATAAAATTTTTTAAGAAATAACAATCCCTAATATATCTTCTTCCTAGAATCCTGGAATCAAGTTGCTAAAATATCTTCTTATCTAGAAGCTTCAAATCAATATTCAAAACCAATCCGAATACTAATTTTCATCCCTAACCTCGATGCGCAAACCTTAACAAATTCTAGTCCCATCATATCCTGCAAATCTCAAATCATTTTCCTTTCCAATTTTAGTTCATATTTCAAATCCCTTCCATATTTATACAACCTAAACTAAAACCCTTTTCAAATAAATGAAAACCAATTCGGACGGCAGATGGGCTGACAACCTTGAAACTTGGCATGCTTCCCTTTCGGCCCACAACCATAAATCTATAATAACCAAAAATAGGGTCTTTGCCGAGTGTTGTGGTAAAACACTAGGCAAAGCCCCTCTTTGCCGAGTGTTACACTCGGCTAAGTGGAATCGTAGCCACGCTCAACAAACATTACAGGCAGTTCATATAAATGACAATAAGCATTACAGGCAGTTCATATAGATATAACCCACAACCATAAATCTATAATAACCATCACAGGTAGTTCGACAACACAAGTTCACTAGTTCGTTCGTTACAACCAAAGTACGTTCGTTCACGACCATAAATAGTGTCTAGCAATCCACAAATCACTAAGGAGGGGTGGGGTATCCGAACAGGTTGCGGCCAGTCCATGCGGACAGATCTCTGTCCTTAGGCCCATCGTTCGCCACCGCCACCGATCCAGCAAAATTCTGCACAAAGAAGAGCAGATTGCATGTGTGAAACAAGTAGCACGATAGAAACAAGTAGACGTGTTATGGTCGTCTATAATTGACCAACCAAGTTGTTTAATGTTGTCTATGGTAACCAACTAAATTGTCTAAGGTCGAAATGAAACTATAAAGTTCTCAAGTGACTCACAGGAGAATATAATGGAGGTGGCATCACTGGCGAAGCGAATGGCATCAGGGGCAGACTTTGCCCCATCCGTTGTGCCATACCAATTGAACCAGTTGTACCACGCCATCATCTGCTCATGCCCCTGCAGCTTGGCCTGCTTCGCCCGCTGCCGCTCGGCCTCCAACCGTGCCTCCAGGTCCTCCCTTCTCCTCCTCTCTTCTTCCAGTTGTGCCTGCAATATTCCATCGCAATGTTAGAATACAAAACAAAGGCATGTAAAAATGAACGACGACAAATAAAGTAGAAATAACCTGGAGTGTCTGCATCCCAAAGTGTGTAGCGGCCAGCCGTTGGCATATGTCCAGGTTAGCGCTACATACTCGAATTTGGCAGAGAGTGGGAGCGGCAGGGGCCAGGGATGGCGCGGGCACGGCCGTAGAGGCCGAGGACGGTGTGAAGCGTGGCCGCCGACGCGGGCAGAGACGCCTGGGGCGCCCAGCGTCCGCAGATAGCATGCGGCAGCGTCGGCGCGGAGGAGGCGGCGGCTGCACGCGAACATGTGACAGCGGCGCGGAGGAGGTGGCGGCATGTGGCCGTGGGGGTGTGTGGCGGCGGTGGCCTGCGGCGGCGCGTGTGTGAGTGTTGTGTGAGTGGCGTGGGTGGGAGAGAGGGCCGGCCCGCAGCCTCATCTCTAGTGTTAGCAGAGTGCCCTCGGTCTGACACACTCGGCAAACACACGCTCTTTGCCGAGTGTTACGATCTGACACTCGTCAAACACATGCTCTTTGCCGAGTGATCAGGCACTCGGCAAACATAGTTAATTTTTTTGTTATTTCATGCTTGCACATGTACCTCAAATTCAAAATTGTTATAAATTTTAATTTTCAAAATAAGTTTTCAAATTTACTCAACAATTCATATTTGCTTCTTCTTCAAATATTTTGATTATTTCATGAAGTTATACCTCGGATTCAATTTACATAGTTAAAAATTCTTTAATTGTAATTAATAGATACATAATATCAAACAGATAAAAAAATACCAAAATTTCAGATTAACCAATCCATGTTGTCTATTGCATATACAAAAGGTTACGAAACTAAATTCCAGTTCAACTTTCACTTTTGACTCTAAATGTAGCTCAATCCTTCTCAACTCTACGAATCTTTTCCAGACATGCTCTGGTTTGTAAGGGCCACAGGTGAAATAATGTGTGAAACCTTCTCTACTATTTACCACAACCTTCATGTATGATACCATGACATCCAGACAAATCTCATGTTGTTCAGACATTTTTTGCATTTTATATAATTTTAAAACTATTTGGTCACACGTTCATGGTCATGTCTCGACAATCAAATATTTAAAATTCCATTTCATTTGATGGATAAGGACTCACAATGAACTCAGTACCATGAATATAATTTTTCAACTCACTTTATTTTATTATTTAATTAACTTGCAGTTCACATTTGACTTATTCAAGAAAATACCTAGAAATGAAATAAACTAATTAAAATAGCTAACAGATTGAAAAGAATACCAAATTCGAATGTGCAGCACTACAAGGCAGTGCCACTGTGAAACACTCAGCAAAGATAAGTCTTTGACGTGTGCCTTTGCCGAGTGTTCCCACGACACTCGGCAAAGACGAACCATGTCACCTGACCGCCGCGGCGCCACATGGACGGCCCCCTCACCACGTCACCATTTCCCCGCCGCTTGGCCAAGTGTCACTCACGGACACTCGGCAAAGGGCTAACGCCTGGTCCTGCCGTCACATGGCCGATCACGTGGCTGGCACGTGTGGCCCTTTGCCGAGTGTCCTCTCTGGCACAAGGCAAAGCCGGCTCTTTTGTTGATGTCTCTAACACTTGGCAAAGGCTTAACGATCACGCCTGCCCCGTCAACGAGGATCACGCGGCCTGTCACGTGAAGGTCACGTGGGCCATTTTATCGAGAGTTGTTGGTTTGCCATTTTATCGAGAGTTGCTGGTTTGCCGAGTGTCTGTTGTTTGTCGAGTGTCGTGCTCTGGACACTCGGCAAAGGGCTTGTTTGTCGAGTGCCCGTAATTTGACACTCGGCAAATATGGGTTTTCCCGTAGTGAGTAGACATGGCATTAGCCTATTGTATTAGCAAGACATAGAAGTTTACAAGATAGGGTGGCTAGTATATCTATATATATGTGTCCACAGCAAGATGGTTGCCGACTTATTGGTGACGTTTGTACAAGGAACATTACACGTGATTCATAAAGCATCTAACACAGTGGCAGCTTGGGTTCTCCCCTTGAGCGGTGTATAACAAGAAAAAGAAGGCATATGAGGTTGAGTTACACAACGTATGAACAATAGGTACATGTTTTACTATTGCAGATGTAAATACATATAGACATACCCGCGCGTCTATTAATTATGAAGAATGGATCGAGTGCTCATAACCTTCATGTGCTCCGTGCACCTACTAGATTCGTGAACGGACACGCATCTTTCAATCATTAGATGCATCCGTCCACGATGCATCCAAATGATGTTATTGCATGTGCACACGGGAGCACAAGAAAGTGTCGAAGCATCCAACCTTTCTCATCGATCATGATATGAAAAGTGGGATTGCGGCGGCAATCAGTATCGTTGCGGCGATGAAGAAGAAACTCGCCGGAGCCGCGCCGCCGCCTCCTGCAACGTCGGGAGCTGGCGCTGGCAAACCTGCCATCGCAGCGATCCTGGTATGGAGAAGCAGAACTGCCGGCAAAAACGCCGCTGCCAAGGGAACAGTACTCAGCGGCGGTTGAGATCGGCCTGGCGCCGTCGTCGTCCCGCGGCGGGGTGGTGGAGCTGATGAGCGTGCACCAACAGACGATCAGGAGGGTAAAGGCGCGCGTGAGCATGTTTAATTTTCCTTCCGAGCGACTTGGAAATTTTGGAGTGCAGAAATGTGTGTCGGTGGTCCTTATTATAGGCACCAGGCATGCAAGTGCGTCACTTCTACGCCTACGCAGGAGGGAAAAGGACGAAGCCTCCAAAACGGGGGTCGGGCTCAGCGTGTCACTGTTGATGATTGCGTTTGTTTCGTCCGGCGTTTGTATCGACGATGCGTAGAAAACTAAGCTCTGGCTTTGGAAACCTCGAAGCTGCTCCTCGAGGACTCAGATATGAGATGACATGCTGCCCGGCGCTTTTTTATTTGTTGCGCCGCTACCAAAACAAAGATAAAGGATCCATCATCCATACCACGACAAAAGGTTTAATTTCAAAAAAAAAATACCACAACAAAAGGACACTTGTTGTATGTCAGCCCGCAGAATTATATGTTATTTTAATTTTTCTAAATTTATATTTTATTTACTAACACCTAGAGATGTATCTAGTTGCAAAATAAAATCTATAAATTTTAAAAGTCAAAATGACCTACAATTTAAAACAGATGGAGTATTTACCATATAAAATAGTTTATTCCTGAATATACATCATAAAAAGAATTAATCTCTATCTAGAAGGGTTATAAAGGAAAAATACTTGAGAATTAGTGCTCTTCCGTTCGCCTTAGTAAGTGGAGGCCAATTGACCTAACAACAGAATATCTAACTCTGCATTTTCAAAAGATAATCTAACTATTAATTAGAGACTTTTTAGCCTTCATATTAATCATCACAAGATATGCTATAAAAAATAATGACAAATGCAATAATACTTATTGGGTCTATTCTATTTTCTAAAACAAATATCTAACTCTGCCATTTCGAAAGATAATTTAAAGTAATCCCTACATCTATATCCAAATTATGAAGTTATGCTATTCAAAAAATAGTCTAAAGTAACCCAAAATATTCATATTAGTTACTTTCTTAGTTCCAAACTAAAGGTCGTTTTGACTTTTTTAGATACATAATTTTTCTTATGTATCTACACATAACCTAAATCTAAGGGCATAGTAAAATTTACGCATTTAGAAAAATCAAAACGACTTACAATTTAGAATAGAGGAAGTTCTTAGCTTTGCCATTATAAAAGATGTCTCAGGTACTCAATATATGCATCTAATATATCCTCCTCTACTACTATTATATTATAGAAGAACAAACTGATCAGGGTATACATGCACCATGTGCGTCTGTATACATGTTTGCAAGAATGTAAGCATATCCATGTCAATATAAAAATATTTTTAGGTTCGAACTAAAGTCTATTATTCAAACGCTAAAGATTACAAAAATATATGTGTAAGTATTGTGTTTGATTCGAATATGAACAAATACATAGAGAAAATAAAATAATTTAAATAACTCATGGGCCCCAAATTATCCAAAACTTCTACTCCCTCCATTGTAAACTATAAGTCATTTTGGCTTTGTCCTTTGTTACTTTGACCATGTTTTAAAAATATAAATCAACATATAATATATTAAATATATGCAATATGAACAAATATTTTATGGTCTATCTAGTTAAACTAGTTCAATGTTGTAGATATTTATGCGATTTTTTATATTTTGGAATGGCTACAACTTGGTCTGTCAACTTTGTTAAATTTTTAAAAAATGACTTAGGACAAAACTAAAATGATGTATAGTTTGGAACAGATGGAGTAAGTTTCAAGACTTGCCTCTTAAGTAAAATAACTAGCTTGTGTAAGAGCACAAATTGATGGGCGGGTTAAAATAAACATGTGCTATTTTATCTGTATAACTTGTATAGATGAAACATTCTAACCAACATTAGTATATTGTATATATATAAATAATAAAAAGAGGCAGATTGCCTTTTATGGCCGCTAAAGAAAATAATAGGCTACAAATTGTTGCTAAACAAATATCACCCCTTTTGGTGAATTCTGATTAAGATTGGAACACAAGTACTCTCAAGTTTTCAAATATTTGGTGGTTTTGAATATGCTCTCAGGTAGCAAGAGAAATTAATATATACTTGCTTCTAAATTATCCACTTCTGCAAATTGTACTAACTCAAAGTATGCATGCATGATTTGTGTCGGTATTTCTACCATATAATATTATCGGTATCATATATGCAAGAGTGGTGAACATATAAATCCCATGATATAATTATTTCTAGGTTTCAACTAAGCATATATGAAACACACATGAAAGTGTGATGCAAAGATTAAAACCTATAAATGAGGATGGTAAACACACATAGAGTAATTGCCTAATCGGTAATAGAATCTATCACAACCTGCTAGAGATTATGAACTATTGAAATGAGTATCGTGAGAGAGCAAATATTAGCAATTTTGATTATTTATGGTTCCCAAATTTTTCCTAAAACTTCTAATACTTATCTTTTATGAAATGTTATATGTTGTCTCCCCTATTAGCTGTTGCAGTTTATATCCTAATGGACGTAACACACTCTAAGAGCTAACAACTTTGGTATTATAGGAGAGAGCCCTACACTTAGTCACCTCACCTGCTAGACTTTGCATGCATGCAATCTAAAGTGACTCCTTTTTGCATCCACTCGAAGAAGCACAACAAGATGGACTAGATGCATTTATTGTTGAACTTTATACATGGAAAACTAAGATTATTAGTGAAACTAGTCAAGTAACTCTGTCCACTGCATTAATCCATTTTTTTTTACATGTCACATGTTATCCAACTTTGACCAAGTTTATAGAAAATATAACATCATCTATAATACCAAGTTTATTTCATTAAATTCACTATAAATATATTTTGGTAGTTCATATTATTTGGTATATAGATGTTGTTATATTTTTCTATAATTCTTAATTTAAGTTGGACAGGCTAAGTTTGAGCTAAGGATAAGATAATGTGACCGGTTAAAAAAATAAAGGGCATCAATAACCGATCACTTCCCAATTGAACACAGCTGTCCAATTAAGGGGTGATATAGACGATCGTAAGACTTAATTACCTGCATGCAAGGTCTTCAGTCTTTGACGCCTAGCTTCTTGCAGCTCTTGCGACGTGCAACTGCAAAGTGTCAGAGCAGGAACGAAGTATATGCTGTGCATAATGCACCAACAATAATGATATTTCAGGATTGTCGTGCAAGATCGGCATGCAATTTAAAGGAGGAAGAGAAAAGAAAGAATGACCTGACGTCAGCTGCAAGGAGAGTTGCTGACTTGCTGTTGCTGTTTATGCAGAGGAAACCATGGATGATGCAAGCAGCAAGCGCGATGGGGAGTGGCGACCCCGCCAACTGAAAGTGCGCACACCATCATAATATCAGATAGCTGCGGTACACCCCTGCTGCTGGTGGTAGTTAGAATAATAATAAGATTGTAACGGATGGAGAATCAATAATAGAATTTGCTTATAGTTTCCATTCTATGTGTAATCAGCCGATGTTCTGAAATGATGTAAAACCTTAGCTGTGTACTATCGCAGAGGCGGAAAACATTTCCATTTTCTAAAATAATAATAATAATAATAATAATAATAATAATAATAATAATAATAATAAGATCATTGGGACATCCAGGTTAACTTGGTTGGCTGATCTAACCGAATGAACGAGACAAGGTATATCATTAACCTTGATCTCGAAGAAAGACAGGCAACTTGGATACCAAAATATATATAGTATCCCCTCGCTCATGACTCGACTCCTGGTAAATGCTCTCTCAGTTGGGTCGCTGTGTTCATCTCTAGGTCCAGTTGTCTTCGGCATGGGTCGAGGAGGAAGCGGAAGCTGCACCGTGACTGCTGGTTTCAGATTTCAGTACGTGATGCCAATATTGCCGCCCGTATAGTTGCCGTTTGTGCGGACGAGGAACCTGTGGATTGTGGCCAAAATGCACACAACACGGCTGCAGAAGGAGATCCTTCGGCTGATTGATGTCGATCAGACTGGATTTATCAAGGGAAGAGCAATTGCCGAGAACTTCATCTACGCGCTCGAGTTGGTTCAGTGCTGCAACAAAAGGAAGCTACCCACCTTGGTCCTCAAGCTTGATTTTGCAAAAGCATTCGACTCAGTTGACTGGACTGCACTTCGGGAGGTGTTAGAGGCTCGTGGTTTCCCGGACAAATGGCAGGAGTGGATACACAACATGCTGAGCACGTCGAAAATGGCAGTTCTGGTGAACGGAACGCCGGGGCCGTGGTTTAGCTGCAGCAGAGGCCTCCGCCAGGGAGACCCACTATCACCCTATCTATTCCTGCTTGTTGCCGATGTACTCCAACAAATGGTCAAGCGAACAGTGGGCATAAGACATCCTGCAGCGTCCGACGCCCACTGCCCAGTGCTGCAGTATGTGGATAACACACTTATCCTCGTACGTGCTGAACTGGCTGACCTCCAACTGCTGAAGAAAGTACTTGATGCGTTCACGGCTGCGACAGGACTGAAGATCAACTATGATAGGAGCACCATGGTCCCCATGCACACGCCGGAAGAAAACGTTGCTGCACTCCAAGCCGTCCTGGGATGCCAAGTTGGATCATTTCCACAAACATACCTGGGGCTCCTGTTGTCCAGCGAGAAGCTGAAGCTATCTGCGTTCTCTCCTCTGATTGCGAAAGCTGATCGGTACTTGGCAGGATGGCAAGCGTCCCTTCTGAATCCAATGGGCAGGACAGTGCTCGTGGATGCAGTACTAGACAGCCAACTCACATATGTCATGTCTGTTATGCTTCTGCCACAAGGGACTCTGGATGCGTTCGATCGACGGCGGCGCTCCTTCCTCTGGTCAGGCGAGGAGCACGCCTCTGGTGCACAATGCCTTGTCGCCTGGGAAATTGCATGTCAACCAAAGTCACAAGGTGGACTGGGGATTAAGCACATCGCCACACAGAACAAGTGTCTGCTTCTGAAGTTTCTCCAACGGCTGCACTGCCCCGGGGAATCTGCGTCAGCGGCACACATTGGCAAGACATCACAAGCCTACTTCCCCTATACAGGGCGGTAACAAACTCAATTGTTGGGGACGGCCATAGCACGAGTTTCTGGCACGACAGATGGCTCTCCGTCGGACGCCTCCGGGAATTCTTCCCCCTGCTGTTCAGTCACTCCGTCAGCGGCGACGTATCCATGGCAGATGTTGTTCATGGCGGCCTCGACGCCCAGCTCACCCGGCGCATCACGATGCTGGCGCGTGCGGAACTGGTCAAGGCACGCTCTCTACGTCAGCGAGTTCATCTGACAACCGCGGCTATCCATTGATCCAACCAACTGCAGTACAGCTGCCCTCTGGACTGTTCCGTGTCCGACAACGGTGCCGAGGAGGCACTTTGACAGCTGATCTGCTGGAATCTATGGAAACATCGAAACAGTATGGTGTTCAACGCACTCCCCCCTTCGTCACCACGTTTCTGGGAAGCCTGCAAGCAAGATGCGCAACTATGGTGCTATCGTTGGCCTCAGGAAGAACGGACGATAGCCGATGTCTGGTGCAATGCTTTTAGAAATATGTAATCCACCACTAGAGCCTTGTCCCCACCCCCCCCCCCCCCCCCCCCCCACCCACCACCTGTTTTTCCTAGTGCTGAAAGTCTAAGATGTACAGGCTTTGGCTGCTATAAGCCCGATCAATACATAATTCAGGTTGGGACGCTCTCCCCCCGTTGACCCTCAAAAAAAAGGGAACCTGTGGCTGTGGATGGTAATGGTGCTGGGCACACCGCCAAGGAACATGCTGTTTCAGATCACGGTGGTCACCCCCATATTGTGGCAGCAATTTTTTTTAACGAACCGGTAGGAGAGAGCTGCCCGCTATATTGAATAGTAGGGAGCCTAAACAGGGGGAAAAAGTTATGTACATGTCCCTCCTCATAAGGGGACGAAATCAAGAAAAAAGGGGGTGGCTATACACCCGGTGCTTTGCACCTGCCATGATCCACATTGAAGCTGAGTCTTTGATCCTGGAAAGAACCTGTGCACTTGTAGACTCTTTATGATTGAAGATTCTCGCATTCCTCTCAATCCATAGCTCCCAAGTCCCAACAAATGAGGATGGTCAAGGTCTCAATCCATAGCTCCCGACATATTGTGGTGGCAGCTAATTAATACACCACCGCCGGAAGTTATTCATGCGTTGCATGCCCGGGCCGAATGTTAGTTGTCCAGTGTAGTCGTACCCGCGCGCGCAGATCAGCAGACGTTGATCTGCCCCGGTTCCGCGAGCTGCATGACGATCTAAATCTACTGGTAAATGAGGTCGACGTGGGTGAAGATGGACTACTCGTAGAATTGGAAGATGTGTGTATGCCTGAGCATCCTGACCACCCATTTGTTATCAAAAGAATGTTGCATCCGGATCCACGTAGCAGGTGGATGATGATGCTCTGATCTCCATTCTCGCGTGCAAGCACGCGACGACGCGGTGAACATTTACTTAAGCCTCCTATACGCAGAACTAATTGTGTTCGTGTTCCTCGCAGGATGTTTCAAAGAAATAGGGTGTTCGTCGCGGCGAGCAAGAAGCTTAACGAGAAATTCTGCTAAACTTCCGAGTCTTGTGGGTCCTGCCTGCATGTGGACTTATTCGCTCTGTTGTTTCGCTAAGCTGGGCTGGAAAGTTTGAGAGAAGAATAATTCGCTGGGTGATTCAATAGTATTATGTGAGCAGAATAATCCGTTGAGCTGGGATGATAATCCCAATCGAACAGGCTTATTGCAGACTGCAGACATGCATCTCTGAAGCACCTTCATCGATCTCTGGACAATGTTTGTTGCCAACATATCCTTCACGATCACCTTTTCAGAAATCTCCACCTTTTCTGACATCCTTCTCTAGTCACTCTACTTTGCGCAGTTCATCTTCCTCCTTCCTTCTTTTCCGTTCTTCTTCCTCCTTCCTTAATTCTTTCGTATCAATTCCTATTTTCAAGTTTTTTTATCTCTTCCTCCATCCTTCTTTTTAAGTATTTGAAAATAACAAACTCCTCTCCATGTGCTAGCTGCCTAAGCATACTTTTGCGGATCCAAACTTCTGTGTCCTTTAATTTCTAAGCCTTCTTCTTGCATATAATAACACAACTCTTGCAAAAACCTGGATTTGAGTAATAAGTAAGCGGAACCGTTCTGTTCTTTATCTTCCTGCGATTCTGACTGAGGAATTTGCCTGTGATTTTATCCAGTTGGCATGTCGATACAGAAATATCCCTTTTCTTCTTTACCACGAGAGTTTTCGCTTCATTTTCATTATTAGAAAGCTGACCAACGTAGGAAACTTTCAAATAATGCATCTAGCAGCTTCTGCCAAAGGACGAACTTTTGCCTTATCGAGGGGTAGTGAAATATACGCCGTGCACCGTCACTCTACGCGGCCGGAATCACTAGAGCTAAGAGCATATAGCATGCATATTGATGATATAGAGCGAATGAATTAGAGAGAGTACCTAGTAAATTCCGTCGGGGGGACGACACACTTTCCACGGCCTTCTTCTCATCATCCAGAATCCGAGAGCGAGGTGTCTTCCTTGCTGCTACAGGCATGCAGGGCTGCTCCTCTTCTTTCTTTCCAAGCGCGCAGGCTCGTACAACTCTTCCAGGGAGGCAGATTGGGGGAAATACTATTGTGCTGCGAATGCGACGCGATACAGCCGATGCGGACGCTGTATATGGCGTGGCTGAAGGGGGTGACTAAGTTAACACTTAACAGGGTGATGAAAAAGACACAGTTTGTTCCGTGGAACTAATAGCAGGAGAGCATTATATTGAACCACATAAAAAAATCGTCCGAATTTTCTCACATTCGTTTGGGGGTCAATAGCTCAATATTAATGCAGGTAACTCGACGGGGAAAAAAGCGACTGACGCCTAGGGACACGTCAGGGAATGTTAAAGAACAAGTAGATTTTTCGTTTCTTTTTGCGAGTAAAAAAGAAAGCTTTACTAGTTACTCAAAAAGGTGTTACAATCTTGAGCAACTAGATGGTCAACACAGAACGGGCATCGGTTACTCAAAGTAGATTTTTCCTCTTGGTTGGAGCATATTGAAGTACAATTGATTTTTTTCCCCAAATTTCTCATTTCCCTGTGCCTTGAGTTAACTGGCCAATGCATAGAACTCAACGTGTTATCAAAGATTTTTTATTCCTACTCCCCAGTGATGGGTATGGCCACATTGCATCAAAGGACTTTTTTTAATAAAAAAATGCATCCTCGCCTTACTCCACTGTTGACTGTTGAGGCCCAAGAAACGACATTTGAGGACAAGTCAATATTCCCTCCTTCTCATGAAAAATACAATTCTAGTTCTTTTGCAGATTAAGTGGTGGTGTAAAAAGGCACTCATACCTCATTAGTTGGCCACATGCCGTTAGTTTTAGCATACAAATTAAATCCGATTGTTTAATTAGACAAGTAGTTGTAATTTAATTCCTAGGATAGTAGGATTGAACTTTTTGTGAGATTTTTTTTCAAATGCCAGAATTGTACTTTTTCATATGACGGGGTGAGTATTTTAGAAGCTAACAATTCGCTCATCTTTTCCTTGAGGTTGGATTTTTAGGTTAATTGGTCGGTGATGCACCTCAACAATACATCCGGACTCCATCGTTGTGGTAAACGACAATGAAACAACATCATCAGGTTACATGCATAACAACCATGTACTAGGCGTTTTACTCTGAATTTATTTATCTTGGAAGTATTCGAGTTCGCCGCTGCTTAAATGGCTTTAATTAACTAACGCTAAGAGGTGGTTCCATGTTAGAACATCCCACACGGTGCAAATATATACTCCATATGTAAGTTAAAAGGATTGGTAAGAGTGTTACTCCTACTCCCTATGATTTATTATATATATAAATAATATCCAAGTCTGGTCTATACAGCTATCCAAGTAGCGTTCGTCTCTATGCGCGTTTCATTCGAGCACATTGGAATATTATTGGCCACGATTGGCACTTGTAGAACAGACAAATAGAAGACACCCAATTCTAAATTAAGGCAAGCTTAGAGCAGCCAAGGGAGAGAGCGCGCGCTTATACATAGTGGCCGGGCATCCCAAGTAGCGGCATAGTCTACTCCAAATGCCATAGGGGGATCTCAAGGTTGCTCAGGTTGTTGGTGTCGAAACGATGATGAGACGACGGAAAATACAGAAGCTAACGGACAATGCCTCATGGCGAAAACCTAAGAGTGCCATCTTGTTGTCTTTGGAGAGGTACAGCTCAATGGTCAACTGAGTCGGTGCATTTCAATTCGTATAACTAGACTTTGTAGAACAGGGCAGTACTGTATCTGCATCTGCTAGAGTGTATGCCGGCTGTTCGTAATCGTCAAAATATAGTGGAAAAGAAATGAAAGAATACGTCGGACCTATAGTAACGCGAAACAGAAAAATGTTTGCAAAAAATAAATAAGCGTGGTCGGCAGGATTCGAACCTGCGCGGGCAAAGCCCACATGATTTCTAGTCATGCCCGATAACCACTCCGGCACGACCACTTGAACACAGAATCTATCTCTTACACTTGAATAAACTCATAGTAATAAATCAGATTAAAAGACAAGGACCATACACCAGCTCATTTGTGCAAGAATTGTATGTTCACAACACAAGTTTGGGAACGATTGCAAAACATGCCGCCGAGCAATGTGACGCCCACAACCCCGTTGGTGGAAGAAGTGTAGAGCAAAAGTGGAAAAAACGACATAGACCCTCTTTCGACGGCTTGATGATCTATTTCTGGTGGACCATTTGAAAACAACGCAGCAGAAGAACATTTAACCAAGAAACCAAATCGGTTCATGCGGTCGCCTACCTCATAAAAGAAGACATGCAACAGTTCAACCTCACAAGACAACATGTGGCACAACCTGGTTCTTAGACGTTGCTTGGTTCCCTAGTTACTTTTGTTCTTTGTTTTTCTCTCTTAGTTGTTTGTAGTAGCTCTGGTTCTGGATGAGGCGAGTTGAGATTGAAGTTGTTTTGTTGCCTCTAGGTCCCGGCACCCCTAAGTCGTTTCCTTTTGGTTGTGTTTGTGTTGTCGTTTCTTCCTTCTAATAAAATTTGGCAAAGCTTTTGTTGTCCGTTAAAAAAAAAAAAGACAAGAACCATTCATTTCCGTGGTGGCCAACTGGCCATAGTGATCACCGGAGCCCTTTGAACGAATGTGAAGAGAGAAACGAAATTGTGCATCGCTGATCCGTGAGTAGGATGAATCTTTTGTAGCAACACATTTATACGTATCTCCTCTTTTGAGGAAACAATTGCACAGCTTCGACGTTCACATGGGTACAAATCAAAAATTAACAGAGTAATAGTTTCGTATGGTGGAGGACGAGAAGAAAGCAAAATTAACAAAGTAATAGTTAATCCATGTTTTGCCAGCTCCCCTTCCCGAACCGTGCCTCGGCAGCTTATCACACTCACACATGACCATTGCTTACGGGATCCACCACCCATGCGTGCACGGACATGACGGAAGGGCTAAAACAACCTAACACACATGCACCTCTGTAGTTGTTCAGTCAGTGGCTCGGTGCAGTGTAGCGCTTCAGTTCCTCTTGGAGTCTTTGGTTGGTGTTCTTGATCCAGGCCCTTTGGGTTCAATGGTTGTTCGTAGTAGTAGATGGTTGTGATTTGTTGTTACAAACTATAAAACTTTTGCACATATATAAGCGCATTCGCCAGGGAAAAAAGAGAGAGAATGTTTTGCAGCGAGCCTAAAACAAAATTTACTCGAGTTACGGCATCAACTTGTTGACGTTTTCTTGACAGTGGAGTGCCCAACCATGTAGGACGCGAACCCCCAGACCGTGATCACGAGAGCCAAGATCTTGAACCCGCTCATCGGGTCATGGAACCATATCACTGCCGCGACGCTCGTCAGCGGCACCCTGACGGCGTTCAGCACGCCGGCGAGCACCGTCGACGCCAGGAACAGCACGCCGGTGCCACCAAGGACCCCCAACTGGAACGTGACGGCCGTCCACACCATCACATTCACATACGCCGCCGCGCCGCCGTGCGCGAACCCCGCCGCCTCGCGCCGCATCGCCGGGAACCCCTCGGCGACGGCGAGCCCCACGGAGGTGAACGCGAACGCGCAGAGCGACACGGCCGCCTGCTGCTCCAGCACGACGTGGAACGACCTCCTTCCGAGGACCCTGGCGAAGACGAGCTCCGAGAGCGCGAAGATGAGGCCGTGGAGCGCCGACCCGAGCACGTCGAGGACGAAGCCCAGCGCGTACTGCCGCGCCGTGACGCCCGGTGGCCTGTCGGAGCCGGAGTCCAGCGCCACGATCGCGACGCCGGCCGTGATCACGGCGACGGCGTTGATGGAGGACAGGGTCAGCGTGTTCTTGGCGATGGCGCGGCCGAAGAGCGCCGAGAAGGCGAGCGACGAGGCGGCCACGAGCGACGCCGTGGACGCCGGCAGGTAGGCGTAGGCCCAGGCGTACATGAGGTTGTCGGCGGCGCTGAGGAAGCCGAGGAGCGCGTACCAGAGGCACAGGGACAGGGATAGTGGAGTCGGAGAGGCCTTGCCGAGGAGGTACAGCGGGAGGAGGAGGAGCGCCGGCAGGGGCCAGCCGGCGACGGCCGCCCACGAGAGGATCCACTTGCTCTGGCCGCCGTCCGTGTAGTAGAGCCGCGAGAGGAGGCTCGAGGCCGGGAACGCGGTGAGCATCGCGCCGCTGCTCAGGAATAGGAGCAGCCAGAAGGAGAATGGCTTGCTCCGGTAGGTCTCCAGCGAGGCGGCGATCACCTCGGCCGCTTTCTGTTTCAGCGACGATGACTGATTTGGGTCCGAGACCTCGTTCTCGTCCATTGCAACATCTGTTACACGCAGCAAAACAGCAAGGAAATAAGAACTTCAGATCAGATATTAAAGTGAAAATAAAAGGAAGCTGAACATTTGTTGATCGTATAGTATAGTTACTGAACTGGTGACATGTATGGGCAGCGGTACTAAGATGCACAATGATAATAGTTTGATGAGGAGTGAACATACATATGGAGTGAAACTTGGTCAGTTCAGAGTTAGGATTCTCAGAATTTGTGGCAAACTGACACAACTGATGATCTTTCGCCTTCTGCTAACAGTTTGAAGCAGAGCTAGTAACATATTGCAAACTGTGAGTACGTACACTGGGAAGGTAGAATCCCTATGGGGAATTCAGATACTTGGGTGTGAAGGGTTTACCCAGAAAAGGCCTAAAGTTCATAAATAAACCCTATTTGGGTTATAAAAAACTACAGTACCACGTCATGTGAATATATGTCGTTCCACGTGGTGTTTTAGAAAAAAGGTCCAGCCACTTCCAATCACGCACTTTAAATTCTTTTTGCTGGACAACATGTTGGCAGGGTCTATTAATTAAATAAAGCAAAGCGCATTTGTGCGTGTTTTCAGCTTCCTCCTAGTACAGTAGCTAGCTCCTAGGTAGACTGCGTGATACTCGTTGCAATTTGCAAAGGCTCCACACACACAACTGCACATGCTAGGTTTAAACAGAAATCAAAACAGTTGAAAGAAGAAAACTAGGTTGGGTGTGCCGTGTGAGCTCAAGATGCAATTCTGATGCTACTGGGAAGAACGGCTGGTTCTAGAGAGCAAGCACACATCAAGATATCTCCCAAAATCATAGACGATATATATGGTGTGTGCTGCAAAGGGAGTTCGTTGGAGTCCAGCAGAATCCACCCATCTTTTCAGCCTCGTTAACCAGTTTGGCAGCTGCCAAGAAACTGCTGGGCAACCAGCGAGACGCTCGAGTCTAAGCCCCAAACCCGTGACGCGCAATTGGGGAGAATTCAACCCTAGAAGAGAGGAGACTGGCTGAACTTGCCCTTGTCAGGACTCTGGAGGTGAAGAGGAGACCAGGAATCGTCGGAATCAGACCTGAGGATGCGACCCGGATGGTGTGGTGATGGTGGCCGCCGCTGTTGTCCTCCTCCATCCTCCGCCGTCCGTCCGCTGCCTTTGCCTTGGCTTCCTGGAGGCGAGACGAGACAGCGCGCCGCAAGACCACAATCTCCGTGCCGATGGCGGCGGCGGCGGCCCGCGCAACCCGATTTGTAGCCCTGCCTGGCTCTGACCACGGCCCACCCTGTAACGGAGACGGCGGCTGGTGGTGGTGGGCGCCGCGTGCGTGTATCGGTGGTGCACGGGACCAGGCGTGGATCCTGGTGTCTCCACGCCTGCTAATAATTAGATTTGTGGTGGCTAGATTGTTGTATGTACTGTATAATTTAGATGCAAAAGGGGGCCCTTTTATTGCTGAATCGCAAGTCGTACAGCTCGTAGCACCGTGGGAAATCATCCTGTCATCGTACGAGAGCCTTGGTTGGAGGACCAGATCTGGAGGATGACGCCGGCGAGCCGCGGCCACGAGCGGAGTGCGCATGTAGCTAGCGCACGCGGAAACCGTTGCGCGCCATCGTCGGCGCGGTCCTCGCCCCACACCGGGGAGTCACAAGTCTCGCCTGCGCCGCACGGTACGCGCGGGCGCAGCGCAGGAGCACAACCAAACCCCACCCCGGCGCGCAAGCAAAGCTTCAGCCGCCCCCGCGCAGCACGGGGCACGGCAATCCGGCCTGCCTGATTACAGCTGACTGCCAAGCAAAAGCTCCGTGCTATACTAGTCCACGAGGCTTTATTTCCAAATAAAAAATATACTAGTCCACGAGGAGCTTCTACATGCGAATAAGAAAAGCCAGAGAACCTTTTTTAATAAGCATATAAAAGCCAGAGAACGTCACGTACCTGCACTTCTGCAGAGCAGTGCAAATGGAGTACGCGGCCTCGTCCCGTTGAACTGATTGATGGTCAGCAGGACGTCAACAATCAGCACGTGGCGAGCTCAGGAGATGCGAGTCACCAATCCAAAGCAAAGTTGTAGGAAAGCATCCTATTCGTTCCTCTTTTTTTTTCAACTTGTTGCATATCATCATTGCAGACAGTTGTGGCACAAAGGATACTGCCAGCATCACAGAATTGCGCTTTACTGACAAAATGTTATGCAACAGGCCTAACATGCAATCAGTTAACACATGATGACAGTGTCCCAATGCTTGTGGATAAGCATGGAGCACTTCTAAGGATATTCATATTCAACATCTAAGGAGGCAACGAGCAGCTGCGCGCAAACAATAAGACCATACAAACAACATATTTTCCCCTCAATTCAGGATGAACAAATATGATTTCTGTTAGACATGGTACAAAATTCATGGATTTCTTTGGATACTCGGCACACATATTGCTGCTGTGAATTGAATGGGGCACCTCAATTAATTCTTTTCCTCTATAAATCTGAATAGTAAAAAAGAATCACTAGGGCAATGTGGCAAATTTTATACCTGTCTATTGTCAAAGAATGTACACTATACAATGTAATGCACGAAATCAAGACAGAATTTGAACATCTTGTCTAGCCTGGAACCATCCTGCCGTAGTAGAACAGCTATGAAAACTCCAGCCCAGACTTCTATGAAGCAGGAAAATTGTCGTGCTGATGTACCTCACCATCCATATAACAGAAAATAGAATAAACAGGTGTATTTGTATCTGACAGATTGGATCTACATCATCTATTGAGAGGTTCAAGCTGCACCTCCATCACACCAGAAGTACTAGATTCTGAGTTCCTGGCTGTACCGTCAGGATGCAAAAGATCAACTGAATCATCTTCCTCCGTGTTACCTAATACCCAGTGCCCTCTGGCACTTCTGTCGCCCATCCTTCGTTTCACCTCCTTATATTCCAAGGACAGCACAATAACTATAACTGAAAGCACCCACAGCATTAAGGCCCAAGTGAGCTCCTCTACGTTCTCACTGTCATACCTATGGCCTAAATGCTTCATTCCCGTGAAAAGCGCCGCGATTCCAACAACAATCGCCGACCTGCCTGTAATGACATGCAGGTACTCCCACAGGACCCGATTCCGAGATGGAACCTCCCCATTAGCTGGCTTACTAGGCCTGAATTTAGCATTTAGCGGCTGCAAAACTGCCAATAATAGGGCCAACACACCAAACTTAACATGGACTGAGCTGACAAAGAAGCCACGGAGCTCAGCTGCAGCGAAGAGGACACCAAGAAACATTATAGCAATTCCTGAATACTGCAGGTAGACGTGTATTTGGTACCACCCATCGCCTTTCAAGCTCTTCAAATACCGGGCTGCCATTATTCCACCAGGAAGCAAGATGCCCCAGGCAACAAACATCATAAACCCATGAACAGCCAGAACAGGACGCAAATCTTGTTCTGCCTCAGCTGAACCTCTCAACAACAAAACTCGTATGGGTCGACTGCTTGTGACTGAATGCATGTTACTGTCTGTCAGATCATCTCCCGACCAGCTTGCACCCATGGCCCAAACAACCTTAAGGGGTGTGGTTGGATCAATGATGTTATTGCATTCTACCTTTCCGGTGCAAGAAGGTTTAAGAGGGCGGGTAAATTCAAATGTAATAATGCCATTTTCTGACTTACACCGGACAAATGTGATATTCTCAGATGTTGGGTGGATACCTGCTGCACTCTTTCCATCAATCCAATAAGATTTTACTCGGCCAACCCCATCGTTGCCAACCCAAGCAACATAGGCATAGCTATTCACCATCCCACTCCCGAACCCAATAGCAAGGTATCCACTTTTCTTCTCGGCACGAGCTGCTATTGATATAGAATCCGCAGACAAACTCCAAAACAAAGTAACCTGTTGGTCATCTAAAACAACACTGTTATTATACATGTCGCTAAGGCCTCCATCGACCACTTGAACCTTCCATCCCATCTTCTGTTCATACAGTGACTGATAATAGACCAGATCAGGTGTATTCCGATCAGGCAACCAAACAAGCTCTTTAGGGGTTGCTAGTACACCATGAGCATCAGGCCCACCAGCATATATGACCTCAGTTTTGTTCCGCAATGTAGCATTCCCACCAATTGGATCTGAAGTGATATAGAGTGCCACGTCATGCCCAGCCTGCACTGAGAACTTCACCGGCACACCCCTCTCGACCTTCAGCAGTGGCGCCTCCTTCTTGTTGATGTAAATCACCTTGTCAGGGTTTGGTGGGTTTGGGTAGCGCACTGCTGGAGCAGATGTCACCACAAGCGGTGTTTTCCGATCTGCGATGATCCTCTCCTGATCTTCCTTGTTGTCCGCATCCAACGGTCCAAGGCAATTGTGGACCGTCTCTGATAAATTCAACCGCAGAAACCCATAGGCCGTGTCCTTTGGCCCCCCATGGTTTTGTGGGAGGTAGTGCTGCCGCAGAGTGTCCGGCGGCCGCAGCTTCCCAATCGCCCAAAGCACCGACATCTCCTCCGTGGCGCCCACCGGCACGTCATACTTGGCATCCTCAGAATCAAGCTTCCTCACATACCTCACGAAGGACACTCCATCACGCCGGTGCCCATAGACCAGGCTCGAATCGTTCTTCCCGTCCTCATAGACCTTGTCGGGGCAAACCCCGGACACCGGCGAGTCATCCTTCCCCAGCGTGCATTCGGTGTAGTCACTAATGTAGTAGTCCTCAGCAAACGGCGTACCTTCCTCCGTGAAGCCGGCGACGACTACATCGGCGTGGATCATGGCGGGGGAGTTGGCCTTGGGGTCCGTCCACCCGAACGCCATGTAGTACTCGGAGCCGATGGCCCCCTCGAGGCCGATCTCGACGGTGCCGGCGGAGGCGTTGAGCGTCCAGCGGAGGCGGTAGGTCTCCGCCTCCGAGAGCGGGACGCAGTTGTCGAACATGGTGGGCGCCCGCTGGGCAGCGGCGTCGGAGGCGCCGAGGTCGGTGCCGTTGGGGAGGAAGACGTGGCCGAAGTCGGAGGAGGTGTCGGGGTCGTAGAGCGCGAGGAGGCGCGGGAGCGGGCGCGCGAAGGGGAGCTCGAGGGAGGCGTTCCGGAAGGTTTGGTTGAGCGGGAGCGGCGAGAAGGCGCGCCCCGCGGCGAGTTCGGCCATGGAGGCGCCGTCCGCGGCCCAGAACCGCGCGGCGGGGGAGGCGGCGAGGAGGTCGAAGCGCGTGAGCTCGAGCGCGCAGGAGCCGTTGGCGGCCAGGCGCACCGTGCCGCGGAGCTGGTGCTGCAGCATGGTGAGGTCCGCGGAGAAGTTGGCCGGCAGGCTGGCGTGCGGGCACGACGCGGCGGCGGCGGCGGCGGGGAGCGCCGCCGCGAGTAGCAGAAGCAGCGCGCCCGCGAGGAGCGGGGGGAGGAGGGGATCGGCCGCCATGGCGGGCGGCCGAGGCGGCGGGATCGAGATCTGAGGCGGCAGGTGGCGGAGGGATCTGGAAGCGAAGGGGTTGGGGAGTTGGGTTTCTGGGGAGGGGGAGGCGGCGGCGATGTGGTGCGCGCGAGGCGATCGGGTGGCGGGCGGATATTCGCAGTGGCAGGGGGTGGTCCGTCGGGTCGCAGGAGGTGGGCGGCTAGCCGGCTGGCCGAGATCCACTTCGGTTTTGGGGTCAGGCGCGGGCGCGGCGGCCGTGGTGGCGACTGGGGCGGGTGCGTCCGAAGTGAAGGTGCGTTGTGCCGGTAGCCACCAAGCACAGGCAACCGCACTGCGAAGTCTGCAAGACTGCAACTGCAAAGGTGTCAGGTTAGAAAATTCCTGGCAGAAATCTGGTGTAAAAAACTCCAAAAAAATGTCTCGTTAGCTTATGAAACTGCTCGAGCCGTTTATTTATATTCTTCTAGAAATTCAATAAAGCTATTGCATCTAATAAGAAATCTCAAGGTACAGCGGCTTGTGAAACAATTTGCTTAGGCTGCATGAGAGAAGCTTTGTAATCGAACAAAGGTACTCAAGATCGGTGGATCAGCTACTTGTTTTGAGGCTAAAGGCATTATTTGCTTGATCAGGAGGCAAGGAGCGGTATTAAGGAACTTCTAGAGGATCGATGTCTTTGACTCTGACTGCCTTCCCGTACTTGTACCGTAAGTTTCTTTTGATTGTGAGATCAAGAAATTTTTGCTGGCAATTCGCCAAAAAAATGCTGGTTCTTCCACTGCTTTTTTTTTTTTTTTGAAACCTTTAGGGGGGCATTGCCCCACTTACTTTTTCATTCGAAAGGGTGCGCAAGCTGCGCGGTTACAAGTTCCTGGAATGCCAGGGAGTGGAGTTACAGGAGGGAGAAAGCAAAAAGATGAGAGCAAGTTACAACTTGGTCTTTAGGTAATCTATCCAAGCTTGCACAGCCGGTTTCTTTTGCATGTACCTGTACTTACATTTATCCAAGTTGCAGATCACGGCCCGTAGGGTGCCACTGGCATCGAAGTCCCGATTCTCGAAGATCAGTGCATTCCTTGATAGCCAAAGTTGTCGGAATAAGAGGAGAATTATATCTGGCCAAACATCAGTTGGCAGTCCCATTGGGGGGTAATCATCCAAGGCGTGCAAACATCATGATCCCGGATGTGAAGCTGAATTTTATTCCAGAAGGCGATGGCAGCCGGACAGGAACAGAAGATGTGGCCGTCTGTCTCAAGCTCAGTGGGACATCGTAGGCAATCCGATTCCTCCCTAGTTCTGATGTTTTTGTTGTAAAGGTTCCCCCGAGTTTGTAATCTCTGGTTATAGAGGAGCCAGGAGAAGAGTTTGACTCTCGAAGGGAGGTGAGTTGACCAGATGACACAAGCCCCGGCATCGCGGACTCTGGTGTGGTGCAAGATGGAGTATGCCGTGCGTGAGGAGAAAGGTTCCGGCTTTCGGGCGGCAAGTTGGTGAACATCCGGTGCTGTAATGATGTGAAGGGAGGCGAGGACATCCTGAATCGTTGCCAGTTCAGTGCTAGCAACGTGGGTGAGTCGGTTTTGCAGAGGCAGACCATTCCCAAGGACTGAATGCAGAGTACAAAAATGATCCGTTGAGTGAGAAAACAAGGCGGCAAAGCGAACAGACAGAGGAGAGGATCCTGACCACTGATCAAACCAAAGGATGTCGTTCGACCATCACCGGGTGACACAGTGGTAATCGAGCGGTACCTGGGAAGTTCATCATGAATAATTCTCGAAAGGAAACTGTCTGGCCGGCGTGTTTCAGGACCGCGGGGCAAGGAGTACTGAACCCAGCGCTTCCAAGGTAGGTCATCTGGGCCAAGGTAGCGATCAACGAACTTCAGGAGTAGACAGTGGTTTTGTGTGTTCAGAGACTTGACACCAAGCCCCTCTTCATGCTTTGGAAGACATACCTTTTCCCAAGCGATCAGACATTGCGACCCGGAGCAGTGGTCCGTACCCGTCCAGAAGAAAGATCGGCGTCTTGAGTCCAAAGCTTCTCTGACCGTTGGGGGCAGTAGCAAGGAGCTCATATAGTAGACTGCAAGGCTGCCAAGAACAGCATTGGTGAGCACCAATCGCCCCACAGCACTGAGCAGCCTCGCGCGCCAACCAACAAGGTAGCGATCAAAAGCCGAGATCAGGGGGGTGAAGTCAGAAATGTGGAGGCGAGTGGGGGACAGGGGGAGGCCAAGGTAGGTTTGCGGGAAGGTGGAGATGGGGCAACCGAGAGCAGTCGCCATAGCACTGGAGGTGGACTCATCAACATGCATTGGCACAAAGGTGGACTTATGAAAGTTGATCAACAGCCCAGTAGCACTGGAGAATGTGTCTAGGATCTCTTTCAATGCCGTGACGGAGGGAACATCTCCTCTAGTCAAGATCAGTGTATCGTCCGCATATTGAAGGACCAGACATGGGAGGTTCGCATCAACAGGATGTGACAACAGCCCATCACGACATGCCCGGGAGATGAGGCGTTGTAGAACATCGGCAACGATGATGAAAAGGAACGGGGAGAGTGGGTCTCCCTGCCGAAGTCCACGACGGCACTGCAACCAAGGGCCAGGGACGCCATTTAGCAGGACAGAGGTTCTCCCAGTGGAGAGGATTTGATTGATCCAACCGCGCCAACGTTCATCAAAACCACGCGCAGCGAGGATTGCGTCTAGACTATCCCAAGAGATTGAGTCGAAAGCTTTACGGAAGTCCAGTTTCAGGACAGCAGTAGGGCAGCGGCGACGGTGACAACATGAGATGAGGTCAGCAGCATAGACGTAGTTCTCCGCGATACACCGGCCATGAACGAAGCCAGTTTGATCCATATCCACAAGAGATGGGATAAACGGCCGAACACGATTGGCCATCACCTTCGTGAAGAGTTTCATGGGGCAATTCTGTAAGGAAATAGGGCGGAAGGCGTCAGCTGTTCGCGCGTCTTGCTTTTTTGGGAGGAGGACAAGATAAGCCCGGTTCAAAGCGTCCAGGTTAGCTTCAGAGTAGTAGAATTGGCTAAAGAGGTGAAGCACACGCGGCTCAATGTCTGCCCAGAAAGCTTTGTAGAAGGACGGGCCAAAGCCGTCCGGGCCCGGACTTGCATTGGCGTCCATGGCGAACAGTGCGGTGCGAATTTCTTCACGAGAGAAGGGAGCTGATAGAGCGTCACTGTCAACAGTGAGCTGGGGGTAGAGAGAGCTGAGCTGAAAAGACCAAGAGGAGGGCAAGGCGGAGCCGAGGAGGGAGTGGTAGTAGTCATGTAGCAGAGTAGCTTTGGCATCGTGAGAGGTGTGTTCCTGGCCCCCTGATTCCAGAACACTGATGTAGTTTTTCCGGCGCCGCTGTGTCGCAGAAGCATGAAAGAATCTAGTGTTCTCATCTCCCTGGATGGCCAGTTTGACGGAGTAGCGTTGCCTCTAGGTAGCTAGTTTTTCTTGTGCAATAAGACTAAGAGCATCGCTGGCAAGGCGGCGCAGGGTACTCTCGCCGGCGGTGAGGGGGCGGCATTCCTCCAAGAGGTCGAGAGCCGCCAGGAGGATTCTAGTATCATTTTCTCGTTGTTGGAGCGGGCCGCGTCGCTTTGCCCAGGATCTGCAGGATCGACGACAAGTTTTAAGGTGGCGGGCGAAGTTTGGCTGGGCCGGATTAGGTTGTGGCCCACGAACGATGTCAACTAGGCTTTGACGGAAGACAGGGGAGAGTAGCCACGAGTTTTCGAACCGAAAGAGCTTGGATCGAGGGATGGTGGTGGAAATGGTTAGTTTTAGAGGCACATGATCAGAGGTATATCGAGTCAAGGACGAGAGGGTGGAGTTTGGAAATTTTTCATCCCAAGAAATGCTAATAAAGGCTCGATCAAGGCGCACTAAGGTAGGTATCTCCCGCTTGTTAGACCAAGTGTACGCCCGGTCTAGTAGTGGTAACTCAATCAGACCAAGCGAGTGCAGTGTATCATTGAACATGGCAGATTCAGAAGAGTGGAAGTTGTCATTTTTTTTATCTTCAGGAGAACGTGTTAAGTTGAAGTCTCCTATGAGGAGCCAAGGCATCGAGTCGGGAGGTGGCGAGCGAGAGAGTTCAAGCAGAAATTCCTCCTTTTCAGTGTGTGTTGCAGGAGCATACACATTGGTGAAGGAGAAAAGTGTACCGTCTGCCAGATAGGAGAGGGTACAGGTAAGAGAGAAGCGTCGGCGTTCCACGGACCGGAGGCGGAAGGCGGAGTCATCCCAGGCAGACAAAATTCCGCCAGCCGCTCCATTGGCGGGAATGTGCATGAACGTTTTAAGCCAAGAGGGGAGGAAGCAGTGGCGGACCTACTGCCCGGGCTTGCCTGTGCTGCAGCCCGGGTCTAAGGCCAAAAAACTAATAGAGATGTAGAGAGGATTAGATAAATAGTAGTGAAGATAAACATACAATATTATATTTAGTTAGCATCAGCCCCGGTCCAGTCCCGTTCCTGGGTCCGCCCCTGGGAGGAAGGAATTAGCTTTGTGTGCAGAAATGTCACTGAGCTTTGTTTCTTCCACTGCTATTGATTAACAAAACATTCATTGTTAAGTGCTAAGAAACATTTTGTCACTTATCTAGCCTAGGCAACTGTTTTATTTAGGGACAATCCACGTATTTTGGTATCAATATGTTATTCACAAGTGGGGGCGTACCTTACCACTAATTATGGCGACTCCACATGTTTATTGGAAAGATTATGTGCTTTTTATAGATGTGGACGTTGATGCAGTTGGAGAAGTGGGAAAAAGAAACTCCCTATGTTCACTCAAAATCATGTAAAGATGCTAGATAAGTAGATAGATGATGGATAAACATGCCATAAAGGAAGAGGAGATGGAAAAAAAAAGAGAGATGAAACGAGATAATCGGTCTACCCACCTCTTCTCCAGAGTATGAAAAATTATGTGTTTTGCAAATACTTTTATAATATTTACATTTTATTTTTATTGTAATATCTATATTCCATTAAATTGCGGGCGCAGAGATATCGTTGCCTCGTTGGCCACCAAATCCTCAACCTGCCATGCAGTAAGTTTCTGTTCTTTTTTCCTTTAAATTGAATTATATGACGTGTATTTAATTTATTTTTTCTATTTCATATGAATGAAGTCAATCAATAGTACAACTTGGGAAAATGACATGTAGATATGAAAAGAACCTTTCTCATGTGTTTTACCTATTCTTCTACATTTTGATTACGAAAAGAAAATAGCTCGTAGATGGCAACATCTGAGGAAGACCTTGTTATGTGGTAACATGATGAAAAAGAAAAACTTAGCCCATTCGCTATCTCAAATGTTTGAGTATTGACTCTTGATATAAAACTTCGGTACCATTTGTGAGCATTTGGACTAGATATATTAGAAAAATATACAATGTAAACTACCTCTTCAATGTAAACGTGAAAACACATATAAATGACATATTTAGAAGTTAAAAAAGGGTTAGTTGAGACGATGCACATCCATAGTGCATCCATAAATGTACCTTGTCACAACAGTTAGGATGCAAACTCGTTATTCATACGAAAATAGCAAAATTCATGAATTTGATCTTCTAGTGCACATGCCAATGAAAAGGCTGAAACTTGTCATTTTGGTATGATTTTTCTAGATTTAGTTTGCGTCTTAAAGTTTGCCGCAAGGTACATAATCTAGATTCACTATGAATGCACATAGTTTAGGTTTTTTAAGACTAACAAGTATGTATTTTATTTTTTAAAAAGTGAGTTTTACATTTCCATCGAAAAGGTACTTTGCACCAAAAGCATAAGAAAACTAGGTGACTTTGAGTATGTTGATTATGTATAAGGATAAAATACCAATGGGCATGAAAAATCCCACAGTTGGATTATAGATAATATAATACTACATCTTTTCAATCTCAATCGAGTCTATTGAAGAAATGGAACCAACAACTAAGAAAAGGATATTAGCGCGTTCCAATATTTGTACAGGAGACAAAATTACCAGGCCTTTACCAGTGTACAAGTACTGCCAAACACCATTATCGCCGGGTCAAACAAGCATCACGCCCGTCGCACGTGCCACGGCAAACGAGGTCAAACTCGAACCAAACGAACCGACACCATCCGCGTAATTAAATCTTTATCCAGGGATCTAATCAAAAAAGCTATTTATCGATAAAACCCCGCGAGATACCCGTCGCCCGAAGCTTCTTCCTCGCAGAGCGCCGCGCGTCGTCGTCTGTACCCACCAGACCTCGCGCGCCACGCCTAGCCTGCGAGCCATCACCCACCCACCCACCGCCTCGCCTCGCAGATCTCGGGAGCCTGATCCCCCCGGGCGGTGACTCCCCCGCCTCCTCAGCGATGCGGGCGCCGGCGATGCTCCGGTGCGCCGCGGCGCTCGCGGTCCTGCTCGCCGTCGCCGCGCCGGCCGCCGGGTTTTACCTCCCCGGCGTCGCCCCGAGCGATTTCGCGAAGGTTAGTTGGGTCCCCGCGGCTTTCCTCCCCCCCTCCGTTGTGCACCTGTGAATGGTTGTGCAACCGAGTTCGTGTTCGGAGCTGGATCTGGTCAACGGCGTGCAAGCTCCCGGGGTCGCGATCCGCAGATCCAGCTGACTATGTCGAGGGTCCGTGTGTTGTGTGGGGTTAGTATGTTGGGCATGGGATCCATATGTTGCACCTCAATTCGCGAGCTTAGCGCGGCCTTTCAATTTGGTTTGCTGTTCTGATTATTTTGTCCTAATCTAAAATATAACCGTTGTATTTTGATGTGATCAGAAGTTGCCTGCGTGGAAAAGTCAACATTGCGATCTTGTATCCGTACACTAACAAATAATTTAAGTAGAAAGCTAGACTTTGGTGTGGTTTCTGTACTAGTACTACAAAATATTTGAATTGAATATTGATTCATAAGTCCTAAATGAGGTGCTAGTACATCAAGTAATAAGATCTCTTGTAGAGGATCGCTTATGGTAAAGGAGTGGCGTTCATTGTGTTAGCTCCTGTAACAAATTAGCATCAGACAAGGCTACTGATATCATACCATTTAATTTGCTACAACTACAATATGCTAAACTGGTCTCATCATTTGGCCACAGGGTGATCCACTTCAAGTGAAGGTGAATAAGTTGACATCGATCAAGACTCAACTCCCGTATACATATTACTCCCTTCCATTCTGTAAGCCAACTGCCATAGTCGACAGTGCCGAAAATCTTGGTGAGGTTCTTCGTGGTGATCGCATCGAGAACTCTCCTTATGTGGTTAGTACCATATAACATAATAGATTGAGGTTTTTATGTCCTTGGGTAAGGTACCTAAGTAGATTTTATAATTCTGCTTGTTATTTGGGATATAGTTTCAAATGAGGGAGCCCAAGATGTGTCAGATTGTCTGCAAAGCAACCATCAATGAGAAAGAAGCCAAGGAGCTCAAGGAAAAGATAGAGGATGAATACCGTGTGAACATGTAAGGACTATGAACCTATGTGGGTAATGGTACACTTCAATTTGTCAGTAATTTTCTAAAAGTATATAATTTGCTTCACAGGATTCTGGACAACCTACCACTAGTTGTTCCTGTTACAAGGCAAGATAGGAACACTATTGTTTATCAAGGTGGATATCATGTTGGTGCCAAAGGCCAGTATGCTGGAGTAAGTCCTTATGCTCAGTTAATGCTTTCCTTTTCTTTATACACGCATTCTTTGCCTTTTGCTGGACTAATCTACTTATTGGACTAACAACTCCTCATATACAATTTTTTTCAGAGCAAGGAGGAGAAATACTTCATCCACAACCATTTGTCATTTAAAGTAAAGTATCACAAGGATGATGATTCAGAACTTTCCAGAATAGTGGGATTTGAGGTTCACCCATACAGGTTTTCTTTTAACTTTGCTTGGTGGCATTTTATTGGTCTTGTGCTTTATGAAATGGACCTAAGGTGGTACATGTTTTTGCCAGTGTCAAGCATCAGTTTGAGGATAAATGGAACGGTGTAGACACTCGCTTGAGCACTTGTGATCCCCATGCGAGCAAATTTGTAATAAACTCGGATAATCCTCAAGAGGTTGAAGCTGGCAAGGAAATCATATTCACATATGATGTTAGTTTTGAGGTACTGGGATTCAGGAGTTACCTAGTTTAACTTTGTTTAGCTGCTGTAGCGTAAAAGTTTTCTACAAGCTAGTACTCGTTGAATGTTTATCTGTGATGATTTTGAGGGAATCTTCCACTACTTCTGCAGGATAGTGATATCAAGTGGGCCTCCCGTTGGGACACCTACCTGTTGATGACTGATGATCAGATTCACTGGTTTTCTATTGTGAACTCTCTCATGATCGTGCTTTTCCTATCTGGTATGGTAGCCATGATAATGCTTCGCACTCTCTACAGAGATATATCTAGATACAATCAGCTTGAAACTCAAGAAGAAGCACAAGAGGAAACCGGCTGGAAGCTTGTTCATGGAGATGTCTTCCGTCCTCCAACCAACTCTGACTTGCTCTGTGTTTATGTTGGCACTGGTGTCCAATTCTTTGGCATGCTGCTAGTTACAATGGTCTTTGCTGTGTTGGGTTTCCTTTCTCCATCAAACCGGGGAGGATTGATGACTGCAATGCTTCTAGTCTGGGTTTTGATGGGGCTGCTTGCTGGCTATTCTTCTTCACGCCTCTACAAGATGTTCAAGGGTTCAGAGTGGAAGAAGATCACCCTGCAAACGGCTTTCCTGTTCCCAGGGATTGCATTCGTTATTTTCTTCATCTTGAATGCTCTTATATGGGGGGAGAAGTCATCCGGTGCTGTTCCTTTCACCACAATGTTTGCCTTGGTCCTCCTCTGGTTTGGCATCTCAGTACCTCTTGTCTTTGTTGGGAGCTATCTTGGGTTCAAGAAACCTGCGATGGAACCTCCAGTGAAGACAAACAAGATTCCACGACAGATTCCTGAGCAAGCTTGGTACATGAATCCAATCTTCACCATTCTGATCGGTGGCATTCTCCCATTTGGAGCAGTTTTCATTGAACTCTTTTTCATCCTCACCTCCATCTGGCTGCACCAGTTCTACTACATCTTCGGCTTCCTCTTCCTCGTATTTGTTATCCTCATCATCACCTGCGCCGAGATCACAATCGTGCTCTGCTATTTCCAGCTCTGCAGTGAGGACTACATGTGGTGGTGGAGATCTTACCTCACTTCAGGATCCTCAGCTTTGTATCTCTTCCTGTACGCCGCTTTCTACTTCTTCACGAAGCTGCAGATCACTAAGCTGGTGTCTGGCATCTTGTACTTTGGGTACATGCTTCTCGCCTCCTATGCTTTCTTTGTGCTGACCGGCACGATTGGTTTCTGTGCCTGCTTCTGGTTCACAAGGTTGATTTACTCGTCAGTGAAGATCGATTAGGTGCAAACACGACAGATGATAGCACATGTTTCAGTGATTGAATCGAGGGGACTGTATGATTAACTGGATTGGGGAATTGTCCCCCTTTTTGTTCAGGTTTTAAAGAAAAGTTGCTTTTTAGGATTTAGTCTATGAATGGTTATGTTTTGTTGTTGTCAGGTGATACACATTAGTGATTTGAAACTGAGAAAGATATAAGTGTAACCGCATTGTGATGGGAGCTGTACCTTTTTGACATTTTTTCGGGTCACAATATAAATTCAATTCATTATGTCTGGTATACTTGTACTATACTGGTTGAATCTCTGTTCTGGCTCCGGCACCAGTGTTAAATACCCTGCTGGCAAGAATGTAACCTCAGTTTCTTAAAGATTAAAGTCGGTTCTTTTGGTTCCAATCTTATTTGCAGCTATGTGCATTTGTTGTGCTGTAAGTCTAGTGTTTTGACATTTTGTAAGTGCAGTGTTAATGTGTTATCATCAAGTCATTATTATGATACTACAAAAGTTTGCTTGAAGCATCAGCAATTCATTATAAAGCTGCCCTGCATGATTCCCAGCCCCCTTCTGGGTGTACGGAGATGAGATTATGTGATGCTATACTTGTTGCTGATCACAGCAGGGTCACAATCACAAGAGAAACCCTGGGATGGGAAACTTGCAGATCTGCTTCTCTTTCGGCAGCTGCCTGTTGCATTGCATTCCTCTCTCTTGAGTCGATCGGTGATGGTCAGAACTCTGAAGGACGACCCAAGCTCCCAGTCCAGCAGTCCGGCTAGGAGAGTAGGTGGAATGGCGCCGCCAGAAAATGGAGGACAAGGCGGGCTGGCGCGTAAAAGGATTCAGTTCCCGCCATATCTGCTGAAATCCAGTGGCGTCCCGGCAAAAAGGTTGGCCACAATCCACAGAAAAATCATCCTGCTACTCGGGCCAGACACCCGCAGCCGCAAGTCAGCAACATTATTGGCGCTGCTGCTGTCTCCTCTCCCCGCACACACCAGTCCCACTTGCTCTCCCTTCTCGTCGCTCCCCTTCAGCGCAGCACAGGCACGGCCGATGAGGTCGCCCGGAGCACCCGCAATGCCGTGGCTCCTGGTACTCGCCGGCTTCGCGGCGGATCTGTCGGCGGCGACGGACCACATCGTGGGCGCCAACCACGGGTGGAACCCCAACATCAACTACTCCCTCTGGTCCGGCAACCAGACCTTCTACGTCGGCGACCTCATCTGTAAGCCTCCCTTCACCCTGGCGGAGCATAACGTAGACCCGGCTCGGTGCTCTGACGACGAGGTGTGGCCGTGCAGCGTTCCGGTACCAGAAGGGGACGCACAACGTGTTCGAGGTGAACGAGACCGGGTACGACAACTGCACCATGGCCGGCGTCACCGGGAACTGGACCTCCGGCAAGGACTTCATCCCGCTCCCCGAGGCCCGCCGCTACTACTTCATCTGTGGCAACGGCTTCTGCCTGCAGGGCATGAAGGTCGCCGTCACCGTCCACCCGCTCCAGCACAACGCCTCATCCAAGGGGTCCAACGGCGGCGGCGCGGAGGAGGGAGAGGCCTCCGCGGCGGCGCTCACGACGAGGAGCTTCGCGTGGCTGGGAGCGCTCGCGGCCGCCGTTGCTGCTTTCTGCTAGGAGTTTGATAACCAGATTTCCCTGAACATTTCTGAATTATCTATTGTGCTTTGCACCTTTTTCGTTGCCATTTCATGTGTCTTCACCACCCTTGTATCAGCTTCTCTGCGAGCGAAACTGCCAGTCTCGAGTAAAGTTGAGCGGCGAGAAAACGGATACAGATTCAGCAAAACGTGCTGGAAAAGTATCATCGAGTGACAACACCAACTATTTTGAGAAGAAAGCTATCTCCTGACAACCCATCCATGCATTTCACAAAACCCGGTTTAAGAAACAGCACGCCATGTATTACAGGTTGCGACCACTCTGAAACAAGGAACAAACCCTATAGGCTATAGAGATTGTCGAATAGAATCCCTTTTCTTATGTACACCACTCGCTATCCTTTTTTATGTCTATCACCCACCGGTTAGAGCTCCACGGCACGGTGTGCCACTTCATCCTACTTCAGGGGCTCGTCTGGGCCATTCAGCTCGCTGTTCACAAAGGCAAAGGGCTCAAATTCTGAAAGAGGAAGTTGGGATTTTACAACGCTGAGAATTCAATGAATGTTGTGTATGGTGCAGTTGCGTCGGTATAAAGAAAGCTTACTTTGGCCGCATCTCTTCTGCAGTCGCTGCAGACTGCTCGGTGCTAGAAGTAGCAGCTGAAGAAAGTGGCTTCTTAAACTGAACGATGATAACAGTCATGTTATCGCATCCTTCGCCACCAGATGTAGGTGCCACACAGCGGTTGAGCAACTTCTCACACACATCAGATAGCTTATCCTCCTGTGTATATTTTTTGGTGGATGAGTGAGAAAAAATCGAAATGTAATGGTACCAAATACAGTGATGTGCTAAACTTACAGTGTTTAGGTGTTTATGTACAAACTCAACCACTTCTTGACTTGACATACAGTCCCTGTCATAAGGAAGATGGGGCATCATCAACAAACCAATATCAATAACAACAATACAAAACAGAGAGTAGATGATTTCACCAGTTAAATTTAGCGCAGTAGTACTAATGCCAAACTTATCACTGAGTAGCATCATGTAAAGCGAGTAACCAAAACATCAGGTCTACAGACTCAAGATCAGGGATTATGCTTGTCTATCAAGGCTTGCTAGCTTTATTCTGTGAGACTATCGATGTCTTATGCCGTCAATTGCGTACTGTGAATGAGTTCCCAGTACCATCAAGTTACATTTGTCTAACGCCACCTGCTCAATGCATATGCATAATATTTGAACCTGATGAAAGCTAGACATACTTGATTTCTTTGACATGCCCTCATGTCGGTCTAGGCATATAGACGACCTAGGTAAAACACACAAGGATCACCCAGTTTGAATTAAATTAATAGTTTACAATATGGATGCATCTATCCATCTGTATGCTACAGAACTGCAGTTACATATCAGCAACTGCAAACCCTGGTGCAAACTACCTCCCAAGAGATTAGGTCATATCTGAATTAGAAGGATGGTGTCAAAAATACAGATTAAATATGCATGTAGTGATATCTGCATCAAGTCATTGTGTTCCAGTTCCAGTTACTTTTAATGTTCACAGCTCATGCACTAAACGTTGCCAAATTAATGATTGTGTTATCTCTTTCTTCTCTAGAGTTATGATACAAGGAGAACTGATCAAAGTTAAATGTGGCATTCTCCGAAGGAATTTTTTTTATCACAAGCAGTTGGTGCATGCAAATGCAAACATAAATAATGTAACTCATTTATAATTACAAATTTGCATTTAGTAGAGAAACTGAAATCATACCATATGCCATCACATGCTAAAACAATGAACTCATCATCTTCAGAAAGCTTGACCTGATCAAAAGCCAAAGCAATCCTTAGCAAATTGTTCAAAAAAGGAAGCACTGATAGAAAGGGTCTGGAAAAACTCACTGTTTTCAACTCAGGTTCAGCAGTAACAATCTGTCTCTCAGCTGGTAAAATCTCATTTTGCTTAAGTTCCATGTCACCTAAAGGAAGATCCAAAAACAAATAAAAAATTATTATGTATGTAACAACAAAATATTTTCTGATTGAGAAAGATGAGATACCTATTGCCCTAGATAAGTTCAAACTTCCATTGACCCGCCCAGCAACAACAAATCCACCAGCACTCAAAATCCTCTCCTTTTCTCCCTCAAGATCTGGCTTGTGATCCGTTGACAAATTGTAAGCCTGCACAACAGATGAAAACAGACACATAATCTGGTATTTATAACTTATGCTTGGAGATAGAACTAAAACCAACTTGTGGAAATCATAATGTACCTGACCCTTCCGTGAGATAACACACCGGGAATCCCCAGCATTTGCAACAATAAGTTGATCATTTCTTATGACAGCCACACAAGCTGTGCTTCCAGATGTTGGTCCAGGAAAACACGAATTCGGACCCTAATATAGTAACTTTGTTAAAAGGGTTGAGATGTGCCCTTAAGCTAGAATTCAACAAAAAATATGGAAAATAAATAAATAAGGATAGGTAAAAGGCCCACTGGCCCGGTATTGCATATCATGCAATTAATGCAAGCAAAATCCATTCTACAAAACTATTTACATTCACTTAAATGAAATTGGGAACATCGGAGTACATGAAGTTTGAAATAAAGGCACAGAACTTTTTTACGGTATAGTTGTTAGTTTGTCACAAAAACTTTTCTACAAAGCTCATCAGATGTTCGACACTTTAGCCAGCTGAAAAGATGGGAACCTTGGCATCCTATCAGTTGACAGGGAAATGATATTAAGTTGAGACTTTTGAGTGGTGAAGACTGAAGAGTACCATTCCCTAGACCCCTTTAAGTCCATTTCAAAATATGGCCTCCATTAATAAGCATAGGAAAAGCTTTTATACCATGAAATGTGTATTATCAGATAAACTACTTCAAAGCTTCACGCTAGAGAAGGTAACAATTTCACACATCAGAAAATGATGAAATAACAGAACAGTCAGTTTACCTCCTCATTGTTCCATCCGTCCCCTAGATCATCTGAAGCCTTGGGGGACCATATTATGCCCTCTAGCATACCTGAAATCTTGTTCCCCTTATCTCCCAGCTCAGTCAATTCTCTCCATCCCCTCTGACCTTTCATCATCTCATCCATTCTGAAGGATTATAATGTCAATAAGGTTCACTAAACCAACAGAAGTTGCCAATTTTACAAAGCTGGCTTCATTCTATGGACAGAAAGTTACCTTAAGAAAGCTTTATGGACAGAAGCAGGCAGATCACCCGATGAGTTTGCATCATTTATGAGGACTTGCTTATGCAAATGTCTTGCGCAGAACTTAGATACAGCTTTTCCTGAAATAAAATGGGGGTAATGTGCCATGCTACCAGAAAAAAACAATTGCTTACAGATGCATTATTACAAGGTTTGTAAGCAAAGATTATTCACATCAATTAACAAGTGATATTTACAGTACGTACTACTTCCAAGTTACAAGTCCTCATTACAAAAGAAATGCAGAACAGTTGAATTTTTGGCTTGTTACTGCTACAATAGAGCTTGGCATTTTGGACAAACAAAGTTCAGAATAGTAACAAATCAGTGCTATGCAGTGAACAGGTCTAATTGAGATCATTGCAAAGTTAATATTGCTCATTAGCATTTTCATTTTTCAAGAAAATTCACTGTGTGCTCAGCATTCAGCAATGAACTTCACTTGCAGTTTTTCTTCACTGAGAGCAATAAGATACCTAGCACAATTGACAGGCTGGGCAATAAGTACAAAGCATCTATATGGGTGATTTTTGAAACAGTATGGAAACAATACTTCAGAAAATACCCCTCTCCTTTGTTCATTTCTCATTATATGCCCAAGTGAAATTAAAATGGCGCAATCCTTTGCACAAATTTAAAAAAAATAGCAGCAACTCAAAAAAAGGTTCTTCCAAGAAGTGTGCACTGTAACTTCTCAGCAAGGAATTGTGTACAACACTGATGATTGCACCAAACTGTTGCCATGGTTATAAACATTCACAGAAGATGAGCATGCCCCTGGCTGACAATAAAATTTCTATGGAATCTTACAGTTGATCCATTTGATACATGGAAGTACTGAATTTACCGTGCTTCTGTTATACTACAGGAAGCCTATATATCTAACTGTTAAATGGACAGAATGAGAACGATCCAATAAACGTATTCTCTAGGAAACTGAAGCCAATGCAGATTCACCTAGTAATAAATGCAACTGAAGACAGTATCATAACCTAGATAGGAAACAATGGGGACTTACCTCCATGGCCATCATAAACACCAAAAAAGGAAGTGCAGTCATCAAGGTCTGGCAAAGCAGCATGCTGCAACGCAATACACAGTGCATCAGTTTTCAAAGCAGAGCAGAAACGCTTGCACAGATGATTCGTTCCAAGTGACGCAAACAAGTAAACAACTCATATCGCAAGCAGGCTAGCGCGTGCCAGCTCCCATCATAGCTCATCGGAATCAACTTATCAGACCAATTAGCGAGCTCCCAGTGCGAGTGCGACAAGCCGACAAACAGCTACCTCAAGCCTTTCACTCGGAGGTGGAGACGCCATTGGCCCCATCGAATCGCGACAGAATCCGTTATAGGTTGTCGCGTTCCAGGACGATGGGAAACACCAATTGGACACTCATTCATCACGCAACTCTGCAGATAATCGGGACCACTACTCTAATCAGCTGCAAACATCCACATACACAGATGCATCTAACCCGAAATCGCCCCTCAACCTTGTTGCGGTAGCAATCGAACGGAACAGTACCGGGCAATCCCACCCAATCGGGAACGGGCGAACAGCGAAGGAATCAGAGGCAAGCAACTCACCGCGTCCTCCATGGTGGTCCGCCACCCCTGCATGGAGGAGAGGCCGAACCGGACGCGGTCGTTCTCTCCATCGGCGGAGGCCTTGTCGGTCTTGGGCGTGCTGAGGTACACCCCCATCTGCTCCCTCCCCTCGCGTCCACGGCCCGGGGCAGCACCCTGCAACCGCAGCAAACCACAAGGACCCGTCGTCAGTCGCCATCGCCGAACACGCATTCAGCCGCGCCGCGGCGAGGTCGATCCGCGAGCCCCCACCGCCCCCGGATTGCCGCCCGACCGCCCGGCCCCGCGCGGCAAGCGATTCGGTGTGGGGCGCGATTGGGGGAAGGTGATGGGAGCGAACTTACGAGGATGGACGGAGCGCCGGCGGTGTCGCGGCGCGAGACGATGACGACGGCGACGAGGAGAAAGTGGGGGTGAGGAGGGAAGCCGAGCGGCGCGGCGATGCGAGAAAGAGACGGTCGAGGTGGGGTGGGTCGCGTATTTGTAAGCGGTGTGGGCGAGGAGGAGATGCGTTTCGGTGCGGTGCGGTGGGGGCGGCCGCCCGCAGGAAGAGAGAGAGAGAGAGGGGAAGGGAAGGGAGAGGGGGAAGTGAGGGACGGGGCCGGGCCGGGGTGGGGTAGGGGATTCGGGGAAGATTGCGTATCTGGTTTTTCTATTCACCGCCAGCTCCCCAACTTGTCTCCCTGCCCCCTCCCTCCTTCCTCCCTCCCTGCTGCTGCCACCGGCTCCATTCCATTCCATCCACCACAGGCCACGGCCATTCCATATGGGCTGGCGATCTCTCCATCTAATTCTCATGCTCTTTTTCATGTGATTTGGAGATGCACGGTAGCATTTTTTCTCCATGATATATCGCGTTCAATCATATACATTGTGTTTTTTATATCCGCTGATACAATCTTCGCGTCGCTTCAACCAAACAAATATGAAAGGATCCCACATAACACACTGTCTAATGCGCGCCGAGTTAAACATGAGGCTTCAACAGACGCCACGAGAAAGCCTCCACACAGCATGTCTGGACTCAATTCCAATCCGGTCCTATGTAGGGGGGTAGAAATTTGTGTTTGAGTTTCCTATTTTGTCTTTTTTCCTTATTTTCTAGTGTACTTGAAACTTCATTCATTTCTCTGAGGTCGTGCAAGATGTATGTCTATTAAACTTGCCCCCCAGAAATCATATAGTTGCCATTCGCTAAGCGCCTAAAGCCCATCGTTAGTTGGAGCATGCCCTTTTTAGGTAAGTTACTCGTGAGGTCTAACGGTTTATGATCGCGACTATTACAAACCATGGTCTATATTCAGGGCTATTATTACAAATCTCAAGCGGAAGTTTTATTGGGGTCTAAGCAATTGATTGTGCTCTATAGATCCAATTTTCATGTAAACATGTACTAATAAGCTGCTATATTTGAACTTCTTCAAATTCCATAAAACCCCCTAGCACGCTACTACTCCGTACTCATGTATGGATATAACATTTGCGAAGGGCACGTGATAGGAAAAGAAACACAACGACAACAGTGATCAGATCAGTGGGTGTCAGTAGCAAACCATGAACCACATGGAAAAAGATCTCGATCGCAGCACTTGTGATCGGGACTCGTCTCCTAATCTGTACCGCTGAGAAAAGACGCTGAAACTTAAGCCCACGACGATTCCACAGGCAAGGCAGCGGACCAGCGGTTATCGCAGAATCCTGCGCCGTCGCCGTCAGACTTTTATGCCCCCAGGTGGCCGGAACCCCGACCACCACATGCCATTGCAGAGATTTTTTTCCCTGCCTCCCTTTCACCCTCCCTCACCGATGGCTGTAAAAGCCAACTAGCACTCTAGCAGTAGCAGCGCTCGCTGCCTGCACGGCGAAACGGAGATCAACAGCTCTGAACAAAAAGTCCTTTTCGTGACACCTTTTTTCTTTCTTTTCTTTTTTTTTCTTTTTTTTTCTTTTCTTTTTTCTTTCTTTCTTTTTTTTTTTTTGCTGAGGCCACAAGTGCCGTTGTTCCATCTGCAGCAGGCCTTTCTTGCTTCTACTTTCTATATGGAAGAAAAAGAAAACGAGAGAGGAAAAGGCTGAGCACACGCGTAGTCGGTGGACAGCGCGACGACGCGATCAACAACACCTGGCACCGGCGCGCCATGATATCAACAGAACAGCGGCGGCTGCCTGCGTACTACGGGGTGCCGCCCTGATGACGGCAACAAAGCCAGCATCCGGTGTACTTAACTCGCCTTAAAAGATTGCGAAAGAAAGGAGCACGTCAGCTAATCCCCAACCCCAACAGTAATCTACTACTCCCGTGGGGCAAAGTTGGCGCACCCGTGGCATCAAGCTAGTATAACAACACAAAATCCGCTGCAGGCATGACGCCCCGGCCGAGGGATACTTTTGGAACTCGAATTATGTCACCATCTCGTGGCCCCGGGCGCTTGCTGGCACAATTGTCTTCGGGACACTCTTTTTTGCCGCGGATTTGTATCCTTCCCTCTCGCTTTCCTTTTTCTTTTTGGAAAATTGATTTTGATCCTTGTTAAGTTCAACTCGGCCATACGAGTCAGCAATGCGCAAAGCATCTTTGTGACCTTGTGTCCTTGTCGCCACGCCATGTGTGATCGGTAGGATCAAACCCCTGCGCGATCACGCAGGTCGCATTGGCGATTCGAGCTAAAAAATAAGGTGTCCATGCGTTGCTACCTGGCAAGATTCGGCGCGGACATGCCATAGATATCGTATCAATTCTCTATTACTTGTAGTTGTAGCCCTAGCGCTAGTAGCCACGACGGGTGTCCAGATTCCGCTGGATTTGCCTTGCCAATTCTGGTAACTTGCGCCACCGGCATGCGGATTAGTTAATTCATAATTGGAGGCTTTGACAGTAGGTTGGGTTAGCTAGCTGGGCTGCTGCTGGTCCCCAGGTCTTCTTCTCCCTGATGATCCGGAATGTGGGCTTGTTGTACGACGGATTTTGTGGCCGAATCGTCCGGGAAAAGGCTACGGGATGCTGTAAACATTTCTTTCCAGCGTGCGTGGCTCATGTGCACACAAGTTGCTGTTAAAATACGGGGGGCAAAGGACAGAGGGAGTATCCGTACGCGATCAGCTGCACGGTACACTAGGCGCAAGACTCGTGTGCTCGTGCATGCTTTTTGAAAAGATGGGGATTGCTCCCGGTTAACGGTGTTTAGCATCTACTAATTATTTTCTATTCTACTCAATTCCAAATCATACGTCCTTTTGAAATTGTTTAGATTCCCACTTTTACTTATGCATAGACATTGCGCATATCCAAATATTTAACAAAAAAATATAAATCCAAAAATAACAATAATTTAGGATGGAGGGAGTAAATAACATCAGAATAATTATCTTCGTGGGATAATAACACCGTAATGCTACTTCTCTTCCGCTTGCCATATTCCTCAATACTTCAGCATATATTTCCTTTAAAAAATATTTAGCACAGGAGTATGGTCCTCAAGCTTGTGGTTTTAGAAAAAGAGTACTCAAACTGCTCTGCCACTGATGCTTCCTCCCACGAAAAATAAGAGACTCAACAGTATGGTCGGACGGGAAACACGGATTGTGTCCACCAAATCTCCCCAATATAGTCCGTCACGGCCCAGAGCCCACCTGCGGCGGCCCATGCCCGCACCACCGACCGTCCAGCCGGCGAGACGATAGCGAGTAGTACGCCGTACGCGTGTCGGCGCACGGGCAGAGTCCGCGGCACGACGCCATCGCTTCCTTCCCTCTGGCTGAGGCGCTGAGCTGGCAGCAGGCTCCCTTGCCCGCCCGACCAAGGAAACGTTGACGAAACAAAAACCGCTCGCGAGACGCGCACCAGGGCCAGGGCAGCGCAGCGAACAGATCTCTGATCTCCCTCCACCCCCGCTCCCGATCCGATCACTGCTCCGAGACCGCCATGGCGGACGGCCGCTGCTGCACGTTCCTGGAGATCCTCTTCGCCATCATCCTCCCGCCGCTCGGCGTCTTCCTCCGATTCGGCTGCTGCAGCGTAAGCGCGCCCTCCCCTCCCCTTTCTCCCCGTCCCCGTGAGCAGATGCTCTGCCTCTATACGCGTATCTTCGTCCGGATCCGCGCCGCGATATCTGTGTAGAGACTAGAGAGGTCGAACCCGTTGCTTGCGTATGGCTGGTTTTGAGCTAGGTTTCGTTGGTGTATTTTGCGATTCGAAGCTATTGGGGCTGTGCTTAGGTCTGAATCCCAAGTTCAGGCAGCGTCACAAGCTATTGGGACTGGGCTAGGTTTCGTATGCCGTTTCTGAATCCCGCGCCCTGTCCTCGTAGATCTCCTGCTTTTGTTTCATTCCTTTAGCGTGGCAGCGAGTCACCTGGGACTCAGTTCGGTTTCCTGCAGATGCTAGGACTGGAGCATGAGTTCACGCTTTATTTCTTTAAATGCCTCCATCATTCTGTTCCATTGGTGTAACATTGCTACGATCTGTGTCTAGGAGTAGTCAGCCATTGCACGGGCTACATGCCTGCATTGTACCTAATGGAAGAGTTAGCGGATCCAGTACATAATTTGACTTACCGAATCATGAAACGCAGTGGTGGGCTGGTGGCATATGGAATTCTGTTTTATCATGATAACTGTACTGATTTTACCAATCCCTGTGACATACTGATGGTAAGCCTTTCTGTGTGTATTTCAACAGATGGAGTTCTGCATCTGCTTGCTGCTCACAATCCTTGGCTATGTCCCTGGAATCATCTACGCCATTTATGTCCTTGTTGCTCTCGACTCTGACCGGCACGAGAGGGAATACTATACCCTTGCGTAGCCCATCTGTTTGTGTCACGCCTATGAGCTTTATGGTGCACAGTTGAGTTGAGTTAGGATTTTTATGTGGAATATTTAATATATGTCATGGTGGTGTAAGTGAACAAGTGGTCCTTTCTGTTGCTGAATCTTTCTTACGTGTCTCGCGCCGTCATATTCAGTCTGTTAAGTACTTGAACTGTGGTCCAGTTTATCCATTCTGTAATTGTGAAATAAGAGAATAAGATAGACTCCCGATTTCTGGGAACATTTGTGATTTATGCTTGTTGCTATCATGCAATTATGAAGTTGCATTTCCCCCCTCCTTTTTCATTGATATAATGGTTGATGTTTTTTTTTAAAAAAAAATGGGTTGAGATTGAGATGATGTCTACATGAGCTATTTGTTCATGCTTTACTAGTCTAATTTCAGTGCTCAAAAAAATTCTTACATTGTAATCATGACTGGACTGCAAAGTTTAAGCATGGCAAATAACGTAGCACCTGTTTTCTTTATAGCTGTAATCAATATTTTACATTCTTTTAGAAAGACATTTTATGTTGAAGGACATTAGAATTCATGGTTATTTTGATGTGGTGTACGGTGAGTTACTTGGAGCAAATTTTATACTGTCTAAATATACTATGACATTTGAACTAGTTAGCGAATTAGCTTGTCTTAAAATATCACATGTTTAAGAATCAGAGGGAGTCCAACAAATTTTACTATCTCCGTTCTTCGAAATATATGACATTTGATCTAGTTAGCTAATTAGCTTGTCTTAAGACATCACATGTTTGAGAATTAGAGGGAGTAGCATGTACGCAAAATGTCTAATCAAGAATGCTCGTTAATCCTTATCAGCACCTACTCAAAAAACATGTGTCGTGCAGAAATTAGGATTTGTCTGTTGCTCCGACCTCTTGACTTTGCCTTTTGCACATACTATCCCTGATTTGATAATATAAACCAAAGATATGATGTGCCTCTTGTCGACACATCATATCATATCTTGTTGCTGATACTACATCAACCCACTGATTCTGTCACTCTGCCGGCCGGCTGCCGTGAATGCGAGATCATGGGCGGATCTCCCACTAGGGCCATGGCCCTAGTCTTAGACTAAATACCAAGACATATACTAATTGTATATATATACGTATATATTTCAGCCTTTGTACAAGCTATTGCCTATTGCTCTTCCTCTATCGCTCTTCCTTGTTCTCGGCTTTCTGCCTCGTTCTCAACCTCCATCTTTTATTTGTTGTTTCGTGCTTTGCATCAAGCACAGGTGCCGGCATCAATGAAAATTTTTGGCCCTAGTCGTAGCTGAAAGCTAGCTCCGCCGCTGGCGAGATCCGTGCTTTCTGAACGACATCTCCATCCATGCCGGGTTGCCGGCGACGCTTCAGCGAGCAGCCTGCAAAATAGAGCCGGGGCGCTTCGTTCCGGGGAGCTGAACGTTCGTGCCCATGTGCCGCCCAGCGATTCTGCTAGATTGCGAGCACCTGTGTAGATTTCGTGCAGATTTGTTTATTGACGCTTCGGATTGCAAGGATCCTGTCTCTGCATTGCTGTACCTGTACGGAGGGAGGAGCCGCTGCGGATGATCTGCTACGGCGATGTGCCGGCCGGTCGATTCAGGTGGTCTGGTAGTAGTGAGCGCGTGCCGAAGGAACAATAATATCACGTCTGATTCGCTCGCCACGACGGCCGATGATTTCCAAGTTCATTTATTTGTCTCCGAGGGAGGAGCGGCCGCGCTGCTCAGCCCAATGGGCCTTGGAGAAACATGTCATGCCGCGGGCCCGACCGAGATGATGATGATTAGGCGCGCGATGGGCTTCCAGCGACGCCTGGCCCATATTCTCTTGGGTTTTCTAGTCCCCTCCCTACTAGGCCGCCGGGTCGAGTAAGGCCCATCGTGAAAAGGGTCAGATCTCCTTCCCGGCGGCGGTGCAGCGCAGCGAAGAAGATCGGCGGTGCAGGGAAGCGGAAAATTCAGCTGAATTTCGAGTACGGCGGGGCGACCGTCGTGGTCGGCATCTCATCCCCCCTCCCCAACCCTGAGTCGTCGATTGCGGCGGCGTGGAGGGGCGCACCGCGCATCTGATTGGATCCGCCAGGCTGGCTACGGGTTTCGAGCGGCTCACGGCGTTTTTCTGCGTCGCGGTCAGCAGTTAGGGAGTACCGCGGCTACGGTCGGCTCGGTTCAGATGGCCGGATGTCCCAGTCAGGGGCAGAACAAAGGCCACAAACAAAGCATTTCACACGCTTTCGTTCTCATCCGGATGCGGCCTGGCGCTCTGTTCCACCGATGACCGTTTTGAGCCGGCTACTGACCTTTTACAATTTCGGGCCTGTTCAGATCGAATAAAAGGGTGAAAAGTACAGAAAAATAGGTAGAAATAAATTGACAGAATAACTTTTTATTAAAAAAACGATTTTTTTAATTTAAACAGGGCCTTCGTTGGACACTGCTTACCCGTAAAAAAACGGAGAGTGTGCTGCATCCATGATTTGCCTGCTCGTGCTGGCTCGATCGTCGTCGCATGGAAAAGGCCGTGTCGTGCGGCTAGCCGGCTACGACGAGGAGAAAGGACCTGGACAGGGCAAGTGATGATTACATGCCCCTTCTCGTCACGTTTCTAGCCTGGCCCTACGTTCATGCTTCCCTACAAGCTGAGCACCGAACATGCTTGGAATGGAATAGCAGCGGCCAGCAGGGGGTTCCATCGTTCACGGCATCACCTAAGCCTAGTGCAGCTACTGTTTGGCGCCTTTTTTAAAGAATGGTCAGGATCGATGCTGCTCAAAGCAGTGCCCTTCAGACTTCAGGTGGTTTGCTTTCGACGGCAGCACAGCAGAGGCCAGAGCGAGCGGTCGCGGATTGTCTAGGGGGACACGGATCGGGTGCAGTGGCCGCTGCCACTGCAACTTAAGCAGTAGGAGCACCTGAGCCACCCGATTGATGAGGAACGGCAACAGATCAGAGTCCGTATTTACTTTTTCCTTGACTGGCGGCCAACGTGGTTTTGGAGGGGAAGTCACCTTGCTTGGTGCCATTTTCTTCATCCAGGAGAGGGTGAAGCGCCGGCCGTGCGGGAGGCCGGATGGAACCTCCTCCATCCGGAGCTGCCATGGGAGGTGCCACGACGTCCGTCTCGACGCCGAGCAAGGTGCGTACGTCCAAGAATGCTAACGCTGCACAGGTCTCCAATGCTTCAGTGTCACCTCCTGACAAGGAAGGAGCTCCGGCAAGCACCCCAACACTGCAGTTGATAGCACCATGGAGGACAGACAGTAGGTGCTCGATGAATCGTCTACAAGGTTTGTGCCACATCTCTGAAATATTTCATAAGACTGTTTGGAAATCACATAATTTTGAGTATTGTAGTAGAATAAAAAATTGATACATTATTCACACCTACAGAATGGCTGCAACTCCATTTTGGATTCCTCAAATGAGCATGACATTTAGTAGTCTTGATGAAGCTTGGCAATTCTGGGTCACATATGGTGGTAGGATGGGTTTTGATGTTAGAAAGTGCTACGCAAACAAAAGTGGTCTTGATGGGCTGGTAACAACAAGTAGGTTTGTTTGCTCAAATCAAGGTTATCGGACTGAAAATAAATTTGGTGTTCGCAAGCGCAATCGAGCCCATACTAGAACAGGCTGCAGAGTTCGCATGGGTATTACTTTGAACAGAGAAAATGGGACTTATGTGGTACATGACTTATTTGTTGAGCACAACCACATTCTTCAAACTACACAAACAAGTCATTTGATGCCATCACAGAGGAACATTTCTAAGCATCAGGCTATTGATATTGAGGTGGCTGATGATTCAGGTACTGCACCTAAAGCTGCACATGAGTTTCTTGGTCGATATGTTGGTGGGTCTGCTAACGAACTAAACGCCAAAGAGAGATGTTGTATGGTGAGGCTGGAAGTTTGCTAAAGTACTTTCAAGATAAAGTTGTAGAGAATCCTTCATTTCAGCATGCCACACAAATGGATTGTGAAGAACAGATAGCAAATATATTTTGGGCTGATGCAAAGATGATTGCCGACTATGCTCACTTTGGCGATGTCATCACATTTGACACTACCTTTGGAACCAATAAAGAATATAGACCGTTTGGTGTGTTTGTGGGTTTCAACCATTACAGAGAGACAGTGGTATTTGGAGCAGCTTTGATGTACGATGAGACATTTGACTCATTCAAGTGGTTATTCAATGCATTTTTGTCAACACATAAACACAAGCAACCTCAAACAATTTTTACTGATCAGGATGTTGCAATGGGAAAGGCTATTGCCGCGGTCTTCACTACAGCATGGCATGGTCTATGTACTTGGCATATATCACAGAATGCAATGAAGCACTTATGTTCTTAGAGTGAAAAGGAGTCTGAGAATGAAGAAGAGTCAAGTATCTTATTAGATTTCAGTGCTTGCATGTATCAGTATGAGGGAAAAAAAGAATTTGAAGAAGCCTTTCATGCTATGAGAGAAAAAGTTAGCAAGTCGACTTGGATGGACAACATTTACTTGTTGAAACATAAGTGGGCTGAGGAATGCGAAGTACACAACTGAGTGAGAGCTTGAATAATGCATTGAAAGGCCATTTGAAATCAGATCTTGACATCCTTAGGTTCCTAAAGCGTGTGGAGCAAGTTGTTCAAGAGAAGAGAGATAGGGAGTTACAATCTGAATATGAATCTAGAAAGAACCAACCAAGTATTGGGATGATGACACCTATATTGCAACAAGCTAGTATGGTTTATACACCTGCGACATTTGAAGTGTTCCAAGGCGAGTATCATAAGTCCCTGGCAGCCAACACGGTAGGTTCAAATGGTACCAATGAATTTGTCATTGCAATTGGAACTTTTAGAGAAACATTCACACTTGAAGAAGAGCGCAATGTTATTGTCAACCCTACTGATCAAATTGTCTCATGTAGTTGCCGACTCTTTGAGCGAGTTCGTATATTATGTAGGCATGCACTCAAAGGTCTTGATTTGGTGAACATTAAGTTATTGCCTGAAAGATACATATTGCAAGGTCAGGGATTATCCAAGATACGTATGGGAGGGATATAGTGGAAAATCCAAAATTAGATGCTACACTTCGGTACAAAAATCTCTACCAAAGATTTCTTCCATTGGCTTCACGAGCTGCTGATTTTGAAGATTGCTACTTGCTTTTGGAAAGGCACTTCATAACGTGAATAAGCAGGTGGAAGAAAAAAAATCAAAGAAACTCCTAAAACTGATGCTGAGAAGTCTAGTGTTGAAGCAACATTCAGCTTACCTGAAGAATGTGCACACGTTGCTGGTTTGAAGAAAAAAGGAAGGCAAAAGAATGGATCAAAACGAAATAAAAGTTGGGCTGAGAAATTCAATAAGAGAAAGAGGAGCAGTACACAGGAGGACAATGCAAAGAAAAATGGTACAAAAAAGAACACTTCAAAGAAGAAGAAAACAAGCAAACCTGTACAACATGAAGAAAGTGGAAGTCTTGCGCCGGACTCTGCTCAATCATATGAGAGAAACAGATATTCTACCTTAGAAGAATATCAAGGACATGAATCACTTAATAGTTTCATTCAACTTCTTATGGTATACTGGCACTTTTCCTTTTACATAGAAAAAAGGATCCTAAAAATTGACACTACAATTTTATCTATGTTCCTTTCACTATTTTATCTATGTTTCCTTTCACTGTATCTCTATTTTCAGAGTTCCAGTGTTGTTGAGGATGTCAGTAGTATTCACACTTTTGGAGGGATGGATGGGTGGTATTTTTAGCTGACCTTAAATGTAAGTCTAGGTGAATTATACATGTTAGATTTAATCAAGAGATCATCATCTTTATTTTGTTTTATTTTATCTGCAGGAAGTTTACTGAAAGCAAGATAAACTGGGTGGACAAGCTTTTGTATATGACTCTTTTTTTTGAAATAAAGGGCAGGAGCACTGCCATATCATATAAGAAGAAGAACCAGTTGTACATAACGCGCCGAAGCGTACACCACCACACAAACAAACGCACACAGACAAACACACACAACATCACGCTACGCCACCACCACCTGGGAAAGGGGCTCAAAGCAATCCGTTGAAAACTGCGCCGTCGTCGCCAACGCTGCGCCACGCCACAAGTCGCGGCCCGCTGCAAGCCTGAACGGCTACCTGAACTCCTCCACCATGGGACCATCACCCTCAAGCCGCACACCCACGATCGTCGATCCCTCTGCTTCAGTGATGCTTCAGTAGAACACTCCCGTCACAACACCAATGAAAACCACTGATACTGGCCACTCTGCGTGGGGGCCTCGCCTCTCCTACCGCCTCACTCCTCTGCCAAAGACTCAGATATATGAAGTTGCTATGAGAGCGCCACCTCTGCCCATCCGTCACAGAGATCACCACGGCACCATGCGTGCCAGCTTCAGTCCTCCAACGCCCATGGACCCTCTGCATCAACCTCGCCATCCACACGGACCAAGCGCACCTCCAAGGCCGCTGCGCACAGACGCCACCACCAAAAAAAACCCACCTCCGCCACTGCCATAAGCTGCGATGAGCCTAAAAAAACGACGCCCTCAAGGGGGGACACGACGCCGATGGCGCCGTCGTCGCATGTCCAAGACTGGACAAGGTTTTCACCCCAAGCCCCCCGTGCAACAAGAGAAATGTGCTTCGTAATGACGCCCCTAACGGAGATAGCGACGCTCGAACGACGCCGCCATCACTACCAACAGCACTGCCGGTGTAGGCTTTCGCCAGGAATATCACTTTCCCTATTGCACGGTCGCATACCACAACAGTAGCCCGGCCCCCGTCTCCGTCGCAACGTCTCCGCGGAGAGACGACTCAGCCTGTCCCGAAGTGCTACCATAGTACCAGAGGAACACACCACAGCCGCCTAGCCCCACCACCAAGGCGGCGCCGATCCTGCATCGCCATCACATCACAGAGAAGGGGAACGACCACCTCACCTCTGCTCCCGACGTCCGCCCGCAACAGGCCATCAGCCACACGTACACCTCCAATCCCCGTGTTGGCCTGCTACGCCGTCCCACACCGACCGAGCAGCCGCTGCCGCAGACCGTGACAAACGCAGCTGCCGAGCGCAGCCACCACTGCAGCACGACATCCCGCCGCATCTGCTATGGCATAGTGGCCCGTTGCAACCGCACGACAGCCTGCACGGCCGCCCGCCGCCGCCGCCGAAGCCTTGCGCTAGCCACCGTCGTCGGCCCTCCAGCTCCCACACACGCACAATCGCACACCCTTGCTGCGCAACCACCGGATCTGAGCAGGGAAGGGCCGGATCCGTGGTCTTGGGACCCCGCCGCCGCGGAGGCCGCCGGCGCCGGCGAGCGGCCGCACCCGCCGCGCCAAGCTCCGACCAGGGGATATAGCCGTGCCGCCGCCGTCCTTAGGCACCTCATGGATTTCCCGAGGGCCCTCGGGCAGCGGCGCGATGAGGAGGCCGGAGGTGAGGGAGTGGGGCGGCGGCGGCGGCTAGGGTTCGCCCCCGTCGCCCGTGCGAGGCGAGGGAGAGCGAAGCGTTTTCCAAATTACCTTGTATATGACTCTGAAGGCATATGTTCTTGTGTTAAGCTTTTGTGGTTGACAACTTTTGTTTAAGCTTTTGTGCTAAGCACATCTCAGTTTAGGGGAATATATATGTAAGATTTTAACTATAGTTGCATGAGTTAGTGACTCATCTCAAAATATTTGTTAACTAAGGCTGAATGGAGAAGAGAAAAGAAGGAAATATGGGAGTCTGATCTGAACCGTACTTGTCATTTAGATGTCTCAGTGTACTTCTGCTGCTCCAAAACTGGTCTCAATACACTCCAAAACCTACAGGTTGCCGTTCCTCGTCAATTGGCAGTGGCTACTGCTTAAGTTGCAGTGGCAGTGGCCACTGCACACGATCCGTGTCCTATTGGGACGGTTCCCGTGCAGTAATGCACGTGCAGTTACCGCCGCTGACAGGTGGCCCCAACACCCTCCAGGCCCGCACGTCAGTGGCGTCCATTGCACGGTGCGAGCGACGCCGCACTGGATCTCCATCGCTTGCATTGACATGGACTTTGACATACTCCACGCAACATTATCCGGGGCAGCATTACTTGAGGTGTGTACGTGCGGCCGTGTGTCAGTGTGTGTGGATGCCACTTAACCTTGCTCATCCGATTCCTTGCCCATGTTTAGTTCGCGAAAACATTTCGTGAAAAGATTTCGGGTTTTGATTTTATCAATTTATAAGTAGTAAATGTAGACGAGAAAAAGTGAAAAGTTATATGGATAGGTTGGAAATCTTGAGACGAATGCAACGATGGTAATTAGAGGGTAATTAATCCATAATTAGCGGATGATTACTGTAGCACTAATGTTGTAAATAATGGATTAAGTAGACTCATTAGATTCGTCTCGCGATTTACAGTCTATCCATATAACTTTTCACCTTTTTTGTTTACATTTAATACTTCATGTATCAAAGATTTTCCTTTGACGTGATGGATGAAAATATTTCGGGTGGAAACTAAACATGGCCCTATGGCCGTGTTTAGATAGGTGGTGAAAAGTTTTTAGGGGTAATAAATGCACCTTTGACCAATAATTGGGGGTATTAATTAAAGGCAGTTTACAAAACTATCTCCACAACCCTAGGTAAATTCTCAGAGACGAATCTAATGAGGTCTTTGACCACACGATTAGAGGATGGTTACTGTAGGTTACTGTACCAAATCATAGATTAATTATGCTCATTAGATTCGTCGCGCAAAGTTGCAACCATCTATGAAAAGGTTTTACAAATAAACTTCATTTAGTGATTCATGCATACAAGATTCTTTACATTTAATGTCTCTAATTTTTTTTCAAGGCATCTAAACACGGCCAGTGCGCTGCTGCACTGCCTGTATGACTTTGGATGGCATGTTGTGCAAGCAACTGCGGCGGGTAGGCCGGCAGCCGGCCCTTCCCGTCAGGGCAAATGCTAGCTGAGCTTAGGCAGCCTGCTACCGTGTACTTGTCCCACTTTTTTTATTAAAAAAAACTGATTAACTTGCACGCTTGTCCTGATACTATCCGTCCTGGAAGATTGAATAGTTTCCATCAGGACAGATGGAGAGAAAAAAAATCGGCCATGTGTTTACCTGACCTACTACACCCAGGCTAAATAATACTCCCTCTCTCAAAAAAAGAAAGCTGGTTTGGGTTGCGTGTCCGTTAAAGCTGTTCACGTTTGACCAATTTTCTAGTGAATTGTATTTATATTTATGGCTATAAATAAATTTGTTAAAAATCTAAATTGAAAAACGAATCTAATGATATATTTTTCATATCATAAATATTTATATTTTTATTTATAATTGATCAAACTTAAGATTCTAAAATTTCTCGAGAAGCGAGAAGTGCATTTTGTAGACGAAGGGAGTACTTTGATTTGATGTCGGCAAAGCCAGGTCGGTAATCTTTGCCGGACACAGAGTACGACCACGTTGGAAGCAGACAGGCTTGTTCCATCACCGCGAATGGTGGCGGCCAGCGGGCAGCCAATAGCGGCCGGTTGCGTCGCGGCCCCCGAAAACCGCCCCCGCCGCTCCCGCAGCAATGATACAGTAGTACTCCGTAGAATGGAATGGAAGCCGCGGCCGTTTCCTGTTTCCGCAGCGTAAATTTCGTTCGCGAGGACGGGTCGGGACAAGGGCGGATCGAGGGCTGGCTGCCACGCCAGCGTCCACCAACCGCGGGCAAGTGGAAACCGAAAGCGAGGTGGGGGCGGCGCGGGCGCGCGTGGCCGCGTGGGGAGGAGGAGGACGGGACGGGAGCGTGGGGCGCGGCGGGATCATGGACGTCGCCACCAACCGCGGCCGGCCGGGCGGGCGGGGCGCGCCTGCCTGCCTTGCCTGCCGTGGAAAACGAGGGCCACCCACCCAACCCGCCGCACCCGCTCGCCTCCCGGCTCCCCTCCCGCACGCGGTGGGTTCCACCACTGACTTCCCCGCGGCGCCGTGCGGTACAGTCCGCCGCGCTGCCGGCCGCGCCAGCCAGCGCCAACGAAGAAAGGCCTAGCAGCCGCCACCGCGCGCTGATTCGTGAGCCCGGGACACGGGATCCCTCCCGTGATCTCCCTGCCCGCGTGCGCTGCGTCCCGTTCCAGCTTCCATTCCATCCCATCCCACAGACCCACACCCCACCCCCCCGCGCGGTCTCCGCCGGCTGCGGCGTGTCCCGGATCCGGTCAGCGCTGGCGTCACGCCCCACTCCGCCCCCTCCTCCCCGCGCTCTTCTGCCCTGCCTAAACCTAATGCGCTCCGATGCGCGCCTCCACTCCACGCCGCCCCGCGCCTCCCCAGTCCCCACGCCACACGGCCGGTCCACCCGCGCCCCCACAGCTGGCGCGCGCGGCAGTTGGGCGGGAGAGTCCGGGAGGAAGAGGACGTTGGACGGGCCGAGAGGGGGGCGGCGGGGCCCGGCCGCCTTCCCTTCCCTACCGGCTCCCGGTCTCCCACTTTCCGCGGCTGCTGCTGCGGATGCGCTCCCCCACCACCCTCGTGCTCTCTCCCTTTCTCTCGCGCCAGCCGGAGACGATTCCTCCTCTCCTCCTCCTACCCCAGCCAGACAGCCGAGCCGCGGACGGAGGAGGCGGAGCGCACTCGCACCACTTTCCTCCCCGCAAATTCCGCGCCCCCTTCCTGTGCATTTGGGAGCTCCGATCCCGCAGCTCCCATCCATCCAAGCCACCCTGCTCTGTCTCGGTTCTAGGCCTTGACTGTTATCCAGTTCCCCAGCTTGAGTCGCCCACCACCTCGGTCTCCTCTTGCTCGCCGCGTTCCGTTCCGTCCTTCGCTTGCTTGTCTACGCTCAATCTGTTGCCGTGGTCAGCCCCTCTCCGCGTTCCGGGCAATTCCCGCTCGGACGCGTAATCAGTCGCTGCGCCGCCAGCAAACACAGTGCAAGCAGCCCTGTGCCTTGCCTTTCTAGTGTAAGCAAGCTTTCACCTCCCCAAATTTGCTTCTTTTGGTCAATCTTTCCTGGGCTACCAGGTCTCAGCATCACCAGCAAGGCCACCCCCCCTTTTATCACGATCTTTCTGTCTGATCACTGCAGCTTACTAAGCTCGGAACACCTCCTTTTCAGACAATTCAGTTCCTGGCGGCACACCTGTGTGTTTGATCTCGTGCGGCAGTAGCTTCACCAAAGATCCCCCATGCCGCGGACTCCTCCAGAGCCGCTCGCCATGGCGTAGCAACAGCCTCGCTCGTCCCGACTTCCAATTAATTGGCCAGTGCGGGCCGCGGGATTCGGCTTCTTCCTTCTCCGGCTCCCGCGCCCGCCATGGACGGCCTCGCCCCCGACGCCGACGCGGCGCCGCTGTCGGCCGCCGCCGCGCCGCCGCAGAAGCGCGACGAGTGGACCGAGGCCGGCATCGTGCGCCTGCTCGAGGCCTACGAGGCCAAGTGGCTGCTGCGGAACCGCGCCAAGCTCAAGTGGACCGACTGGGTCGACATCGCCCGCGAGGTCTCCGCGCATTGCGCCGCCGACGCCGCGGCCGCGGGCAAGCCTAACAACGCCCCCGCCCCCGGCGGCGGCAGCACCAACAGCAGCAGCGCCAAGACCCCCAACCAGTGCAAAAACAAGATCGAGTCCATGAAGAAGCGCTACCGGGCCGAGTCCGCCGCCGTGGCGCGCGCGGGCCCCGCCGCCGCCGGCCCGTCCTGGCGGTTCTTCGCCCGCATGGACGGGCTGCTCAAGGGGCCGGCGGCCGTCTGCGCCGGCCAGGTGCTGCAGCAGGCGGAGTTGGGCCTTGGTAGCAGCATAGACCTGCGAGCTCCGGCGAAAGCAGAGGCCGAGGTGGTTGAAGCGGAATTCGCCGCGCAGTTGCCGGATGCTGGTCCGGCCGGTGCATTCTCTGATCTGATGAACATCGACACGAATGGCGCTGTCCCGGACAAAGCGGAGAAGGTCGACAACAGCGTGCAGCAGAAGGAGAGCAGGGCTGCGGATAGCGACGCCAACGTGAGCTCTCCGAGGAGTAAAGTGGCGAACGAGGACGCCGAGGAGGTGGACAAGGTCTGGGACCGGCCCAAGAAGAGAAAGAGCACCGAGTTTGATATAGCCAAGAGCATCGAGCTGCTGGCTAGCTCCTACTTGAAGATTGAGCAAGCGAGGATGGAGATGTACAGGGAGACAGAGAGGATGAGGGTTGAAGCTGAGATTAAGAAGGGGGAGATGGAGCTCAAGAGAACGGAAATCATGGCGAAAACACACTTGCAGATCGCTAAGCTTTTTGCAAAGACATTGAAGGAGGGCAGTGGCAAGACTGGTGGCAGCTCTTCAGTAACAGCTGAGACCAAGAAAGGCGAGAATGGTTAGTCTTGACACAACATCCCGATAAAATGGTTAAGTTTCTAAAAATTCGAAGATAATAGATAGGTTAGTGTAAAGCTTTCTCTCTATTCTATCAGAATCAGAGTGCCCCATTGGCTAAGTCTGTACCTCTAAGTCGATTCCTGAAATTCATGAATAGGATGGAAACGTTCACCCTAAATTATGTTTTTTGGCTAGGACTGTAATATTTTTGTTTTGCTGTTTTTTGGCTGCCTTTTTCTTATTCTTCTCTATTTGTTAGCAATCCATGTGTGTATCATCATTTCTACATAAGACTCAAACTATCAGTACAAAATATTTAGCCTGTCTGTAAGAAAGTTGGGCAGGGCATAGTAAGCCCCTGTAATATGCATGAAGTCTGGGACCATATTTTCTTTGTGTTGTGTTAAGATCTTGCCATAGTACATGGACATGAATGCTAGTTTAGATATTGTCTGGGACCATATTTTGTTGGTGATAGAATAGAAAGGATGGATGCATGCTATGTCCAGCAATAGTCGAAGATTTTGTTTGAGAATGCAGATGTTGCTGTAGTGCATGGATTTTTTACCTCTTTCACAACCCAGAAAAACACAACTTTACCTAAATAAAATGCTCCTGTATGCTATGGACACATGGACCTAAAATTCACTACTCTGGTAAATACAACTTTCCAATAAAATGATACCGCAAGTCCATATTTTTATCCTGTGAAATAAATTGTAAATGTGTAAAATCATCTACTTACTCCATACACATGATTTAGCACACTTGATTGCTAATGATTTTATCCAAGTGCAGTTCTGAAATTTTTATACATCCCCAAAAGCATAATCTGCAAGCGTGATCCCATCATTCTGACAACATTCAGGTGCTATTAATAGACTCTTCTTAGGCCAGTCTCAATGGGGAGTTTCATTGCACAGTTACCTAGACTCAAAACTAGGTAACTGTGCCAAAGAGTTTCATGGTGATGAAATCCCTCTCACATATGATGAAACTCTCTTCATAAATGACCCTGCCAAATCAGCATTTTTGTTGATGTGTCACAGTAATTAATACCGTGAAACCCTCCATGAAACTTCCATTGAGACTGGCCTAAGAAGCATTGCTACGTCAATAATAGGATTAAAATATTGAAGTTTAGGATTGCTTCTTGTTTCTTCTGTATCCAGTTGTTTTTTCACTTTCTAAGAAGAATCCTTAGCTCCTATATGTAACCAAGGTTGACCTAAATTCTGATAGAAGTTGAGGTGTACTTCTTTTATTATGAATCCGAGCACCTGCATTGTGCTACGGCTATGGTGTTTAACTGTGTTTTGATAAAACAAACAATAGGGCTCCCAACTTCCTGAAAGGTTTGATCGAGAAGTTAAACTGCTCTGAGTTATTTTTGTTCTTGTGTGCTTATTCTTGTTTCGGTTCAGTGCTTTACTCCTAGTCTTTCTGTCGTGGTTACCATACAAAATCTCACACCTCTCAAGCTACTCAGGTGTTACCTTGTCTGTTGTGTAGCCCCAAACATATAATTGTGTTGTATCAGAGATTACGTTTCTATATCACATCTCTTTTACTGTTGCCGTGTTGCGTATGTTTTCCGATTCAACTTACATTCTGAAAAGAATTCAGGCTACCAGAAGAAATATACTGAATTATGTAGCTGCGTTCTCCACCCCTTATACTGTTTTGCTATGGCCATTTCACTTCTCACGACTCACCCTTGGGCTTGTGAATTTCAGGTTCAGGGTGATGTGCCATTCTCTCATGCTCAACAGCTGATTCTTAGGTGTCCTTGATACCGCACTGTACCTGTGCACCAAATGTATGTGTCTGATTGATCCAATTTCACTGTGCGTGGAGAAATAGTTAGCTGTAAAATTAAAGTACAGATGCAATAATGGTAGCGACGATATGGTTCTTACCCCGTTAGTGGTTAAAGAAGCAAATTTTGAATCAGCAAGCTACCAGTCTGAAAGCTATCCCTCCTGTCCCTGAAGTCATCTACTGACAATCGTCATTTGTATAAGCCATCTCCATGTTCTGAAGATCTGAAGCAGAAGTCCCCAATGCTGTGATGAACTGTATCTTGCTGAAACTTTATTCCCCTGACTGTATTGTAACTAGTTTTTGGAGAGTTTGACTGCGGATCCAATTCAAAGGTCGGCTAAATGAAGAACGAAAGTAAAAAATGTATAAAACGAACAGTGTTCGTTTGTGGAATTGTAAAAAATGCCATGCCTTTTACTGCAGTATGAATAACCGCTCCCTACCTCCGTTCCAAAAAGCCCAATACTAAAGTAACATTGAGGATAAACCTATGAGGAAACCTCACTTGCAGTCGTGTCAACGTGTGTTCCTTTGAGGTTGGTACCTGAACTTTAGCAACATCATCTTTCCGTTCATTACATTGTGGAGCCTCTTACCCGAGCCCCGAGGATGATGTTAAGAGAAACTTCCCTGGCACTTGTGCAGTTGTGCTGACTGCTGGCAAAGAAGAGAAAGAATATTTTTTTAATTTATTTAGAATAGAAAAGGAGCTGGATGTTCAAAAGATGAAAAACTCGAGTGCTTGGATGAGTAAAAATTGCTTAGGATGGCCTCAAACCTTCTAGTAGTACATGAATTTGTCTAATTAATTACAAAAAAACTCGAGTGCTTGGATGAGTAAAATTCGCTCGGATTCGGCTCCAGAAATAGTATTGCCAGTTAGACTTTTTTTTTCATGTATATAACGGGAATAGTAATCACATACACACTTTTTTTAGAATTACACGGTACAACGCAGACGCTCACAACACGCACGCACACTTGCACACTCACCTCTATGAACACACGTACGCTAACCCTACCCCTATGAGCATCTTCGAAGAACTGAGCACCCGACGGATCTAGATATTCCCGAAGTCATCATTGGCGCCTCGTTGTCGACGGGAACGCCACTTACACCGGTTAATCCTGGAAAATCTCAGGAAAAGGTGCGAGCACCAGAATTTGACCCCTGGTGGGCAGCGTCCAGTGGGACCGTCTTACAGTTGGACTACAAGTCAATTCGCATCACAGACACACCTGTCCCCACATGTCACATGTCAGTGGCCATGCACTCAGCCCGTGTGGGCAGACTCGCAGCGCGGAGTCGAAGAGGCAGTCACCACTTGGTCCACCCTTTCTGGCCCCTCCCTCTGGCTAAAAGAACTGCAAAAAAAGATCGAATTTTTTTCTGTCTCCGTTCTTCAACTCGAGTTCTTCCGTTCTTCGGAGTTGTCAAATTGAGCAGCTCGAGTTGGCTATGGTGGTGACCTGGAACAGGAAGCGCTGCGCTCCCCCTCTGATCCCCTGACTGGCCTCCCTCCAGTTCGGCGCGAGATTTGGGCGGGTGGAGGGTGGGAGAGCGGAGGCGGCCACCATGTTTGGGTCCAGGGTCCAGGATGAGGTGGAGATGCAGAGGAGGCCTAACAACAGGTGCGGGCTTGATTCCTTATGGCTTTCCTTTTCCTCTGTGATGTATGGTTAGTTTTAACCATATATGGATCCCCTGTTGGAATAGATGAGTAGCTGCTAGTATTTTGCTGAATTGGGATTGACTTTGGGTAAGCTGTACGGGGTTCCGGGGAGCGAGGCGATGGAGGCGGGAAGATTTGTGTTCGATTCCAGTCGAGAGGAGGTAAGAGGTGGTGGCGTATAGCTTGCGCGATAGGTTCTTCACTACCTCGAGGAATTGGAGAAGATCAATTTGAAGCTTTGATCCGATTTGAGCCTGGATTTGAATTGCTTTGCTGAAGAAAGGGGAGGGGTGAGTCTAGGATTGAGACCGGGAGATCTTTGTTGGAGATCAATCGGTCAAGTCCAGACGAACGCTTTGGTGCTAGTCGGATTAGATTAGATGGTTTTGGTGGGCATGGCAGAATCTGATGATAGTTTGTGAAAATGGCAGTATAAATGGAAAGCATTCACTACATTTCATTTGTTCAATCTTAGTTTCTTTGTCCTTATTTATATTCGTCTCATGTGCAAGCTTCATTTTGTCTTTGAACTAGCCTGACTCCAATGCAACTGTGCGGGCAAAATTGAAGAGCACAGTTCTATTTGCTAAACACTATAACCTGCATGGTTTGCGAAATAGTTACTTTTGTTCTACAACCATGACAGCTATAAATCTACATATGACTAAGCCACACTGTTATAATCTGGCCTGCAAAAACAACTGCTTAGATCTTTTGTAGTTTGTCTTGGTTAGTGATTGTGAAGGAGAGTTTCTAGGGTTCTATCTTTCGAAAGATTATTGTGGGAATTTCGAACCCTTAAAGGAACGGAAGCGCCAACCAGTTATCTATGGATATATAGATGTAGCATGATGAACTAATGGTTATAGCCTATGTGTGTGAAGGTGTTTTGTGAAATGCCATGTTCAGATGTTTATTCTGTTGTTTCTTTCTTTTGGAGCACTTTAGTCTCACCCAAAACTATTGGTTGTGATGCGTTGATCATATTGACACCTTATGCCAATTCTTCTAATTTTCTTTTCTTTAGGATATTTCCTGACGAGAGACAAAATCAATCTAAGCCATTATATCATGTTGCACGGGCCGACAGATTTGGTGCAAATAGAATGGACATGAAGAATCCTGAGAAGCTTAAGGTGTTAAATGAAGGCAGCAAACCATGGCACCAACGTATTCTAGACCCTGGAAGTAATGTTGTACTAAGATGGAACAGAGTGTTCCTTGTGGCATGTTTGTTTGCTCTTTTTATCGATCCTTTTTTCTACTACCTTCCATTGGTTAGAAAACACGGCGGGTCTTCATGCGTTGCCAAGGACCAGGGACTGAGCATAAGAATCACTGTCCTACGATCACTTGCTGACTTGTTTTACATATTGAACATAGCAATCAAGTTTCATACTGCATATGTAGATCCAAAGTCCCGAGTCCTAGGAAAGGGAGAGCTTGTTATGGATATTAAGAAGATTCAACAAAGATATATACGAACTGATTTCTTCGTGGACGTACTTGCAGCTGTGCCACTTCCACAGGTAAAGACCCCACAAAGTTAAATTGCTGCAGATCTCAAGCATAAATTAATTGCTTCCTATATTTTTTGTATTTTGCCTTTTCTACTGGCGCTACAATCAGATGTTGTATTTATATGTTCAATAAAATTAACATATTAACGTATGCATAATCTTTTGAACTAAATTGGTTGAGTAGCGTCTTTCTGATTCTCTTGGTAGACATTTTGGTTGAACCCATGTCGTTATTTCCCGTATTGAAGGAAGTCAACCGGCCAGCGCTTCCTGGTAATGTTACTATTTCCTATCTTAGCTGATTGTTGGCATAACAATACAATTGTACACCCAGATTGCGACTTCAATAAGGTGGACCCAGGTAGCTTTCTACCTGGTAGGGACAAAAGACAATTGGTTTGCTCTTTTAGAACTCAGATGTATTCATGTCATATATCATCTGAATCTAATTGACATCCACTTTAGATTATAAGAAAAACATTTAAAATTAATGAAATTTATTTGTAATCAGCTAGCTTAGCCAAATTCTTGTAGAACAATGTTGCCTGGGTAGCTGATTTTTTTGACTGGTGATTATCACAAATACCGAATACATGACTTGGTTTGTTGGTGCAAACTACTGCAGTGATGACTTGAATCTTTCTTGGACGCCTTTGTTTTGCAGGTTACTGTGTGGCTAATTATGCCTGCGATAAAAAACTCAGATTATAACGTCCGGAACACTACATTTGCTCTCATAATTGTGATTCAGTATGTCATAAGAATGTATCTCATCGTCCCTTTAAGCGCTCAGATTATCAAAGCCGTTGGAGTTGTTGCAAAGTCAGCTTGGGGAGGAGCAGCGTACAACCTTCTGCTCTACATGCTTGCAAGCCATGTATGGCCATCCATTTTCAATTTCATTTATAAAAGTCCTAGGGATGCTACTTTGAATCAAGCTTTAATGCAGCATATGTTTCTCCTAAGGGATATGCATGGTTCTATCTGCTATTGAAAATGATGCCTTGTCTTTTCATGTGGAATATAAAATTACTTTTTTTTAAAACTCTGATATGGCATATCTATTATTCTGGAATGCACTAGAATTCAGTCTTCCGATCCACACAAAGAATCAAAGACTATTTCAAGTAGATATGCATGTGAGCTCATTTGTGATAAACAATGGCACAATGCTATAACTGTCATCTTGCATCTTTTTGTTACACATTTTTATGTTTGATACTAAGATAATGCTACTTATGACATATGTGCATTGCTGCAGATTACTGGTGCAATATATTATCTTCTCTCCATTGAACGGCAGATTACGTGTTGGGATCAGCAGTGCCTTGCTGAGTCCAACAAAACACTTTGCGACCTTAGATTTATAAGTTGTGAGAATAGTGGTTCTAGCAGTTATTCTGAGTGGCAAAACAAGACACAAATATTTGACAACTGTGATGCCACTGATGATTCTATATCATTTAGCTACGGAATGTTTTCTAGTGCACTGAGTAAAGGCGCTGTCTCATCTCCATTTCTTGAGAAGTACTTCTTTTGTCTCTGGTGGGGCTTGCTGCAGCTTAGGTAGTGATCCATCACGATCTTCTGTTACCTTGGGTTCTTTTGTATGTCTAATACAATTACTAGTGTTAAAGTTGTTCTTTCTCTTTTTGTATCCTTTTCAGTTCAAGCGGAAATCCTCTTGTGACAAGTGCATTTATCGTAGAGAATGCATTTGCGATAGCAATTGGTGCTATCAGTCTCATACTCTTTGCTCAGTTGATTGGGAATATGCAGGTAATATCATAAATTCTCACTTATGAACTACAATAAGATAGTTCATACTTCTTATGCGTGTCTTGCCAAGTTAATACTAGGATTGGCTTAGCATGGATAGTTACATTATGTGATAAATCTGCAAGCAATTTTGAAAACCGAACTAATTTATACTTCTTATGCGCGTCTTGCCAAGTTAATCCTAGGATTGGCTTAACATGGATAGTTACATTATGTGGTAAATCTGCAAGCAATTTTGAAAACCGAACTAATTTGCCAAGATTGCCGTGTAATCCATTTTGTTGTGCATAATATATGTTGTAAGTTTCTGTCATTTTTGCTAATGGATGCATTAATCATATAAAATATAAACTTCCATTTCATGGACTGAAATTTCTTCTAAAAATTAGGGCTATTACTGTTTCCATGTTCAGTAAGGCATTTTCCATATGGATAGGCCACTGGAGATCACTTCCTATTCTTTTGTCTTCTTTTAGACATATCTGCAGTCTATCAGTAAAAGGCTTGAGGAGTGGAGACTGAGGCAGAGGGACATGGATGAGTGGATGAGACATCATCAACTCCCTGCTCATCTTCAAGAACGTGTCCGGCGGTTTGTTCAAGTTAAATGGCTTGCGACACGAGGAGTAGAAGAGGAGTCCATCTTGCAAGCTTTGCCTGCTGACATACGTCGGGATGTGCAGCGCCATCTTTGTTTGGATCTTGTTCGACGTGTAAGTTGTGGCTATACTCTCATCTTGCATCTGAGCAAGTAGAATTTGTAGATCTTGAAAGTTTCTTGATGGAATATTTACTGTACTTGGATGGAAACAAACACAGTCTGCTGCTAATTGCCATCACTTAATAGGTGAAACTTGATATGCATTACACGGCATGCTTCTGATTCCATTCTGCAACTGCAATGCAGGTCCCTTTTTTCTCTGAGATGGATGACCAACTTCTTGATGCCATCTGTGAACGACTGGTGTCTTTCCTGTGCCCTGAGAATACATACATCTCTCGCGAGGGTGATCCCGTGAACGAGATGCTTTTTATTATACGCGGCAAACTAGAGAGTTCAACAACCAATGGTGGCCGCAGCAACTTCTTCAACTCTATCATCCTGCGCCCTGGTGATTTCGCTGGTGAAGAGCTGCTCACATGGGCCCTGCTTCCAAAGACCAACGTCCACTTCCCGCTTTCAACAAGGACTGTACGGAGCCTCACAGAGGTGGAGGCCTTTGCTCTGCGAGCTGAGGACCTGAAGTTCGTCGCAAACCAGTTTCGGAGGCTTCACAGCAAGAAGCTCCAGCACACATTCCGGTTCTACTCCCACCACTGGAGGACATGGGCTGCCTGCTTCATCCAAGCGGCGTGGCGGCAGCACCAGAGAAGGAAGCTGGCTGAGAGCCTCAGCCGATGGGAGTCATACTCATGGTGGTCAGAGGACCACCCAACTGCTGATAAACCCAGGCAGGAGGGCACCTCAAGTGGCGGCACAAGGACGATTGCTGAGGGTGCCATTGCCCATATGCATAAGCTCGCATCTGCTTCCAGAAGGTTTCGTGCCGAGGACACTGCTATTCGCAGGTTGCAGAAGCCTGATGAGCCTGATTTCTCTGCAGATCATTTCGATTGAACCTGATGCTTTGCAGCTGGAAATACATGTGCAATTACAACCTTAGTGTCCTACTGTAATTTCATATATTCTTACTGCACAAGAATATTAGGTGTTGTCAATTGTGATAGAAAAGGTGTATAATGAAATCCTTAACTTGTGAATCTACGCTGATAATGTATAGACTTCATCTTTTCAGTGCATATGAACTTGACAGTTCTGAAAGCCTCATATGTTGATTTTCGGAGATGCCAATAAATCTGGACGATGCTCTGTTCAGACATTCGCACTGAGTGACAAAAGCTTTAGCTCAAGCACCGTCCGATGTACATCGAGATTCGTGATACTGAAGCTCTCGTGCTATTTGGCTTTGCTCTCTGTGACCGTCTCTCGCATTTGGTCTCCGCCTCCGTCTTTCTCAATGCTCCTCCCTCCGAGAACCGAGCGTAGCTCGGGTGGCTAGCGCTGCAGGTGTGCAGGCAGCCCGCCCGGGTTCGATCCTCAGTGATCGCAACCGGGTGTCTCACCGGGGTTTTCCCCAAAATAATTTCAGGACAGTACAGTCTCTCTCGCGTGGGGCCACAAAGGGACTGCGACACGCCCGTCGCCTACAGAGCTCCGAAGGACTCTGGTGATCTCCACAAGGACGCGGTGATTTAGTCTGAGTGTAGTTGTAGGTCTGGTCTAGTATATAGGTGTGAGTGTGGTGTGCGTGCGTGTGTGGGTGTGTGTTGTACTAGAACAGATGCTATAGCTGTACCCAGATGAGAGGCTTCAAAAAAAAAAATGCTCCTCCCTCCCCTATCCGCCGCCGGCAACTGCAAGCAAACTCACCTTCGTCGGCGTCTTCCTAGCTCGCCCTCACCGCGGTAAGTGGGATTCAAATGAGCTTAGCCCCGCTGCGAATTCCCTCTTCTCTCCGTTCGATTCCGATTCCTTTTCTCTTGATGTTCATTTCACTCCCCAATCCAGCTGTGGCATGAGGCCGGGGCGGCCCAAGATCGGCGACCAAGCGACCAGCGACGTGGTGGTGCGGCTACGGACTCCGGAAGGCCGCGACGAGTGGCTCTACTGCCACTCCGCCGTGCTCGCCGCCGGCAGCACCTACTTCGCCGACCGCCTCTCCGACGCCTGGCCGACTTGTCAGATCCTCGGCTCCCGCTACTGCGTCGAGGTCTACTGCCAGGAGCCCGACCTCAGCTCCCACGTCTCCGCGCTCCGCCTCCTCTACGCCGGCGAGCCCTGCTCCCGCTTCGGCGTCCGCGGCGCGCTCGGCGTGCTCCGGGCCGCCGTCAGCCTCGGCTGCGCCCAGATCGCCGCCGCCTGCGCCGGCTACATCGAGGCCGCCCCCTGGGACGAGGCCGACGAGGAGGAGATCCTCAGGGCCGTCCCCGGCCTCGGCGCGCCGTACGAGTGCATTCTCGCACGCCTCCGGCCGATTGACCCGGCGCCGGTGGCCGGCATCTTCCTCTCGGCGTTCCGGCTCGCGACGCGCTCGTCGGCAGCTGGGCCGGCGCGGGAGCTCAAGTCTGCAGCTCAGGAGCAGCTGGAGTATATGCTCACCGAGGATGACGACGCGCCGCTGATAGCCCTTGACGACGACAATGTCAGGTCTCAGGTGAAGGATTGTGTCACTGGTTTGCTGAGCAGGTTCAGTGATTTCTTGAGTTCTGTACTGACGAAACAGAAGGAGACGCCTCTTGTTGGTTACGAAGGGGAACTTCGGCTGGAGCTGCATACTTTTGTTTGTGACGTCTCCTGGGTCTGTCAGATCTTGAGCAGGCTTGAGATGATGAAGTGCATTGTTCTCTACTGGGTTGGAGTATCATCTGATGTGGTTGAAGCTGTGGAGGCAGTATGCCCTGGGTGTGACTGTCTGAAGACCAGGCTGAAGGTGGTAGAGGTGTCTGCAAAGGTACTGGAAGCTGTTGCATTTGGCAATATTGTTCTTCCAACTGAGAAACGCCATCATATGGTGAATGTCTGGATTGCCTTTGCAAGGACAACAAAGGCATTGATTGTTCAGGCCGATCGCGATGATGATGAGGATGGCGATGCCGAGACACCAAAGGCAAACCTGGACAGCGAGGTTTGGCAGGGCCTGGAGTCGGCATTTGTTTCAGTTGTGCTGACACTGCCGTCAGATTGCCAAGCTGGGATTTTATCAGAGTGGCTCCAGTCAAAGCATGTTCGATATCCTGACTTGACAGAGGCGTTTGAAGCCTGGTGTTACAGATCAAAGGTTGCCAAAAGAAGGCTCTCTTTCTTGAGCGATGTTGACCGCGTATCTTGATTCTTGACTTCGCTCTGTGGAAAATGCGGTTTTGTTCATATTCCTACCATCTGACTCTCAGACTTGTCACGTATAGGATTGAGCCGCTGCCTTTCACTGAAACAATCGTAATGGAGTTCCATTATCTTGATTCCAACTCACCACAGATCAAGTTGTCAGTTAAGTTTTGGTGGATTATCTGCCTATGAACTTACATTGAGCATAGCTGATTGAATACACACAGCTGTATACACCACTATCGAGATCAAGTAGCCAACAGAACATCCTGGTCGACATACTCAAGTCCTGATCTGCACGTGATGGAAGCTATGCTGCAAAATTGGTACAAACGCTGATGTGATGACAAATGACCAAATCAAACCGGAGAGCGGAGACACCTGAATTGAACAAAGTTCATATGCTTTTGCCATTTTGTTAGAAGATGCACAGCTATGTTGGTGCTCCCCGTGCTCAGGTTTTGTTGCAGTTTGGCAGTGCAGACAAGGGCTCTTGCTGCCAGAATGAGATACCTGTGGTTCCTATTGAAATTGACAATTATCAGTTATATCACAGTATATGTATTGAATCTTGACAACATCAAGCGGCCGACTCTTGACAGGCGAGGCAGCCAGATTTTGGTAGATTACACGCTGTCCCTTGCTCCGGTAGGCAACAGTCTGTGATTAATAGGGCATCATTTTTTGCTCGCAGAAAAGAAGTTTGTAATAAGTTGGTGTTAGATCAGTTAACCTTTTCTTTGAGAAAAGAATCGGAATTGTGCGATCTGTTAATTGTTTGAGTGTTAATCATGTGTTGCTGACGAGCATCCAGGTGCCTGTCTCTTTTGCTCGTGAGGGTTGTTTTGCTGAGTCACCACCGTGTTCGAGTACGAATTAATAAGTTCTACTTAGTCAAATGGTCAGTAACAGCGCCCATGGCCTAATGGATAAGGCGTCTGACTTCTAATCAGGCGATTGTGGGTTCGAGTCCCACTGGGCGTGTATTTCTTTTTTTGGCTTTTTTTTGTGCCCATCCCCAGCCCTGGAGGCGATTGGAATATTTTCTTTTGAAACTGAAGCCGCGTCATCTATCTAATGGTTCGCTATTGGGCCGGGCCTGTCAACCGAAGCGTCGTACGAGCAGCAGAGCCCATCCTGCATCGCTCTCTTCTCAAAAAACAACGACACAGACTTCTTCGCTTGAACCATTCGAGTTCGCAATCCAGAAAACGTGCCCGTTCCAATTCCCCAATGCCCGCCGCCACCGGCCGGTGGCGGCCGCCGCGCCGCCATTCCAGATCCTCCACGGGGCTTCTCGCCGGAGCCGAGGGGAAGGGAAGTCCGGGAGCAGACGAAGAGGAACCCGTCCTCGGCACGGACTACATCAGCGACCTCCCCGACGACATCCTCGGCGACATCGTCTCCCGCCTCCCCGCCAAGGGCGGCGCCCGCACGCAGGTCCTCTCCTCCCGGTGGCGCCACGCGTGGCGCTCCGCTTCCCTCAACCTGGACCTCCGCCTCCACCCCATCCCGCTCGCCAATGTCGCCCGCGTCCTCTCCTCGCACCCGGGGCCCGGCCGCCGCTTCTCTACCCCGGCCTTCTGCTACAAGGAGCTCAGCAACCGCGCCGCCGCGACCCTCGACGGCTGGCTCCGCTCCCCCGCCCTAGACAACCTCCAGGAGCTCGACTTCTGGCACGATGTCCCGGTTCGGGACCGGGGGAATCCTAATCCTCCGCTGCCGCTGCTGCCCGTGTCAGCACTCCGCTTCTCGTGCACCCTTCGCGTCGCCAGGTTCTTGTCCTGCAGTTTCCCGGATCGAAACGATGTCCATATGCCGGTTCTCGAGGAGCTGCACCTTTCGGAGAGTTCTCTGAATGCCTTGCTTGCCGGCTGCTCCGTCCTGCAGAGGTTGCGGCTGATTTACAGTGATGGCTGCACTCGTGTCCGGATCGCGTCCCCTACCCTCAGAAGCGTTGATGTAGGTGGAGGTTCGGGAGAGCTCAGCTTGCAGGAACTCATCGTGGAGGATGTTCCCTGCCTGGAGATATTGCGTCACGTTACGCCTATTACACATGAGAAGAAGATGGACATCTTGGTAGTCTCGGCGCCAAAATTGGTTGTTTTTGGGCATATCTATGATCGGTTTCCCAGAATTGAGATTGGCACCGCAGTTTTTAAGGTATATGCGTCATCCACACTTTTTTTAAAAAAAACGGAATATGCGTCATCCTCACTTGTTTATTCATAAGAATCTCGTGTCTCTTAGCTTAATTGTGGTGTCAACCTTTGATTTTGTTCTTACCTGTTACCTCAGGGAGTGCACATAGTTCGAAATACCATGGGGGTGGTCCGCAGTGTGAAGGTCTTATCTTTGTCAAAAAGAGTCTTAGTCTGGGTGTGATTCTTAACTTCATGAGATGCTTTCCCTGCTTGGAGGAGCTGAACCTCAATGTGAGTAAGCTCACTCTATGATTCAGTGTTCATCTACATTAATTATTTTGTAACTAACTATTGTCTCAATACTTGTTCTATAGTAGGTTGTATTATTTTTATGTTTATTTGATCTTTTCAGACTTTATTCAACGGGAAGAAAAATGAGTGGGATGATAACAAGTACCGCAGTCTTATCGGCACCGGTGGCATTTGCTTGAAGAAAATTGTGTTGAGAAACTACAAAGGCAACGAGTCACATGTTAACTTTGTCAGGTTCTTTGTATTGAATGCGAGGGCGATGGAGTCAGTCAAGCTTGTGTTCGCATATAGGAATGCTACAAAAGCTTGGATTAAGGGACAACGCAATCTGCTTCAGTTTGAAAAGAGAGCTTCCAAGAGTGCACAGCTGGACATTGTGCCTTCTGATAGTTTGCATAAGGAGGCAATCGCGTGATTTGTCAACAGAGGACCCCATCTCCAGGTATCATAACTGGTCCTTATTTCTTTCCGTGGATTAGGGCGCCAGGCTATACTATTTGTCAAACACTTATTGGCCATGTGTTTGCAGCGTTTTGATGTCTCTTCTCATGGATTATTGTTCAAGATAGTGCCATGCAGGATTACTGGACCATGAAGCACACACACTTTGGGAGAAGCAGATTCAGTCGGTTATGGTTTTGTGCTGTTCCAGTTTTTGTTTGTGAGCAGATTCCTGTCGGGTGGGGGCATGGGTGAGCAAGCACTCTTGTTTGTAGCTCTGCCAAAGTGCAAGAAGAGTGCGATTTCGCTTGTGCTGCTGCTATCTACTATGTATATATATATAAACTTGTAGACTTATGGTAGTACTGTCATGGGGATGGTCGTGTTGGGCGTGCTCGTGGTACATTTCCTTTGATGTGACTTTCCATCGAAAACTTTTCACCGGAACTAAACACGCCCTATGACTGGCTAGTTGCAGCAACTGAATTTCTGCCCTACCCTAAGATTAGGCTGTTCCTGGCTGGTATGAAGAAAGTACTATGATTGTAAACGCCATTGAGATGCCTTGCTTGACACCTGTTTCATGACATTAGCGATGATAAACTGTTGAGGCAGAACAAGTTTCCTTCTTTCATGGTACCAAGTGGGGAAAAAATGCTAGAGTTAATGAGATTTCTAAAGTGGACTCTACATCAAGATCACCTCGCGTCATGAAAATATAAGCTGAGCGGAATCCGGACATTAGAGTCTGGAAATAAAACTTCCAGTTTGTGTGGCAGCCTAACAGCTTCTCATAGCAGGTTTTACTAATCACAGAGAGAGTTTACGCCCCCTGTGAAGAACAGAAAGATAAATTAAAGAGCCAGGCCAACCAGTCACCATGTTCAGTGCTACACTACATTGATTGAAGAGGTAGATGCCGATAGATCATCCCTGACGACACGACTCATCATCTTCAGTGCTACACTAACAAAGTACACTACGTTAATGCCGTAGTGCGAGCGGTAGCCTAGCTCTAGCAAGGATGATCAGTCAATGTCTCAACTCTCAACGCACCCAAGTTAAGCAGTGTCACCTCTGCAATCAACAAACGATGGATCTCTGACTAAACCGCTAACAAATCCTCAATGCTCAATCAGCTATCAGTCAATCATGCATCTAGATAACACATCCCCGACCAAACCAAGAAGAAAAAAAGGGAACCAAGTGTTTCCTTCAGACCTTCACTGCTGATTAGATGCTACGTACGATCCAGATACGCCGTGATGCAAGCTAGCTGAACTGAGCAGAGGAGGGGAGCCCTGCCTGCGCACGGCACGCTCGTCTCAGTGCTCGCCCCACGGTCCCGTTTGCCTCATCTGGCTCCAACACGACGTGCTCCCCTGAGATTTCCGTCTCCTGAACTGAGCCAAGACGGCACGGATCGGCAGCGCGGTGAGCAGATATGACAGGATGTTTACCTTGGCTTGCTGCTACGGGTCGCCGGCGCAGCAAGAGCTGAGCTGCTTGCATTGCATTGCTAGCTCATGTCTTGTCGCAGATGCATGCTAGATCTCTATAGCTAGGTTACAAGGGAGCGCGCCACCCTCAATTGACTTTTAGTTTCCAGTCACGCATCAATCTGGCCAGCTTAATTACTTCTCGATCAGGATGTGAGCGTACGTACGTGCGTGTGCTATCGATCAGCTAGATAAACCGGGATGACAAAGAAATTAGCGATGTTGCTAGCTGCCAGCAAGCCTGCTGCTGTGTGTAGTCTCTGTAGACGACCAATCAGCGGCGGTGGTTTTGGAGTACTGCTCTGTCTCTGAAGCTAGCTGCCGATAATGGTGACTTTAGCAGGCAGGTATCTTCAGGACTGTGATTTTTTTTCTTGTGCTTGTGTTAGTTGTCAAATCACATGCATTAGAATTAAGCTATGATTGTGATTGTTCAGCAGGAGGAAAAGAAGCGAGCAAGATTAGGGGCTTAGGGCTGCATACATAGCTGGGTGCTATCACACGGCATTGTCGCCATCTTATGGCCACCTACTCCAATAATGTGCATTGATTAATATAATGAAGCTTTGCTTTAATTTTCCAGGGCTAGCTATATTGGGGCAGTTGTCAGCTGCTTGCATATGCTGATATGCATACATGGGTTAATTTGTACCAACGTACGGAGTACGTACAGATACCTAGCTGGTGTTTTAATATGGCATACGCCAATAGGGAAATCGTTCGCAAACGGCTTAGCTTATCACAATGCAATTATTGACGACTTGAACACGACTAGTAACTGTTGATTCCAAAGCCTGAAGTGTTCTCTTTTCTGACAAATCAGTTTGATGACTTGTTGACTCATTGATTGGCTAGTGATGAGGCGCCGGCATTAGGCTATTACATACCGCATTATTTTGAGGGCTTTGAACGCTGCATATCATTGATCTGTACTGAAACTGAATGGATACCACTACTTGTTGCTTATTAGTTAATTTATTGCACCAAAAAAAATTGTTAACTTGCATTGGTGCGGGTCGAGCTAACATCTAGCTAGTTTCCTAACTGGGCGTTACAAGGGCTTCACGTGCAACTACTTTCTTGCTAGCCACTCAAGAGTAGTCACAAAGATATAGATAAGCAGCTCCGGCCGGTCGAACGTTTACTGGCTTTTTCTTTGCGATCGCATTAGACTCTGTACTTACCATCACTGCCATGGCCAATCACAGATTTCAGAAAAGGAACACCAAAGTCTTGCTTGCTCTAGCTTCAGTCATCACTCCGTGACAGGCAGGCAGGCAGGCCACATGTAAACCTTGTCCGAAAACGTCAAATTTCCACTGTCTTATATGTCCCGCCAAAGTGGCAGCTGTTCGAATATGGCGTATCACCCTGGATGCGTGCGCGATCACAACTTTGTGCAGAAAGAGTAAGCCTTGTGCTTGAACATCCATTCATGTATGCAAGTTTTATTACTATGCGTATACTCCATGGTTTGCATTGTGTGTTCAGTAAACATCTAATCGGTCGGTCGGTCGATCGATGTGTCGACACGCATCATGCAGCATTGCAGAGTGGTCTCTTCTCTTCTAGGTCATGCATGTAACTACTACTGAACGATCGATCCTGCAAAGCAAGAGCCCCGGCCCAGTGCGTTTTCCATTCAGAGTTTGGGGAGCTAGCAGAGAGACTTGCAGTCTGGCAAAAGCAAGTTCCAAGAAGAAACCTAGCTATAGCCACAAACTTTACCAGAGACCCAAGCCAAGGCAAGAACAACAGCACTACCCAACAGCACAGCTAGCCCTTGCTTATTGTGTTTGGTGGCCTTGAACCTTAATAATATATGTTGAGGTAATTTCAGTCGGTTAACTTTTTAAAGCACAAGAAAAAAACGAAGAGCGCCGGGTGCAGGATGCTTGAGTCTATAGCCATGAAAGCTTTTGCCAGACATGGATGGAAGCTTTAGAAATAGAGTTACCTTTTAATTTGTTTTCTTGGCAAGGAGAGAGAGAGAGAGAGAGAGTTCTTTTTAGGAACTTCTAACACTTTGTTTTTGGGATACCTTGGATGTTCTTTTATTTTAAGTTTGTAATAACGAACGGCTATATGCGGTCGATGCAGCGGCTGGAATATTAATATATATTTCCTTATTTAAAAAAGAAAAAACGAAAATAGAAGTGTAGAGCGGGACTGTCAATGTCAATTGCCCACTTAATAGATTCTCCACATCTGCCTGAGACAAAGCTTACATTCTGAGTCTTTGCATTCTGCTTACACGACATGTAGCCACGAGAGCTGCACTTTGTCCGAACGTTTGTGCTCTTTAGCACTTGTTAGTAGTATTTCTATAAAAATGTCGCGCAAAGCTTTTGTGTTGTTTTTTTTTAAGAAAGAAGAATCTTGTGATATACATTTTCGTGGCTTAATTAGCTCAATGTTTAAACTGATAATTATTTTTCCAATTTTCTCTGAGGAGGACAACCAGCATGCAAATACAAGTATATATGCTAGCTCATCAATATACTGCCAACACATGTATACACAATTCTGATTTCTGAGCATGCAGGAAACATATAGCATGATATCCATGATCTCTATAGATAGATAAATACAAACGAGACCATATAAATGGAGATGCCCAGATATATATAGATCTAGATTAGTTGTTGCAGTGCAGCAAAGTTATGTGTACCAACTACATATATATACTAGCTATACTATAGCTAGTCAAAGCTTAAAGCACCTGATCAAAGAGTAGGCCAGCAAAGCAATTAATTAGCTAGCTAAGGTGACTTGTTGCACCTGATCGCCCGGGAGCTAGAGAAAGATAGATTAATTGGACGTACTACGCCCAGATGCAACAACTAATCAAGCAAGCATGCATGCAAAAGCATCTGATGATCAGATCAGAGCCTGAGCGACAGGTCGATCTCCTCCCCGTTCCAGCCGCCGTGGCCGTGGCCGACGCGGCCACATCCGCCGTCAGCCGCCGCCGTGGCAACCGTGTCAGATCCCCAGTCCGCCATGTCAATCACGACGCTCGGTGCCGGTGGCGCCACCACCACCTGCTGCGCCGCCGTGCCGTCGACCTCCGCCGCCGCCCACGTGGCGCCGCCGTACGTCGCCGGAAGCATGAAGACGTCATCGTCCCTGCTGTTGCTGCCTTCCGGCGGCGCGGCGTGGAAGACGACCGCCGCCGGCGGCGGCGGCGGGGGCGAGGACGAGGACGGCGGCGGGGCGGCGTTGGAGGAGAGGATGTCGCGGCTGCGCTTGGCGAGGGTGCGCTCGAGCTTGTGCGCGTTCTGGTGGCCTCCGAGCGCCTGCGAGCTGTAGAACCTGCGGTGGCAGTAGTTGCAGGCGAAGCCCTCCCCCGGGCGGCGATCGTCGTCGACGGCGGCAACGGCGGAGGGGGATGAGCGGCGGCGGCGGCGCGGGGAGAGGTCGTCGAGGCGCAGGTCGAGGCTGAGGCCTCCGTGGGCGCGCGACGCCGCCGCGGCCGCGAGCTCGTTCTCCATCGACAGGAAGTGAGGAGGGGAAGACGGGACGGGAGAGAGAGGTAGGTAGTGCGCGCTTCGGAGGAGGCTCGCGAAGCCGATGGGCACCAAGAAAGAGAGCGCGCGCGCGCAGTGGCGTGTGGCCGCGTGAGAGAGCCCCCCCTGGTATATAAAGACAAGCAGTGCCCGGCCGTGTCGCATCAGCAGCTAGCCAGCTACGCGCGTGTGCACGAGGCCGGCCGGCCGGCCGGCAGCCGCGAGTAGTACTCTTTGGTACTAGTACTTTGTACACAGTTATACGCCTGTACGTATTTGGGACGCATATACGTGCGTGTGCGTATTTGGAGATGTACGTACGCGTCTTTCTCCTCTTGCATTATTATTGCATACACACACGTTTGGGGCAGCTGATGATCGAACACGCGACGAGGAAACAGGAGGGGAGGTCAAGGTCCACGTCCACGCGATCAACTCGGCCGACATGGAGGAGACCAGTAAAAAGATCAGCTAGCTGGGCAAAAGCCGATGAACAGTTGAGCATGCGCATGTGCGTGAATGCGCCCCCATCCAGTAGGCGCCCGACACCGCGGCCATCCATGGATCTCCAACGATACTCAGGCTAGGCTTCCTGACGGGAAAGACGGGGGCCTGGACCTGCTCTGGAGCCTGGAGAGGTGCCCAGTCGTCGTCACGTCACTCGTCTCGTGTCGATCAGTGACCGTCTCGCGCGCACGGCCGGGTCGATCCTGATGAGCCCGTGTGCTCTACCGGCCCGGCGCGCTAGCAGCATGGCACCTGCAGATCGTGCCCAGATAGATCTATCGTTCTGTCTTTTCACGGCCAGTTGCATTGATCCGTAGATCGGTGCATGCAACAGGGGCGCCCAGCCCAGCGACAAACAAGCGCGTCTGAATTTACTGGCTGCTGGCTGCTGTAACACACGGCCAGCTGCCCAGCTCAAGATGTGGCTCATGGCTTCTAAACTGGACACGTACACGCAGGTTCCTTGTTCAGTCTTGTATACAAGCTGGTGGCCGCCTGATGGGCGTGGTCAGCTTTCACGAAATGCATCTCGCTCACATGCATGGTAGCATGGCAGCAGTCCAGGAGGTCCAGCATACATGCTGGTGCTATTCCCTCCTGTTCCTCACTGAGGTTTGTCCCTGGCAAGGCATTCTCTCGTGAGGCTGAGCCCCACGGCTTCACCGACGCGGACAAAAGATGGCATATGGCAGGGTTAAAACGTGCGCTTTCCTCTCCCTCCTGTCTGCTGCATCGACGTAGTGCAGTACACAACTGCATGGACAAGGCAGCGAGCTACTCGCTCCGTCTCAGAAAGAATGCATTTCTCGCTTCCCGAGAAATTCCAGAATCTTATGTTTGACCAATTATAAATAAAATGTATAAATATTTATGATATGAAATATATATCATTCGATTAGTTTCTAAATGTAGTTTTTTTAGCAAATTTATTTAGAGCCATAAATATAAATATAATTCGCTAAACATTTGATCAAACATGAATCACTCTAACTGACACGCATCCCAGACATGCATTCTTTCTGGGACGGAGGGTAGTAGCTGGGAATGGCCGAGAGATATGGTGGGGTGCCGTGCCAGATTCTGGCAGCAGTCTGCTTCAGCGCATCCTGCGCATGCATCATGTTTGCCAGGACACAAGATGGAACAAGCGAAAATTCTGATTCAGCTCGCCTGCCATCAAACTGACACATCCCAAGGCCGCAAGGTGAAACCTTCTTTCCACGCATCAAATCAATGGAACCAGCTCCTGTAACTGTCAGTGCCTTTAGTCCGCGTCTCCCAATTAACCGATGCCATTACCATCGTCATGTGCCAGTTCACCAATTACACTAGTGCAAGGCACGCCGTACATTGCAATTTTCTCCGCTCCAAAACTTCTCCATGAGATTCACACATTCACATCTTTGAACAACAGCTTTGTTTTGTTTCGAAGCAAGCAACTACACATAACAAGAAACATTCCACAGCTGCACAAGTCCACAGAACTGCGACGCCTAATAAGGCGACAACATGGTAATAATCTGATGACTGTTTATTTAGTATCAGAAATCACAACAATGATTTCATGAATAAATAATACCTCACTGCAGTCCTATACATAAACAACCCTGCTATGTCTCGGATTAATCTCTATATTTCATATCCTTGTATACCTCCTACTGAAACAGATCCACATGTTGGCGTCATTGGCTTCCTACGCACACAATTCTTTTGTATTTGTGGGGAAACTCGCAACTACAGGCGCTTCTCTCTGTGTGAAGTACATCACCAAACATCTCTCAAGTATCTCCCTTCCGTCTGTAGGCTCTTCACATAGCTTTCTGTCTTTGAGTTATCCAATGATCCCTGCAGAACACATCCAAGGTAGCACATTCAGCATTGGATAGAAGTACTCTACTTGTGAAGATTGGCAGGGGAAGATTTATTAAGGTGTTACGCAACAAAAGTCAAGCAAGAACATGTTCAAGCCCCGCAACAAAAGTCAAGCAAAGGTAACCTGGCACTTCACTGTATTCCAGTCAACAACACTAAAATTTGCACTTTAAGAGGCAGTGAGGGGCTCAACTGACAGATAATTGTTCAGCAAGTGAGTTGCCACTACTCAAACTGAATCAAATTACAATTTTTTTTTTGTTAAAAAAAATAATTGGCCAGAAACAACAGCTTTCTACATGATTTGATTACCCTTTATTTCGATCTTACTTTCAAGAAAGACATACGAACAAGGGGAGAAATCATCAATAAAAAAATCCCTATGCATGTTTAGTGGAAGCCTAAAGATCATACTTAGTTACATTATTCTTATTAGAAACCAAGAGCAATTGCATGGTAGACCTAAAACAGCAAAACTCTGACATTAAGCCATGCTTTGCAACACAGATGTTTCATGTCTGGTGGTGGTTTCAAAAGCTTGAGTACCAGAGTGAGCAGTCTAGCCGTCCACTTCTTAGGCTCTTGGTAAAGCAACTAACAAAAACTAGAAAGCATCAAGAAACAGCGATACAATGACAAACTTTGTGAAATTAAGCGTACCTGCTCCTGGATGATGGTATGTAGTGTGCGGTGCACATCTCTAGCCATGCCCTTTGCGTCACCACAGACATAAATATAACCACCCTGAGAAATGATGCTCCAAAGCTCGGCAGCCTGGGAAGATAACACGAATGGTGAGAAAAGGGGGAACTGATGTCCTTGTAAACCTGCTGTATACATTCTTTTTTCTATTTACATATAACATAACAAATCATGCTGTGAGAAACTCCCCCACTGTTCCGGTCAAAAGTATTCTTTTGAAAAAAAAAACACGATTCAGCAGAGATAATCAGTTTACCTTCTGTGCCATTTTGTGCTGAACATACTCTTTTGTAGGACCCTCGCGAGAAAAGGCTACAATCAACTCAGAAAGGGCACCAGTGTCAACAAAGTTAGTAAGCTCATCCTCATATATGAAGTCCTGAAAAAAAATATGAATCAGTAAAATTTGAAGAAGCTAGGAAGTACATCCAAATTGAACATGTAAAATATGCATCTCTGTATGCAATAGCAATGCAGAAAAAATCATTGGCAGATCACAAGGCAGCTAGTTTTTTCTATGCAAGTGTGACTGAAAGATTTCGGTAATTATGGACTTCTGCAAGCTAACTGTCAACGGAGATGGATGATGATGAAACACAAGGCATACCATCTTCCGATTTCTGCACCCAAAGAAGAGGATAGAATGGCCTAGTTCCACCCCTGCCCCTTTTAAAGCTAATCGTTCCTGCCAGTGCCAAAAAAAACATTAGACATGCACATAGAAATTCTTAAAGAGATAGTTTCAAGAACAATGATCAACAACAACTTAAGACAAAAACAAACCTGTAAGAAGCCCCTAAAAGGTGCCAGGCCAGTCCCAGGGCCAATCATTATGATGGGTACAGAAGGATCAGCAGGTAGTTTGAAGTTTGACTGCCTAACAAAAATTGGTGCCCAGCTACATTCTTGGCTCTCTTCCAAGGGAGTTGAATGCTGCGAGTAGGATAGCAGACCATGTTTACTAGATGATTATAATTTAAGCTTGAACACATGCATAAAGTTATACTGAAAATATTATATCCTCATTTCAAGATTCATCTCAGAAGAAAGAGAAGACAATGCCTTCTAAACATGAACGAATAGATAATGTGTACCTTCATCCAAGTAGAACAAACTCCTTTGTGAATTCTTCCAGTAGGGGTTGGCCCATAAACTAGTGCACATGTCACATGAATCCTTGTTGGTGCCATTCTGCAGCAATACAGTAGCATCAGTCCTAACTGATCTATCAACTTGCCCAGGTCAAATGAGGTATTATATAAAAGTAATGGCCTAATGGAAACCTCGGTGAGGAAGATATTGAGTAATATCTTGGCTGCAAGCGAGGAGAAATAGCTGCAAAGAAGACACCAAGTGGAGGCTTTGCTGATGGAAACTCTGACATAACTTCTAAGAGACTTCTTTGGCTCGTGACTATCCATTGTGAATACTCCTTCTGCCAATGAAAGTCGAGTGAGAAACTGTGAATTCAAAGTCAGAAAGTATATTGATCTATTTTATAAACCAACCTTTCCAGCAGGAGATGCAAGGTGTCTAAGCTGCTCAGCTTCTTTGGGATCAGATGCATGAGCAGCCAAAGCGAGCAAAGCACTCTGCAGCAATGAACAATCATTGAGGAAACAATATGAACGGGAACAAAAACATCAGATAGATATGGATTAAAAGCAAAACACAAGTTTACCTTCTTAGGCGAATTCAATAGATCTGCATGTCTGGTAAGTGCAGTCCTGACTGTGCAGGGGGATGGGAAAGGAGGTGGCAAAGAACCCCCACAAAGGGGGGTACCATCCTCTTGGTTAGCATAAATTGAGAATAAAGTGTCTGGTGAATAACCTAGTAGCTTTTCTGCCTCTTCAACAATTTCAATGCAGTTTTCAGCATAGACACCAACATGATCTCCAGTCTCATATCTAGTAAGGTAAAAAGAGGACTTATTAGCATTCTGAAGTCCAACTAATAATAATAATGTATGTCTCTTATTCTCAGAACTAATGAATCCAGCTTACTAAATAGACTTACTTGAGTCCAGTTCCAGCAATATCAAATTCTAAATGAATGCAGGATCTGTCAGAAGCTGGTGTATGAAGCTCTCGCCGCACAGCCACATTTGCCCTGCAAGAATAGTATGATTGGCATCAACTCACACTGCGCACAGAGCAAAACTTCCAGGCATGTGAAAGTAAATTAAAAAATATATAAAAATACCTGCAAGGATGTTGAATGTCATAGACAGCGTGTCCGTTACTGAGACTAAAAGACTTGTCGATGTTTGCGGCATCCTCTGGTTCGACAAACACAACTCTATATTCCGGAATAGCAGCTTTGTAAGGAGTTGCTGCTGCAGAAGAATCATCTTCCTGGCGGAGCAATTTATCCAATTCTGGCCATAGAAGTTCCTTCCTTTAATCGAAGGAACCAAAAGAAAGCACTAGTCTCAGTATGGTCTATTGTTGAAATCAAAGTTGATATGTCCACAAACAAAAGCACTATTATGCAAGATGAACCAGACGAATCATCAGAAAAGGGGGAAAATGCATCCATGCAATTAAGTTCATTGCAATTCATACCACGCATTAAAATCATCCTCAATGCATTGATCGTCATCTCCAAGACCAACAGGAACAATACGTTTGCCACCTGGAATAGATATGAATATGGACAGAAGTTAATTACACTCGAGCCTTTCAAGAACACAGGAAAACTGGGTAAAGCATAACACACGATACATGTTGCAGAATATCTGATGCATCTCACAGAAAAAACAATATCGTGAAACAGTTGCTCAGTCCTTTCTGAAAATAAGGGTCAATTTGGTTTATCTATATAAAAAATTTAAAAGTTTGACTCAGGCTGCAGAAAAATATATAGCAAACTCTTTTAAGGATCTGAGCATTATTGCCAAAAAAACACTAAGAAAAAATGCAATGTGTTTATGGTGCAAATGAGTGTGCCGTGTAAATAAGATATGGTGCTACACTTCATAAGTATTCTAAAAGAAGTTCCGCCTATGATGGAGGAGTGGCGTGCAGAAATTTTCAGTGAGAAGACACATAGCTTCGTATCAAACTGAATTGAGATATAACTAGTGATGTGGCCACTCTAATTTAGTTACCTTGTTCTGCAAGGAGCTGATCAACCACCTTCCCAATCTTCAGTAGAAACAAATTGGTAAAAAGAACAAAATTAGCATGCGTAGTACAAATCAATATACATATGCAATCAATGTAGCCGCACCAACAAACCTTGTTAAAGTGCTCGTACTGTCTGTTTCCAAGGCCAAACACCCCAAACCGAAGATTGCTCAACCACTCACCTCTCTCATTCCCCTGCAGACCAACCAGAAGAAGAGGCAATCAATAAAAGGAAAAAGGACCAATAGACAGGCGCGTCCATAAAAGTAAGTTTGTAACCTAACCTCCGAGAACCATTTATAAAACCTCGCCGCATTGTCAGTTGGCTCCCCGTCACCATAACTACATAGGCAACAAGAAGACAGGTTACCAATTAACCAAAAACGTACTTGATCCTGTCTTTGATTGGCTTAATAAGGTGCTGACAATTCTTACGTTGCCAGGAAGAACAATGCAATGCTCTCCTTCTTGAGCTTCTGTTCGTACTCCTCATCCTCAGCGGCGTAATCATCCTAATCCCAGCGAAGCACGCATGAATCATAACAATTAAGATGCTAGAAGCACTAAATTGTTAAGCAGCAGTGGAAGGCTGAAGCCTCTGCAAACATACCAGATCGACCACCTTGAAGACGGCCTTGTCGTACCTCGCCTTGGCCTCTTCCGCGAGCGCCTGCAAATCCAGGCCCGAAAGTGCCATCAATCTCAATCCAATCAGCACTAGAAACAGAAGCAAACTGCCGAGCTCTGCTTGTGGCCAAAACGGAAGGGAAAAAACAAACAAACAGCACGGTTTCATCAGTAGGAACCTTGGCGAAGCCCTCGGCGGTGCCGGTCTGCGTCCCGAAGAAGATGACGACCCTCTGCCTGCCGTCGTCGGGGTCCGGCTCGTCCTTGGGCTTGGCGGCGAGGGCCCGCGGCTGCGCCTGTGCTGCCGCCGCGGAGGCGCGGGGCGCTCCGGAGCGGCGGACGAGCAGGGCGACCCCGCAGCCGACGAGCACGGCGAGGGAGGTGGTGAGCAGCACGAGCAGGTGGCGGTTCTCGGCGAGCGAGGCCGCCCAGTGCGCCTCGCCGCCCTCCTCCGGGCCCCGCCCCGTCAGCAGCGCCGCCACCAGGTCCAGCGCCGACGGCTTCAGCCCCGCCGACGCCGAGTCCATCCGGGGCGGGCGGGGGGCTGTCCGCTTCGATGGGATCGAGGAGGCGGTGGGAGTGAGGAGGCGCGCACGCGACGCGAGGAAGGGGGAGGGGCCACAGGAGATTTGCTGCTGTCGAGTCGGGACAGCGGCCGCCGGCCTGGCACGGGGGAATTTTTATGTGGCAGTGGGCGTGCGCCGCGGCGGCGGTGGCTGGCTGCGGAGCCGGGAGCCTGGGACGGGTGACCGAGGCGGGGTGCCGGTGGGCAGGAGGGCGTTTCCTCGTGCCTTTGGCTTGAGATGACGCGCGATCAGGCCCAAAAAAAAAAAAAAAAACTTGTGGGGTTTGGTTGGTGGCGATTAGCGACCCGCGGTGCGGTTGCCTGCTGGACTGGCTCGCGTTGTGGCTGTCGTTAGGCCACCGGTCTCTGTGCCCGAATCGGTGCCGCCGCGCGGTGACACGTCGACTGGGCCCAAGTCCACCCCGACCGTCACGTTGGCTTGCTTCGCCTTCGATGCCCCACCACCAACTTCGTCCGGTAGGTCTCTTGAAGATCCCGGTTCCGTTCGCCCTTCCCTTCGCTTTCGAAAGCATCCATCCATGCCGACGACTAGAAGCGTGTAGGCTCTACGCTCTGAATGGGGCATTCGCCAGAAACAGCAAAGATGCCGGGGCTCGGCGTCTGACGTCTTACACATGGTGCGTGTGTTTTTCTCTCCCTGAAATGAAAACAAGACTTGCCACTTGTGTGTGCTGCGAAAATTGACAGGCGGTCGCCGTGCGCCAAATCGGTGTCAGGAGATGTATGGTGGCAGAAAACTCCAGAACGGACGACGGAACCGAGTGGTGGAGGACGAGCGCGCGACGTCGTGGTCCGCGGAGGCCTAGAGCCGTTGGTGCGTGTCTGTTTCGACCGTGCCACGGAAGGTTGGGTGTCACGAGTCCCGTGACTTTGGATGCACCTCCATGTTCAGTTGTACAGTATGTGTATCCAAGGCGCGAGCTCGTCAGTTATGGCTGCCGGCTGCCCCTCATGACTCGGGCATGCTGTTCCTTCCACGCCGTTTTTTTTTCTGGTGAAGCGAGTTGGTCGTCTGATATCTTTCTCTTATTTTCTTCTGGACAGGAATTCAGCCCTCTCTCTCAGAGTCTCAATCAATCGCACCGTTTCTGGGATGGGAGACTGGGCCGAATTCAACTTGGGTAATGTTGTGCAAATTAGGCCGTGGCCCAGTTTATATCATGTTCATGCAAGATAGGCTTCCTAGGCGGTGGTGACTTTGACTTCTTTTTTTTTAATGTTTGTGTTCTCGGCTACCCACCAAACTCTGTAAACGTTATGGTCGACATCGGCGAGTCTGCTGTTTGGTCTCGATATATAATTCTTCCCATAAAAAAAGGGAACGGTGGAAAATCGTGCAGGTCTAGTGCAGGGCAACTCATTCCTGTTGCTGAAACAATTTTGAATGCTAAATCATATTGGTTAACAATTCCATTCACAAGTACTACACCGAATCAAGCTGCCTGATCTAGCGTCCTCGCAACAAGCATAGACATTTGACACTGCCAGTCTGGGATCCAAGTTCTAAACTCTAAGTAGCTCAAGATTCTTACTGGGATTGCACACATTTGTAGACTATCTAGTCCGTGAGGGTCCTAAAACTACTACTTAATTCGCTTCTTTTGATAAGCTTGCTGGAAGGTCTGTTGCATGCATGAAGACTCAACACAGGGTTCAGATTACCTCTCTGTCCCTCTCTAAGCAGTTGACCAGTCAAAAAATGAGGCATGCGGTGAGTATCAAACTGCATGTACAAACAGTTGGTCCTTGTTTCACCCTTGCCCCCAGTGGGTCAAGCCATCTTGCTCACAACTATCAATGGAGGAGTTAGGATGTCGAGCACAAATTACAGATTTCGTGAGTACTCCACGAGATAAATTAATTAAGTATAATTAATCCGTTATTAGCACATATTACTGTAGCACCACATTGTCAAATCATATAGACTAATTAGGCTTAAAAATTTTGTCTCGTAAAATAGTCACAATCTGTGTAATTAGTCATTTTTTGATTTATATTTAATACTTTATGCATGTAAAATTCTTTTCGATGTGATAGGTGCTAAACTTTAGTAGCGGGATCCAAACGGGGCCAGCCTCGGCCATGAAGGCCTCAAACCCCATCGCAGAGTTCGCGCCTGGCCTCGTCGCGCTCCCGGCCCATGTAGTACGCGCATGCATGCGTCCACCGCAGCACCCGCCGGCACCCCACGACCTGCATGCGCGGCATACACCTCTGCCGCCCTCCAGGCCGTCCAGGCCGTGGCGCGCCTTCTCCCGCGACGCGCCGTCCGCGCTCCAGCGGTTAGTAGTAAGAGCATCTCTAAGAGTCTCTCTAAAACTCATTCTCTAACATCATTAAACATCATTTAGAGTCATTTGCATAAAAATCGTTTTCTATATCTTCCTGCTTTCCAACAGCTTTTCTATATCTTGCATGCACTCTAGAGAGCTATTCTCTTTTCTATATTTTGCTAGCGAAAAATCCGAAATGGAGAGTGACTATGTTTGAATAACCAAATAGAGAGACGGTTGGAAGGTACCTTTTTAGTCAAAGATCTCTAAAACTAGCAATTAGAAAAGATTTAGAGTCTCTTGGAGTTGCTCTAATGCAGGTTCGCCAAGAGTTTGCCACTGTAAACTTTGGAATTTGTTATTACAAAGATCTAGTCGCATGCATCTTCTTTTATGAAAGTATCTAGTCGCACTTTTTTGGTATATATCACACAAATTTTAGCTGTGTTGCTCGAACAGTTCCAAATACTATTTGACTTTAATTTGGAAGAGACAAAATACATAGTAAAAGATTTGCACTGACAAGAAGCTAGGAACGCAGCAGCAGCGCTTGAAACCCACGATCACATCGCCGCGGAATCACGATACGACGTCGGGCTCGTACCCCTCTACGAGCTTGGCAAAGTGTCTCTTAGTCACGATGTTGAGGTTCGAGAGGTTCTGCTTGAACTCGACGTACTTCTCGGCGGCGTACGCAGAGGGAGAGGCGGCCCAGTAATGGCCTATCTCATCCTCCAACTCCTTCCTCTCCCTCTCGGCGCACTTGTGCAGCCGCTCCAGCGACCCCTCCGCCTGGCCCTGTAGGAACTCGCAGAACTCGATGTCGTCGCGGTCGGGGTCCATGCCGTAGATGTGCGCGTACGTCCACCGCAGCACCCGCCGCGCCTCGATGACCTGCTCGTACGCCTCCTCGAGGAAGCCGAGGTCCGTCGGCTGCACGCCCATGGCGGCGGCGAACCCCTCCAGCAGCTCGCCGGCGAGTTCCTGTCGCGCCCTCTCCATGGACTCCCCGTGCGTGGTCCAGCGCTCGTAGTAGTGCAGGAACCTGACCATGGACGCCCTGGCCTGGCGCTCCTTGCTCTCGTCCCCGACGAACTCCTCCCTGCTGGCGTTGTAGCGGTTGCAGTTGAAGTTGTCGCCGTCGTGGTTGTCCCAGGCGCCGAGGCAGAGCCAGCAGAACTGGTGGCGGCAGGGCGCGCCGCACGTCATGTGGTTGCACCCCTGGTTCTTCTCGATGGCGCGCCGGCACTTGGGGCAGTGCTTGGTGTTCTCCAGCACCCAGCTCGTGGTGTCCCCGTCGGCCGCGCACCTTTCCGCCCACGCCCGCGCCGTCTCGCACGGGGTCGGCCGGTGCCCGTCCGACCCGCACCGGAAGCACATCAGGTGCCCGCACTCGCACGTCACCTCGGAGAGACGGGACGACCCCTCGTGGGCCCGGACGGCGAGGGTGCACCCGGGCCCCGTGCACCACCGGACGTACTTGCTCGTGCCTTCCTCCACGTAGGACCGGACCACGAAGGTTTCGTACCGGGCGCGGTCCTCGCCGGCGGCCGCCGCGTCGACGAGCTCCCGCACGACGGGCGCCGGGCATTTGGGGTCCGGGCACCGGAGCAGGAGGCAGCGGGCGCCGTCGCCGACCGCCGCGCGGATGTACCCGCGCCAGCACTCGTGGCAGTAGAAGTGGGAGCGGCACCCCGCCGACCGCATCCCGCCGGGGCCGTGGCCGGTCGAAGCAGATGGCGCAGGCGAGGGGCACCTCGTTGAGCGCCGTGGGGACGTCGCCGCCGGGTTGTCCCGCCGGAGCCAGGCCGACGGCGGCGCGGACGCGGGCCTCGTCGGAGAACCACTCGTTCTTGAGCAGCTCGGGGTCCCACCGGCAGTGCCGCAGCAGGGCGGCGGCGAAGCCGGGCGGGACGGACAGGACCTCGGAGATCTCCGACGTGACCTTGTCCTGGCGCCGGCGCACGTCGTCCTCGGTCACGAAGTCGTAGCCGCTGTCGCGATCCTTGGCCGAAGCCCTTATGTCTTCGTCATCGATCACCTCGGCATTCTCGGCCTGTTCGTCGTCGTCGTCGCTTGCGCCGCCGCCGCCGCCGTACTCGCTGTCGCTTTCGGTGGCGTTGTCCTCCTCCGTGCTGTAGTAGTCGTCGTCGTCATCGGCGCCGCAGTAGTAGTCGTCGTCGTCCTTGCCCTTCCGTGCCATGGCGGCGGCGCTGCGTGCGTGGCAGGAGTATGTACGTCCGCCCGGGAGGATATATCGATGCAAACAAATCTCGGCGAGAGTTACGCCGGCCGATAGTGTTATAGGCGCGGGGATTTAGGTTTCTCTCTAGCGATCGGACTCGTTTAGCGGATCAAATCTCCTGCTCGCGTGCGTGATTTAGTCGGTTCCGGGAGTATTAGCTGCCGGATCTGTGCGGAACTAGTCTTGATCTCCTTTCTCGTCGCAAGCCTTACGCGCACGACACGTCATCGCAACCAAGGAAAACAATTTTCTCGTAAAGTTCTGTACAGTACTCCAGGTAACAAATTAATTTTAATAAACACCGTATGATGGAAAATTCTCGGAAACCGACAGCCTGATCTCTCTATCGTTTGAACACACGATCCGGGTTCCGAACACAAGCGCACCGGCAGCCATCGCCGCCGCCGTGCGATCCCCCGCACTGTCTCAGCGAAGCGCTCCACATCGCGCACCTGCCATCGCCGCTTGGCTTCCTGTTGACGAAGCTGATCCCGGCCACGTGCATCCCCTGCATCTCCAGCTTCACCGCGGCATCCTTCCTCTGCAGGGACGCCTCGACCAGCCCGAGCATGGTGTCTCCAATGGCGCCGTACCTCTCGTTCGGGTCCCTCACCTGCATCAGGACCACGTGGACCATGCAGTCGTCCTTGCCGACCGCCGTCTCGTCGACCCGCCTCCGGTCGGCGACGACGGCGGCCACCGTGGCGGGCTCGACTGCCGGCGAGGCCATCTGGATCTTGAGGCCTTCCAGGACCAAAGACTCCAGCTTGTCCATTGCCCTGATGACGATGGCTTCCAAGAGATCGTCCGCCGAGCTCAGCCTCGCCGATGCCCGGCGCCGCACCGGCTCGCCGGGGTTCTGCTGCCCGGCGATGTCCTTGAGCGGCATCATCTCCACCAGGAACTTGCACAGGTCGTCGGCCCTCATCGCCGCCATCTTGTCAAGAACCTGGTGAACACGACACGACGCATTTTTTCAGCACGAACACAGGGGACAGTGGTAGATCACGCGCAAATTGACACGCCGGTGCGTCACTCACCTCCGCCGCGCTCGCCGCGTCCTCGGGGACGACGGGACGCGACACCTGCACGGCCAGCCTCCCCCACGGCCGCCCGGCCCGCCTGATCTCGCGCAGGTAGCTCCCGTCCTCCAGCCTCACGACGATCTCCTCCCCGCCGACGGCCGCTTGACCAACGCGAACGCACCTCGTTGTTGTGGCGGGAACCATGGCCGTGGTCGCCATGCCGCTCTCGTCCCTGGCCTTGCCGCCGTTCCTGACGCGCTCGCCGGTTGCCGCCGCGCTGGCGCCCCGCGGCATGGCCTTGGCGCTGCCGGCCCTGACGACGCACTCGGCGGCCGGCGGCGGCGCGGGCCTCTCCTCCTCCTGGCCCAGCCACAAGCTCAGCCTCCGGATCTCCTCCTCCAGGAGCTGCACCCTCTTCCGGTACATCTCCGCGGCCTCGGCGTCGCTGCGTCGCGCCGGCGCCTCGCTTCCCCTCGGCGGCGCCGGCTGCGGCGGGCCGCGGCGGTGGCGGGAGAGGCAGGACATGAGGCCGGAGCAGCCGGTGGACACCACTGCCGGCGCCGGGGCCGCCGCCGGCTTCTTGCTGGACATGGTGGTTTGATCGCCGTGGACGCGCCGGTGGCACTGGTGGCAACGGATTCTCGGTGAACTCGCAGGCACTCTGCTACTGTACGAGCTTCTCCTGGTTCTTGTAGTAGCCTGTAGGTGCGGCGGCCGGTGGACTGGTTGAGTGGGAGCCGTTGGGGTTAGTTGCGATTCGTGAGGGGGGCCGTTCGAACTTTCGAATTCGAACTTGAACTCGGAAGGCAGGGCCGTCGAGCTTTGCGGCGGCAAGTGTACCTTGCGGAGCTTGACGCGGTGGACGACGGCCGTGGTGTGCGGGTGAGCTGGTGATGGGGCGCATGCGCATCGGATCGTGTGGTGGTGGTACAATATGAACTGCAATAACTTCGGGCAAGGTGACCGGCGCTACTGCTAGCTTTGCATTATGCTGGTGACGAGTACTGAGTACTCTGCTGTGACGTTGCGATCTGAATTTATGTCTGCTGAACCTCTTGGCGGTACCAATGCTGAGCGTAGATGGTGCAATGACGTCTGGATGTCGATTTTTTATATAAAAAAATCGCAATGGCACGCCTGAACCGTGTACTATCAGAGGGAAAGGTTGAGAATTATAATATTTTAATTAAAAAATACACGTTTTGGGATGCGTAAATCTTTGAGCTACAATATACTACCGAACAAATTCATTGACTCAACAGTTCTTCGTAAAGCAAGCATTGTGATAACATTTGATACTTGAGTTGCATCATGAACAGAACACTTTAGAAGGGTCCCACATGTCAGTCTAAGCCAGGCACGGAAAGCGGCGGTGCTGCCCTTTCTCAGGCACCGATCCGAGTATCCGACACACCTTCCGATTCGAGGACGCCTCCCCCTTCCACTCCGCCGCACACCACCACCGCTTCGGCGCTTCCACCCAGGTGCTCCGGCGATGGATGCGGCGGCGGCGGCGCTAGGGGCAGCATCAGGCCCTGGAGCGCCACCCCCGGGCGCGGCCGCAGGGGAACAGCAGGCGGCTCCCCGGGTGGAGCGGCTCAGCGCGGGGGTCCAGCAGCAGCTGAACCTGGAGGGGATGCGGGCGCGCGCGGTGGGGCTGTACAAGGCCATCTCCCGCATCCTCGAGGACTTCGACGTCATCGCCCGCACAAACCCCTCCGCCTCCCCCAAGTGGTAACTCAGCCGCGCTGCCCCCATTCGCCTCAACTCCCAATTGATGGCCGCAGGGATTCTAGGGTTAGTTAGGATATCTCTGCTGGCGGAGTGTCGCTGCGCGATTGCTGACTGGTATGGTGTGGCTTCCTCGTTATGGTGAATTGCAGGCAGGACGTGCTCGGTCAGTTCTCGATGGTGAGCATGGAGCTCTTCAACATCGTGGAGGACATTAAGAATGTGTCCAAGGTGTTTGTTGTGTACCCTCGGAATGTCAATGCTGAGAATGCTCCAAGTATGCTGTTCTGAAATGTCCTTTAATTCTCTATTTGCACATAACAGGATTGTTTACCTCTGTGTCCACTACAATTAGCACATAATGAGTCAGTTTTTGTTAGAAATCATAATTAATATGTATTTTTCTCTAAAATAGGAGAATTATCTATTATGAATCCTCTCAGTTCACAACTGTATCGAGTCTAAAGGAATCTATCACACAGTTAGTGTCTTATTTGATCAAATACCAAGTAGTCTTTGGCTGTTCATGGTTCAGCATTGCCCAGCACCTGGTGAGATTATGATTCATCTACATTTCTATATATTAAGGAAAAGAAATTCTAGGTTTTTTGTTATTGGAAGTAAGAGCAATGAGATCTAGAAGTGTGTCCAGATGAGATAACATTGTTACATTTTTTGCTATGCTGTTTTTTTACTCGAACACGCAGGAGAGCCGAGTATCTATGTATTAAGAAGAAAGCGGGTGAAAGCACCCCGTGACCATTACCCAGGTTGTTTTTTGTGGGGAAAAACCTGAAAAACAATCCCAACTCACACACACACTACATTACCCTTAAAAAAACACAACAACCTGGCCTCAAAAGAACACCGGCCTGTAAGCCTACCCTGTTGGCAATTGGGTGAGGATGTGAGCAAGTCCTTGAGCCCCAGCCAGCTCCCACATACGAAACTCCTCCCTAACGAATGACAGAAAGCCGTTCAAGTTAGGCTGCCGACCATCAAATACACAACCATTTCGGTGATTCCAGAGCAAGCATGACACCAAGATTATGATAGAATTGAGCCCCTGTCTGGCCTGACCCTCAACCCTTTTGCTCACCTTTTCCCACATCAAAAGAGGAATCCTCAGGTTGTGGCGCTAATGCCTGCAACCCAAGTGAAAATATGCTGTTTGTTTGATTTTTCACAAGCCTTGTGCCGTTTTATGTCTTTCTTACCCTTTGTTTCTTTTGGGTTTTATCTCTAGCCTACCCCAACTTGCTTGGGACAAAAGGCTATGTTGTTGTTGTTGTTGTTTGATTTTTCACAAGACCTATTTGAAGAGTCAATCTAAGAAGTTAATGGAAATGTCTGGTGCTCTAACCGGTCATGATGCCTTGCAATTTAGTGTTCCCATTTTGCATACTGTCAATACTCAGTTTGTACAGTTATTTTCTACTAGTGGTGCAGCATAATTCTTATTTGATCTGTATGAATATTGCAGTACTACCTGTAATGCTATCGTCAAAACTGTTGCCTGAGATGGAAGTTGAGGAAACTACAAAAAGAGAGCAATTATTGTCTGGAATAACAAATCTACCGGTCCCTATTCAGATTGAAAAGATAAAGGTGACCAATTCAGTATGAAGAATGAAAAACTATAGCAACTGGTACCTGATTGATTTATTGGTTATCTAGTAAGTAGAATGGACTTGTTAATTCTTTTCAGGTTAGAATAGACATGATCGGGAGTGCATGCGAAACTGCTGAGAAAGTAATTGCTGAGTGCCGTAAGAGCTATGGGCTAGGAACCCGCCAGGGGACAAATCTTGTTCCTACATTGGACAAAGCACAAGCTGCAAAGATACAGGAGCAGGAAGGCCTACTCAGAGCAGCAGTAAATTACGGTGAAGGTGAAAGACATAATGCTTTATCAATGTTGACAAAAAATACAATTGATTTCCAAAGTAAATAATCCCTTTTCTTCTATTCGTGTTACAACTTAAGCACTTAGCCCTGCTGAACTTGTTTGATTGTCAGGATTACGGGTGCCAGGAGACCAGAGGCAGCCACAATCTCTTCCTAGCCATTTAGTGGATGTTCTTACTTTTGGGGATGGGGCACAAAATTCTGGTGATAATTCTGGTATGTTGATTTTGTTGCGCATCTAAGTTGTCTTAATGATCCTCTTTCTGTTTTGAGTTATGGCATGTATGGGTTGTCTCATTTTCATGTGCTATTGAAGGGACTCCTATCATGCTGGGATTTCTGTTTATCCTCAATTTCTAGATTCATAACCGTTTGCATTGGAGATCTATGCTGTTAAAGTTTATCATAATTAAACTCTTTGCCATTTAATTGGTGATGTGTGCCATAAAAGTTCCTCGCATGCTTTGCTCAGTGACACTTGCATTGGATATCTTTTTCACAGAAAAGCTTCAATATCAGCGTCTAATTGCCATTCGTATTTGCAGGTGGCTATCCCAAAAATTCCTCAACATTTGCTCCTAGTGGTGTCAACACCCAGGGAAATCTGATTCAGGTTTCTGTTCTATTATCATGATTGGCTTACCATTATAATATTACAAGAGGTCCATCTTATTGCACTTTCGGTTGAAAACCTCTTCAGAAAGAGGCAGACTGAATAGTGTGATTCATTCTGTTTTACTTAACATCAATCATCTCCCTATGGTGTTGTTAACAGCATTAACCAAACTCAGATAATTGTTTGATTTTTTTTTTGTCTCAGCTTCAATTTTGTTGCCTTCATACTACTAAATAGCATGCAACGCGTTTTATTTGGCTCAATGCTAAGGCACCTTAGCCCGCTATGCTAGCTACGGTCGTGCTATAGCGACAGATGGCATAGCGCGTAGCGGGAAATAGCGATGCTATGCTTAGTTCCAAGTAGATGGGCCAAATGAGTTGGGCCTTGTTCAGTGCGGGCTTTTCCTAGTTCTTCTTGTCGCACACATATATGAATCTCAATATCCTTCTAAATCGGGCCTAGACTGTACCGTTATCTGATTTTGTGATTGTCTGGTATTAGTGTTGGGCGCGACGTATCAGCATGTATTAGCATCATTTGTACTTTTACTGTGTTACTTTCACTGTTTTATATATTTTCGTGATGAAGGATAGCTTCCGTGATAGCTTTTATAGCATTTTCTACCTCGCCGCGAACCTGCGGAAAACATGATTTAAAACCTTGATACTACTTGCAGACATCTGGGGGACAGTTACTTGGAAGACCTGCGCCATCACCTGGAGCCGCAGGAACCCCTAATTTTGAGAACGTGTCTACTCCTCCAATGCCATATGCTAACTCCCCTAGGTCAGGCACCAATATGATGAATACCCCTTCACCCCAGCAGCATCTAACACCACAACAGCAGAGGCAGAAGCTGATACAAGCATCTCAACAGCAGCAACTGCATGCTCAACAGCAGCTGAGGCCATCAGCTTCTGGGATGCTAGCACAGGTAGCGACATGTTTATATTTGGACTTTTGGAGCATTGGACGTGCTTTAGTGTTATACATTTTCTTTAGTATGGGCTTTCCTTCTTGACTGTGTACATTCATTTTGTACGTGGTTCCATTTCATGTGCTTAGTGAATCCACACTTTCCTGTAGAGCACGCTTCCTCAGCTACAAGACTTACAGGGGCAGGCTCAACAAAAGCTACAGGCAATTCTATCACTGATAGCCTTTCTTTTCTGCTGAACCCCCTTCCCATCTGAAAACTTAAATTTCTAAAAAAAACTTTGTAGGTCCCTGGTCAACAACAAATGCAGTACAACCAAGCCTTGTCACAACAGTTTCATAATAGGCAGATGCAGCCTGGACGTATGCAACCAGGCATGGCTCAGAGTCAATTGAACCAAGGAACTCAGCTGCGAAGTCACTTGGGCCAGTTCGCTGGAGCTGCAAATAGTGCAATGTTCACTGCTGCACAGGCATCATCGAACTCACAAATGGTTAGATGCACTTTCTCCTAATAATTTAGTGTGAAAAAGGCCATTCGGTTTTCTTAATGGATTGTTGGACTTTATAGATATGCTTGAGCTCATGAATGAATTAATAAAAAAGATTCTTAATTTGTTCGGTTGTTAGTCTGATCTATAGATTATTTTTGTACATGGTCCCATGGTTGGCTAATCTTGCGTGGTTTGTTTTTGCATTTTAGATGGCAAATATGCCTGGAACAATGCAATCACAATCACTTATGCCACAAATGCAGGTCAGTGCCTTTATCTTGTATTCTTGTTTCACTGTATCCAGGTTTCATCAGAAATAAAATTCTGAATCTATTTGAAGAAAATAATTCTCTGCATGTATGGTGTATAATCATTGCAATTACTGGGCAATGACGGTCTGTATTCCCTTTTACCCTTGTAAATCTTCAAGAAAGAGGATTTTACTACTGCATTGTACATGAGATTTTGCTGTAGGGCAGTCTGATTTAAAGACCTATTATTTGCTTAGTTGCATGGGTCATATTTTCAACGCTAAAGCTGGTTGGTCCCAAACAAGTTCAGCACATACTTCTCCAGGTGATGGGCTGGGGCAGTGGTTTAAGTGCTTGTTTGGGCAGTTGGCTTAGTTAAGATTACCATTTTATGTTCTCCTCTTATGCTAATGGTATCTTGTCCATCATGGACATGGTTTCATGATTAGTGAAGAGACAGTTTTATATAAAGATTGCAACCTGTGTTATGTCTGCCATTCTTCACACGTAACTTGTATTTATTCTATCGTTTTGATGATTATTGATCAGTATGGTATGGCCGGTGGGCATCCACAAAGGAGTCATCCATCCCAAATGCTGTCAGACCAAAGTATGTACTATTTCCTTCCTTAAGCTTTTGTGAGTTATCACTGTCAAGTTGATAAAAACGTCAGTACAGGTCATGAATTTGAACATATCATATATCTTTTTTTTTTGAAATAAAAGACATCATATATCACTATCAACTGTTTTAGTAGCACTACTAGCATATTTGGTAGAAAACTGGCACTAAAGTTAGAAAATGCGACTGATGGTTGAGGCAAGTCTTTTGAGTCAAATAAATCCAGATCCTGATATGATCACAATTCCAAAGGGTGTCATTACAAAAACATCAAAGTACCAAGGAAAAGTGGACTGTCCTCTTTTAAGTTCTTTTAGCATCTTGTTCAGTGCTGCATAGCTGCTTTTGCTCCATACCGCCCTCTTGATTTTGAATTTTCATTGTGGTACACACTTTTGACAGTCTATTTACTTTCTGACAAATCGTCTCAAGAGGAGCAGTCTATTTACACACTTCTGAGCAATTCTCTGCACTGTTTTCTGCTGCAGTGTTCGGTATGGGAGCCACAAATAGCAGCATGATGGGAATGCAGCAACAGCAGCAAGGGGTATACGGGAACATGCAGGCAGGTGCTCAGAACATGCAACAGGGCATGGTAGGCCTTCAGAATCAGGCGCAGAATCCCAACTTCCCTCAGCAGAGACAACAGAACCAGCAATGATCAACACCTAACGTCTAGGAGTGTTTGCTAGAACATCGGGAAAAAATGTATTTATCACAAGATAAAGTCACCAATTGGTCATGTCCTCTTCTGTGATAGTAGTTGCCAATTTTGCTGGACAAGTGGATAGCCAGCAGTCACAGCCAATTTTGATAGTAGTTGCCTCTTCTGTGCAATGCCGATGTCACAGCCTGCAGTCTCCGCGCGGCGAAGGTGTCGGTGCGTCGCCATTGACGTTGATGTTGTCCATTGAGGGCTCGCGGCCGCGGCGTGTCCGGCGGCGTCGTCTTTCGCGATGCCAATGCTGCAGCTCAGTCTGGTAGAGAGTTTCGTGTTAATGGGCTTAGTGGATCGGTTTCCAAACTGGGCTGCATTGGTTTGGTGGACAATGAGTTGAAATGTCTATTGGGTTGGTTTGGATGGGATAGCCCAGTTTATTGGGTGGTTATTGGATTGTAATGGGTTGTAATCCACCGAATCCTAACCTCACGGTCTCAGCCTGTTGGCCTCCCGATCCCGATCCCCCACATCGCCCATCGCCGCCACGCCTCCGCTCCCCCACCGCCGCCGCCGGCGTCCTGGTCCTCAGAGGCGGCGGCCGTCGTCATCTCGGCCTCCTTCGCAGCGGTCGCCGTCTTCTTGGCTTCCTCCGTGACCGCCGCCGCCATCCCAGCTTCCTCCGCGGCCGCCGACACCGCCGACCCGGACTCCTCCGTGGCCGCCGACGCCGCCGTCCGGGCCTCCTCCGCGGCCCGCGGGGTCGTCGGTGGTCGGGCGCGCCGTCGAGGAGGTGCGCTCCGCCCTCAACGAGCACACGAGGCCGGCGGCGAGCACCACGCGGAGGCGGCTCTAGGCGAGGCTGCCAGCGGCGCTCGGGGGCAGTGCGGCGGCGCGTGAGACAGGCGACGAGGAGGTGCGCTCCGCCCTCACCGAGCACTCCGGCGTCGTCGTTGAGCTCATCGGCCGCATCTCCTCCGAGCTGCGCACTGGCTTTGCGACGGCAATCAACTCCTTCATCGCCGACGACTGGAAGGTTCCTATACCCGTTCACTCACTCCCTCCATTATGCGTGCGTGGATCTAGTCTCCTAGTTCTACTGGGCGGAACGAATCGATTTATTAGTTTGAATAGTATATAACAGTTCAAAGCTCTGAGTTTCCTTTTGCAAGACTATTGGCCTATTTGTTTGAATGATTAGTATGATACGGCAATTATGATTTCTTATGCTTTGGGTACAAAAATTGAAATTGTTTTATTTATTAGAAACTGGCAAGCGATTCAGGCATCCTTCTAAAACTTGTAATACTTTGACGGCTAGGTTTTTTAGTAGTAAAAACAAGTGCCAGGGAGTTGTCCCCTATGTTTCTATTCTAATGGATATATACCCCATGGTTATGTCGGAACTTTATTTTCTCATCGTTTAGTTGCTGGAGATTCTTATGCATTCAATAGGCCATCAATATAGTTCTATTTTTAAAATACTTGGACTGAATGTTGATATTCAGTTTTTGGATGGATCATAGATGCAAAGTCTAATATGAACAATCCTAGTATAATCTGTTTTTGAAATGCTGAGCACCTTTAATATTGAGCACCTTTTCTATATGGTAGAACTGTAAACATCCAGACATGCATCATTTTTTGGTTGTAGAAGCTAATCCATGGTTGGCTGTAGATTATATGTTCAGGAATTATCATGGATGCATATTAGCTTGGTTGCTTGTTTGTTATACATCTGGTTTAATCCATGGTTGGCTGGTAGATGATCCTATCTGTGTAGAAGCTAATCCATGGTTGGAGATTATATCCTGGTTTGAATTGTCACGGTCACCTGCATCTTGCTGTGAGGTAGCACTTTATAATTGTGTCCCATGCATATTAGCTTCTGTACAGATTTGTCTAGCAACACTGCTGTATAGAGGCATTTCTCTTCTCCCTTTCCAGCTCCAAAGTCATCGAGCTTTTGAACCTGTCAACTTTAGGAATCTGAAGAACACTACCTTGTAAGCTTCCTATCAACTTTCTCTATCAGTTGGTACTTTTATTCATCTTGTTAGAGCTGGTCACTTAGAGCTTTGTGTACACTATCTGTGTAAGAATGTGTTTATGTTAATTGAGAAGTAGTCACTGCTAGAATCCTATAACTTGTTAGAATCTGAACTTCCTACTGGTCTCTAAGAGTGTTTCTGTATAGCTATTGTTTATTTTTTCTAGTATTGGGAACTACATCTTCACATGTTGGTTGTTGTCGCTGACAGGGTGTCAACTATTTGATTTTTATCAATACTATTACTCCTAAGTCCTGACTCATGTTTGTTCTACTGGCAGGACATCTAGCAAAGGATGTAGGATGTACTGAAATAAAGTTGCTCCTGCGGGACCGAGTCATTGCCGCGGCAACGACGTGCGTGGATTGAAAAAAAAAAAATGTCACAATGGACTGATCAACTTATAGTCTTCCGTTCCATCTCCACTGATCGATCTCTCAACTTCTAGTATTCTGCTCCGTCTCCTCTAATCGATCTCTCACGTGTAGCGTAGAGTGCTGACTTGAATTTGGCCGCTTGGGCTGCCTAACATGGGCTTGTATTAAAAGAAAATGTTTTTGTTGGGGGTGGCCATGGCCCCCGCTGGCCACCCCCCAGTTCCGCCACTGGATCTGGATGTATCACCATTAGTGAGACGCAGGCCAAGTCTAGCATGATACACTGCCCTTGTGTCTGTTTCGGATATCTCATATTTGTCTGTTATGTATCTTCTGTTGGAATTGGAATCGCGTGACACGCGCTCCTGTTATTAAACTGCATACAGGTAAGGCAACCACACGCACGGGTTAAAAGTTCTCATACTGTTGATCACTTCGCTCCAGGAAGCTTCCTCGACCGGAATACCGGATAGAGGAAACTGGGCGCCTTCAGTTAGATCATGGCCCTGTTTAGATGGTTTCGCGAAATTTTTTCGAGTATGTCGGGCACACATTTGAAGTATTAAATATAGACTAATTACAAAACTAATTACAGATTCTGTCAGTAAATCACAAGACGAACCTAACGAGTCTAATTAATCCATCATTAGTACATGTTTACTGTAGCAATTTATTGTCTAATCATGACCTAACTAGGCTTATTAGATTCGTCTCGCGAAGTACACTCCATCCATATAATGAGTTATTTTTTTCGACTACATTTAATATGCCATGCATGTGAGGGAACATACTCGAAAAAAATTTCGCGAAACATCTAAACAGGGCGCATGCAGTCAGAATCCTGTGCATGCAAAGGATTTCCAACCTTCACTTGGCTACACTGATCGCTGTGTTAGGTGCATCAACAGCGCAAATACATCACCCTGTTGTAAAACCGAAGGAGACAGTTTACCGTATTTCCCTGACCGTTTTCCGTTTTATCGGTACTACACGGAATCGGCACGAAAACAGGAACAAGAGCAGGAACGGGACCGGAATCGGGGGGACATTTTTCCCAACCGAATAGTCGGTATCCCGTATTTTCTTGGGAACCTCCCGTCGGTATTCCCGTTTTTGGTCAGACCTGACAGGTGAGAAGCCTGGGCGAGCTGGGACAAAACAATGCGAGCATGCGACGAGCGCTGCAGCTGTGGTGCGTCCGTGCGTGTACTGCACTCTTGTGCTTATTGGGCCGGCCCACCTTGGTTAGCTGCTGTTAGTGCTAGGTGCTAACTGTAGGCCACCGTAGGAACCATCAATCACCATCTAAAAAAAATCACTAGAAATGCTGGGTTTTTTTTTCACTTTTTCCTGGAATCGTTGTGATCTACTGAGGAGAAAAAAAACTGTATTATTTCCTTTCTCCATTGAAGACCATGGTATTGTAGTTTTCTACTTGTCTGCCATTTAACTTAATACCGCACTAGCCACTAGCATGAGTATGCACTATGGATGGTTGTATTCATTATACCGAATTGAACATTTGAAGTGGTTATACATTCGTTGGTGTTCCCGATTTTTATTACCGGTTTCCCGACCGTTATCGACATGTTTCCGTCCGAATTGTTTCGTTTCCGACATCCCGTATATCCGATTTCGTTTTCCCGACCGAGCCTTTCCGATTTCTTTCCCGTTCCCGAATATAAAAAGGAAAACAAAAGTGGTTAGGAGCTTTTCCCCACCGCTTTCATCCCTAGATAAACCATTGAGATGCTAGTCTATTGCACAGAGCCACACGCCATAAGTTTATAACAAGACAGGAACAAATAGCATCACATGAGTTTGATTCAGATACGGGGCAAAGACAGTACCAGACACCGACGAACGAAAATGAATTATCCATGGCACTCAACAGTCAGCAGACAATCTTCATGAATTTCATTTCAAACCAAGTCTCCCGGGGTGGCGATGCGGATCCTCGGAAGTCGATGGAGCGTCATCGGCAGTGACCTCTGAAATCCATGGAGCGCCGCCCGTGGGGATCTCCGGAGTCGACGAAACGTCACTGGTCCCAACCTCGGGAGCCGATGAAGAAGCGCCGGTGCTTGTGTTTCCTTTCCACATTGGAAAACTCCGTCCTCTGCAGCTTGTCCGCCAAGGTCTCCATCCCCGCCTGTACCCAAAGCGAGCCTTGGCGTGCAGGTATCCTCTGCTTCTGCCGGCGGAGAAGCAGAGCATCTCCACCCAGGCCAGACGCCTTCTATGATCTCCCACATCCTCTTCTCATCACCTAGAGCCAACAACGCTCGTAGACGAAGCCTTCTTGGGAATCTTGCGAGGCTTGTAGCTTGGCGATTATTCCATGAACGCGGGCTCGTAGACGAAGCCAACATCACTCAGGCCACCATGACACGGGGCCGTTACCATACGAGTATCCTCTTGCTGGAATGAAAAGGCCCATGTTTGCAGATGTGGAGCTGTGCTCCAGCGCAGCAGTACAACAAAGCAAGGCATACGTAATCTTCACATCCGTGCCACTATGGTTTTCTCTGTGGCTGAAGTGGAAGAGGCCAAGGGCAGCCAACGGGAGCAGAACATATAACGTCCGTATCCATCGGCCCTTCCGAGCACCGCCACCGAACATCTTGGATTTTGTGTAAAGAAGATAGAACACGTATGAGAGCCCTACTCGCAAGGAGGTATATGCTCTCTCTTCATCAAGCACCCAGAAAGATTTGAGGATACGAAGCCGATCAGGATAGGGCGATGCAAGGTCTACGAATAGCTTATAGGGCCTACCGTTGGGTACATCGAAATGATATCTGGGTTTGTAAAGCGGCCACCATCTATTTTTCTTTTTCTGATGGTGGTTGTTCTTTGGGCTGAACTGATCGATCTCGCCTTCCTCTCGTGCGTCTCCAGGAGAACAGGGGGGCGTTCCTTGGCCTTGAATATCCTCCTCTAGTACGATAAAAGCCCTTGCTCCCTGCACGAAGTCCTCAATCGAACTGATCCCTCCTGCTTTGTTTGCCGTCCTCTGAGCTTGTTCAGAAGAGGCTATTGATGCTAGCTCTCTTGAGAGCCCATGGCTTTTCTACACATTTGACCAGCCCAACGACGAACAAAGCGAGAAATGCTAGCATCAACAGGTTGTCGTCGTGGCCGTCTTTTGGCCAAACTTTGTAGACCACGTAGATGACTACGGTTACCTGGGATAGTGCGGTTAGCACATGCCGCCTCCATAGCTCGTTGTCCTCGATGTTGTATATGCGGTGATGGTGTCTTGGCCGCCGAGGTGTATCAGGAGCACCGCTGCCCACGCCGCCTGCAGGAGTCTCCCGCCACCATCCTGCTGCTTGCTGCGGCCATTGAAGAGGGTAGCCAGCCCATATATCGCCAGCGCATCGCTGCCTAGGTATGCAAGCCAGGTGACTGATCTGAACCAGGAAGGGGTAGTACGGCTGCGGCACATGGAAGAAAGGAGGAGGATCCACTGGACGACCAAGCTGCCTAGGACAAGGATTCGTAGCTGCCACTCCTCCCACCAGTGAAGAGCACCGGAGAGAGCCATCTCCGGTCGATTGAGCTCAGACTCGTCGTCCCTTGATCCTATTTATGCTCACTAGAACATTAAGCGCGCTATGCGCGCTCTATCATGAGTTCAAGACAACAACTGAGACATACATTATAATTCATGAACAGATCATTGCACCACTGTTACAAATCATACCGTATTAAAGGAAAAGCTCTAGCTCATTTACATTTGGGATCACATATTGCTTATTGTCAACGGGCCCATCGCACCACTATTAGATTGCTGAAACCACCGCACATTCTGATAAATCAGGAGTGCAAGATAAAATTTCTGGCGTCCCTTAACCAAACTATGACACAAATCTGCAACAAAATATAGCATCTATCTACAAACTGCAATACAATGAGGAGATTAGCTGAACTGTAACTTTTCTTCACTTAGATTATTTTCTGATAGTCTTCAACATGAGTGCAAGTGTTCCAACATTTTCCTACAAAGAACAAAAAGAACAAAGTGACATAAGAGTAATTCTCCAGTTGGTGTCTATACAATCAGTTAACTCCTCAACATTGTAAGCTTGTAGAAAAATACTTTCATTCCCATCATGGAATATGGTTTGAAAGAGCAGCATAACTAAAATGGACTACTCATAAACGGCTAATTCAAGATGGTAAAAGAGTCAGTCACCACATGATACTGAAACAAAACCAATGATAAAAGTTTTTTTCTTAAAAAAAAGAACAATGAGACTATATCTATTTCTTGTCTTCCTTTAGAGTATTGATGCCATGGAAATCTAACCTACATAATAAATATGTATTAAATAAGCTTACATACATGGCTGCTTAGGAGCAGCCTCCAGCAAAGTAGTCCAATGCAGTCTACTATTACATCTGCATCGATTCCAGGTCTGCAGCAACCTGCAGCGAAGCCTATATAAAATGGCCATTAAAATTCAGACAATCAAGAAAACAGTAACCAAACTGTTGGTTTTGGTTCTTGATAAATGATATATACAGGACCTTTTTTCAATAAAGGAAATGACATTAATTAGTTGCACCGTGTTTGTAGTAGTTAGACAACATCAGAATAGACAGGAGAAATGGTAATGAGTATTTTGCAAGTTCAAGAAGCCCTTCTCAATGTACTCAAATACAGAAGTTGAAGATACACATGGCTATTCAACATAAAAGTGGCTCTTCTCAGAATAGTCAAAACACTTCACAACTTTCTCAAATATCATGAGACCACAGCAGCAGTAGCATTAACATCCATAAAATGGTGAAGTACGTGATTACCTGAAACCAACTCCAATGGCATAACTGATGGCATCTTGATGAATAAAACAATTAAAGATTTCAGTCACATCAATTACTCATGTCCTCAAATCATACCAAATCAATTCTAAGCGTAAGCAGCATTTTCACAGATGGGCCGTGTTTAGATGGACCTGTAAATTTTTTCCACCCATCACATCAAAGAGAATCTTACATGCATGAAGTACTAAATGTAGACGAAAAAAATAATCCATTACATGGATGGAGTGTATGTCGCGAGACGAGTCTAATGAGCCTACTTAATCCACGATTTGCAACAGTAATGCTACAATAACCGTCTGCTAATTCTTAATTAATTACCCTCTAATTACCCGTCATTAGATTTGTCTCGCGATTTGCTGGCTAGATCTGTAATTAGTTTTACCAACAGTTTACGTTTACTACTCCTAAATGGTAAATTTCTTTTGATGTGACATCCTAAAAAATTTTCACCCTCCCATCTAAACACTGCCATGACAACAGGTCCTATTTAGACAGGATCGACACCACATGGAATCTAGCTCCACGGCATATCAACAGACACATGGTGAGCATACGTGCATGGCAAGATCCCCATCGATGTCGTCGTGCTTGTAGCCAGAAAACTCAAGGTGCGCGTCAAGGACGAGGCGCCGCTCCGCTCGGCACGAGAAGAATGGAGCTCCCGATTCACCCCAGCAGCGGCTTCACTGCTGCCAATGCCGGAAAGCATACGTAACCAAATCAGAAAGTAGCACTTCCAAAAGACTGCTCGCAAAAGTTTGTCCAAGAATTAACCTGGAACAAGTGAGCACCAATTTTTTGTTCACCAGCGCACTTGCTATAATGAGACAAATAAAGCACAGGAAGGGAACATCCTGAAGAAAGAAAAGGACACAGAAAACAGGCAGACTACTTAAATCTGAAAAGTGCAAACGTGGATAAAAAAAATAATGTTGGAGCTATGATAGTTGCTATAATGTTTATATTGTAGGGATACTAATAAAGTCACAACACAATATCTTTTCAAGGGCGCAGAAGGGGACTACAGATAGGAGAAGGTAGTCTCACATTTATTTGATACAAAAGAGAAGGTCGAACAATATAGACCTTGCTTGCAAGAAATTTGTTTAGAAGGCATAGGCAATGAATTCAAGTTCAGAGAAATACTGAATTGTAACCTGGTAGCTGCATGGGCATAAAAACTGGCACGTTCAACTAATGTTCGCAGTGCATCCTCGAATCAAGGTAAAATATCAAACAACAGTTGCATAAATATACTTTAAAGGTATAAACATTATGCTATGCAGTTACTATTTAGTCATAAGTTGTGTCACGATTGGGGGACAGGGATTTGGGGGAAATCACATGCCTGTTTGCAAAAACAAGTCTGCAACAAAGCATTAGTATGAAGCATCAACAAATTTATGATGAAATAACAAAGTTTAAAACTTAGCTTTGCTTCTCTCTGCTCAGCATCATTTGAGTTAAAAGCAGGGGCATGATTTCTTCTGCTCTGAATGATGGTCAGATCTGAAATTGGATTATGCATATGGTTACAACTGGATTATGCATATAGTTAAAATTGGATTATTCATATAGTTTAAAATCAGGGGCATGATTTTTTCCGCTCTCTGTGGCATAGGATCAAACTTGCTAAGTCAAAAGATGGGTTGCAAAGAACCCAAGCAAGATTGGGAACATTAGTTTCTAGCCATTCTACATGGAAGTAACAGAAAGCAATGGATAAGCAAACCAATAGACTGAGTAAACGGAACTAATGGTTAAAAACACCAATGTCGCTAGCACAGCAGTAAGCTGATCACAGTTCAAACTGACATATGGAAGCAAAAGAGGGCTTAATTAGTAAGTTGTAATATTGCTCACAATATCTTCCTATGGATCAATTTGTTCCGTTACTGGAATCTGGCCTAGAATCGTACCTGCTGAAAAAAAGAGTACAACTCATTCACTGATGAATATAAAACTGGGTTTCACAGCATATGCTGCAGACCTAAATCACCAAAACGTTTTTTTTTTCCAAAAGGCAAAAAGCGAAACAGAATGGCACGAAAAGGACTTCATGCTTACAGTGTGCACATGCTACAAATAGAGCGTTATTAAAAACATAATATTCAGGTCTAAATGAATACATTTATTTTAAGAGAAAGAAGGTAACAGTTCTTTCCCATCAAAGAAAAGCAAGCTAGACAAACTCTTTCATACCAATATCTGAACATAGTTTATTTTTCTGGCCTGCCTTTCTTTGCCTTTTAGAACATAGTCAACTAAGATGCATTGCTCAAGATAAAAGACCAATGTGTTCTAAACCAACCAAAAAGGGCAGCAGGAAACTGACCTCTAGCTATTTGATGCCTATTCCTAGATCTTAGGTTACGGACACCGTGATCTCCTCAACTGTAGAGGCACAACAAAGAATTGTAAATCAGGGAGGCATATCACATTGGATCCACCAAAAAATAAGCAAGATACAACAAAGGGTGGGGAGCTCACGGATCTGCATGGTGTGGGTTCGGAAGAGGAACAGCTAGAGGGAGGAACAGAGGAAATCACAGTTCTTGCTAGGGTTTGGCACTGAAGCGAGAGGAGTCACAGAAGCAGGCAGAACATAGAACCGGGGGGGGGGGGGGGGGGGGGATGAACCCATCTCAACGATGGGAGCAGGTCTAGGGCGAGGGCCAGTAGCACGCATGCTCTCGGGTCAGAGTTGAGGGAGCTGAGCACTTCACGGGGGTTGCATGCTATGAAGGCCTGCGACCTGGCCATTTGCGCGCCGCCGGCTATCCTGCAGCTCCACACGCCCCATGTAAGTGGGTGCGAGGTGGGCGAGGAAGACGACGTGTGCGACACCGCCAGGGCATCCCCGCGCAGTCGACCCCTGGTCTCGCGCCGGATTTCATGCCAATGCTGGCCCCTGGTCTGGAGCGGAGAGGGAGAATGGGAGGGGAGGTGGCGGTGGAGTGTTGGGAGATAGAGGGCGGCGGATCGGAGGAGAGAGCGGCGGCGCGACGAGAAGGAGATGGTTCGGGACGCGCGGGGGGTGATTTCTGAAAAATTGCCTCGTGGGGGTTCCTATAAAATGGCAGTGTTTTCGATTTTACCTTCTTTGCATCCAAATAATTTTTTATACGAGGATCTATACGGAAAATATTATAACATGATTACTGTGCAGGCTGGACGAATTGGGGTTATTTGATATTATTGAAAAATCAGAGGGTTTTTATGCAAAATGTCAAGAGCAAACGCTCTCCAGCCGGAGCAGCGCTCTCGCACGCCGAGAGGCCACGTCGACGGGAAGGACGCCGGAAACCTGTAGAGGGCAGGAAGCTCTAGCTCCTATTAAGAAACCCCATGATTGTTGCTGTTGGGGGCATTGCCATTCTCTCCGGTCAATTCCGCGTATCACACTGGTTATGACTCTTCTCAGTTCTCACATGCATATTCTCCCTGTCGCATACTCTTTGATTGGCTTTTGCTAAACAATCATCGTAGTAGCTCTTTTCTTATCAGCACTGGTACATTTGCAGCTTTATTAGTTGTCTAACCATTCAATATGCGCGCATTTGTCGTACGTGGGCCTACCTAGTGGCGGCCACGCGCAGCAGAGGCTAGGAAAAAGGTCACACACACAAAATTATTTTTAGTGGTCTTTTTTCGTGCTCCATACTATTTTATACTGGTGTAAAGAACTAGTATAAAAGAATTCGATGGTCTAAATTAACTGTATACCACTTGAAACTTCACCAGTGATATAGGTAGAGTAGTATAAAATATTATAAAATATTATTTTTATTTATATATTTTCATTTCTTTTTATATTCATTTTGTATGATATTTTGTATTTATAAGATTACTGAGTGGTGGACGCCCGGGAAAAAAAACAGCTACAGGTTGTGCGGTGTAAGACTTTGGCCAGTCAAAAAATAATGATAAAATTTGAGTTTAATTATAAAATTATCCTTGCCATGGAGCACCGAAAAGACCACGTTGAGAGCTACTCCCTCCGTCCCAAAAAGAAGGGTGTTTGAGAGTTTAAACTGTCAAAAAAAAAGGGTGTTCTCGCTTTCCAATGCAAACTCCTATAGTCCTATCTCTATTTCTCTCCTCCTCTACCCCTTCTCGTTTCCTGTGCGCTCTAAAACATCTTCTTAATTCCCGTGTACAACTTCTAAAACACCTCTCTTTTTGGGACGAAGGGAGCATCATCGACTCAATGAGCCTAATCGTTACCGATAATTCCGTCCATTTGGACTCTGAAGAGAGGAAGGTGTCCCGTCATACAACTTTTCCTTTTTCAGGCTGCACTTTTGCCAAGAATCGGTCGGTTAAAGCAGTCCTGTCATGACGAGGAGGTAGATGCGCTTTTGTCTGGCTCCGCCCAATACGAGTGGTGTTTAGAGGTTGTTTGGAGGGCTTCAAAAGTGGCTTTAGCTCCGGCTTCAGCCGAAGCCTTTTCAAACATGTTTTCTGGTTGCGGCTTAGACAGTGAAGCCGGTGGTGAAGCCCTTTTGGGCTTTGCCTGGCATGGTGAAGCCACAAAATGTGGCTTCACTCGGCTTCACCCCGGTTTCATCTCTGGAGAAGCCGTTTTCAACTATCAGGTGAAGCCGTTTTGCCAAACGTTTTAGTAACAAGTGAAGCCAAAGCCAAGAAAGCCGCTTCACCGGTAAAGCCGCAGCCGCAGCCCTCTCAAACAGTTAGTTTATGAAAAAGGTAAAAAAATTTTAGATTGGGTTGCATATATAGAGAAAAGGAAGAAACTGACACGATTTTTTTACCCAAAATCTAGACCCTCATGATATGCATTTGATTAGCATGACCCGGTGAGCTTCTGTCCTGGCTCCGCCCAATTTGAAATACCTCAGCTCAGCCAACGTACAGCTACTCGAGAGAGTCATGTCAGGTGCCTGCGTGGAGGCTCGTGGACATGTGGTGAACGGCTAAACTAGTTTTTTTAGGAGAGTGCACTTTAAAAGTTGGTGGACCTAAGTGACCCTTTACAAGGGTCTCTAGTCTAGTGGTTACCCTTACAAGTTGATGGATCTCAATGCATTTTTACTCTTTTAATAATGACATATGTAGGCAATTTAGATTCAGATTTCGATTATATTAACAAAGGTAGGTATGTGTTATTGAGGTATAAATTTAGAGGATTATATTTTCATTTTGAAACAACATATGTGGATAATTTAAACCAATTTCGGGGATTGCCTTATATTACTACTTTCTATAATAGCCAAGGTGAATAATCTATACATATATTCAGGGGGCACTTTAGACTATTTTTATAATTGTAAAGTTGGCAATTATTTAGATATATAATATATTCAATAGTTATGATAATTAGAGCGTACCGAATTAATGGCCGGATGTTTCTAATTTCTTGTTGGAACTTAGGTCTCCTTTGAAATGTAGGATTCTTAAAATGGAGGAATAGGAAAAATGTAGGATTTAAAGTTGGTTGACAATTTCAATCCTATTGGAATTTAGAATGCAGGAAACTTTTCATTGGAACTTTTGAATCAACATTGAAAAAACATACTCCCTCCGTCCTGAAATACAAGGCATCTTGGGGTTCAAAATTTGTCCCTAAATATAAGACGTTTTAGGAGTTTTTGGCAAGTCTCAATCAAGGCAATTAAAAACTTTGCAAATATTTCACTTGTTAACTGAAAAACATGCCTTGTATTACCATTAGCTAAGGTTATATGCGACATTTGCTCACCTCCTTAATCTATCTTAAAATCTAAGGATGTCTTATATTTCAGGACGGAGGGAGTAGGAATTCGAGGAGAAATATAGACACAAAGAAAACTTTCCAAGAGGTTGGACCTCATGTTTGATTTCCTCCAAAATTCCTGTGGATTGAGCCATTCCATAGGAATTTTGTAGGATTCTTAGATGTCCAATCCTTTGTTCCAAAGGAGCACACATGAAAATTTTCTATAGGAATGAATTCATACAAAATTCCTCAACCAATCCTTTGTTTCAAAGGGGGGCTTAATTTATCTCTCTTTTTCTTAGTGCTTGTCACAAGGATTAATATCAAGGCTCCAAACAGAGTCTCTAATTGAAATAGTACTTGTATATAGCATGCGAAACTTTACTTTTTTTTAGAGCTGCGAAACTTTAAACTTCAGCAGCAAGCCGCTAGGGAATAGGGATCAATGAATGCATCATCTGGAAGACAGCCGAAGGAACGGATAATGAGCGGGCCGGCGCTCGGCGCTATCTAGCTGGCCCATAAGAAATCTTCCGGCCGATTACAGTCAGATTGTGTGTACGGCTCACACGTTGGTAATGTAAACGCCATAAGGGAAATGGATTGTTGATCAGTGGATCAGTGGAACAGAAGGTCAAATATTCGAACATACTTCCAATAGGAGATGCTTAGGGCCAGTCTCAGTGGAAAGTGTCATGAGAATTAAATATCATGTCACATCAACAAATTTGCTGACATGAGGAGAGTGTCATGGGAGAGAGGATGTCATGGTGATGACACTCTCTTGGCACAGTTCTCAAAGTATCCAGTCTTGACAACCGTGCGACTGAGACTAGCCTTAGGGCACGTACAACGGGCTATAGTTTGTCGTAGACATGCAAGGATTTTTGCAGAAAGCTCCCTCCGCGATAGCACGACCGACCACGTCGTCGTCTCGTTCGTCTACGGCACGGGCGCGTGCTCCGACGCGAGTCGTCGAGTGCCGGCGCGCGTTGTATGTTCTGCTGCGAGTCGTCGTCGGCAGGATGGATCCGATGCGCGGGTGTTTTCATCGTGAATGGATTTGCTTCTTCTGGTGATGGGATTTGAAGGAGGGTTGAGTGGAGGTTCCATTTTGATCATGGGTGGGTGCTAGTGTGATGATGTACCGTGCTAGGGAGTGCTCCATGCGTCAACAGTGGCGGCAGGAAGAGGAACGAGAGAAAACTGAAGGAAGAAGATGAACAGGTCTCCACTATGGGCCGAATGGGCTTTTATCCCTGTATTGGGCCATGGAATGCGGTCTTGGTTAATTGGTTTCTGGGTTCATTGTATGAAAAAAAACTTTAGATCGCCAAGGAAGGAAAAGAGAGACGGATAAAAAGGAAGTTCAAATTAAAGACTCGTGCGAATAATTTGATACATCCTAAAAGCATTTTTAATATGAATATATATCTATATTACATATGCTTTTATAAAAAAGATTCGTGCGAAATATTTGATATATCATGCCTTCTTTCATGTAAGCAACAAAGTGGCTACAAAGATCAAATTATGTACTAGATCATCATGATTTACGTGTCAAAGCATGAATTAAATATCTTGCAGACAACTTAAAAAGGCAGTTGTTGTCTCAACTGTTGTACAAGCTGTCTATTTAGCTGTCTGTATATGATAAAAAGACAGCGGCCGTCTAAACTGTTGTACATGCCCCTATTGACCCTCCTTGGCCTCTCTCCATAATCCAAGAAATTAATTAAACCATGAGGGCTCATGTTGTGCTACGAAACGATCGATGCGCCGGAACCTGAAGGTGGGTACGGTGGGCAGGAATTGAAGACGATGTGGATTGGAGACGTGGGTGCGGGAACGCGGCGCGGCCGTTGTCGTTCCCGGCCCGATGGTAATGTGCGCGCTCGCTCGCCATGTGCAATGCGTGCCGTGAAGCCGCCGCATGCCGACGCGCACGGCGGATCTTTACACACGTGCCTCTAGCTATTCTACGCTCTCGATATCTCTCGATCGGGTGGATGGCCGCTGAGATGCGTGGCTTTGTTGAAACGTGTCTCGCCTTGCATTGTCGTCGGTGCGGGCCCGGCAATAAGCATGATTGCGATTAGCCGACTAGGGTTGTTGACCCGTTAATTATATGTTGATAGCCTTGCCTGCTGTCCGGACCCGCGCGCACGGTCGTCATTACATACTGCCGTCGTCGTCGAGCTATCGAGATAGCAGGCTTAGCAGCACAGGCGCGTTAATAAGGGCTCCAACACGATCCAGGATCCATGCTCATGATAGCGGTTACATACCGGCCGGTTACCAGGGCGCCATATGTGCAGCAACTAACCGTTCATTTATGCTAATCTCTCTCTCTCTGGTTTCACAAGTTTTTGTTCACTCTCAAAATTTAAATGCAACAGATTGTTGGAGTGCTTGTAAACGTATATCTCATGCTTGTTTGAGGAAAGACTGAATTTGGTACAAACCCTAATAATCCGTTGCCATCCACCCTTATTAGGGGTACTAGTCTGTCAACCCATGCCCCCGCATGGGTTAATTATTTTTAAAGACATAACTAATAATTATTGTTTATCTCACCTTTTGTTCTCGTTGAATATTCTAACACAATATTGACCCATATGAATATATATACTCCCTCGGTCCCAAAAAACAAGTCGTTCTGTGATTCGAATTTTGTCCCATAAAATAAGTCGTTTTACCTGATTTGGTAGGTTTGTATGTGCATACAGGTATATAACAATCGGTTAGCACCAAAACTGGATAAAAGATAGGGGCAATCAAGGTCATTTTACATTTTTGTTAATCTGTCCTAAAACATCTAGAATGACTTGTTTTTTGGGACAGAGGGAGTATTTAACATCTTTCATTTGTTTAGAGGACTTTTAGTTCTTTATTTTTTTAAGATGGAAATCTATATTATCATCACTTTCTTTATATATTTATAAATATAAATGGTGAAATATAATGGATATATTCTCATTAGTTTTTTATAATAATTAAGAAATGTACAATTAGAATTTTATATTGGTTTATCTTATACTATTTTTTAATAACATATCTAGGCGATTTGGATTCAAGTCTTGGGTTCCACACGAATAGATTTTTTATAAGTTTTGAAATAAATGGCGTTGTCTTGTGGGGAACGATGCCTAAATTTTTGGAATCCGGTACTGTTGACGCAAAAATCGGGACTTGACAGATGCGCGAACACACGAGCGAAGGTGTGGCCTTGAGAACCGGGGCGTGCCAGTCAATCTGACCTGTTGATTGACAAGGATAAAAATCGAAGGTTAAGAAACAGCTAGAAAGCCGATTCTTTCGTAAGTGAAAACGGACGTGAAAAGGACATGAAAAGACCGATTCCGGATATCAATTTGTCTCTTTCGATTCTCCTTTTTTCTTTTATCTTCCTCAATTAATCCCGAGTTATTTTGTAGAGCAAATTACTGAAGAGAATGCAAGATAGAGTTCTCCTCGATCAAGCACCTCCTCGTCAAGATTCCCCAGCTTCATCAGCTTCTGATACTCCAATCGGTAATATCTCTGATTTCTTTGATTCACAACTAATTATCCGATTCTAACCATTATCTGTTCCAGGAACTTTAACTCAAAACCTTCCGATTGACTCTGTTGAAGGGGAAATTAATCAAACAGAAGAGACCCGCCAGCCAGAAGTTATTAATCCATCGATATCTCAGGTAACCCCTCTTCTTTGCTTACATCAATCAACTCGAATTAGATGTTCTAATGTTGTCTTTGTTTCAGCAAGAACCAGCTGGCACTTCCAAAGCTACCGAGGAACAACCTCAATCAGAACAAGTTTCGATTTTATCATTAAGTCAACCTACCCGATTTGATGAGATAAATCTGAAACAGGTAACTATTCCTGATTAATTTTATCTCCCTGTTCGATCTATCTCTAATAAAAAATATTTCCAGGCGCAAGGACTCCATTGACAACAGCTTCTTTGACTTCCCAATTAAAGGCCTTCTTGATGAAGAAGAAGTTCAATCAATTGAGAAAGGGGATTCATTAGTAGCTAGAACCCAGCCATCCGATGCTGATATCCAGACACTTCCTGATGATGTCAAAAACAAGCTATCAGACCTTCAAGTTTTGATGGAGCAAGATATTTTCATATTGATTCAAAACGCTGAACCGATTTGGTTAATCCTTCATCAGCTGAAGCCTTATCTTTCTCGCGAAGCTCAAGCCGCCATCGTTCCTGCAGCCTACATTGAAGCCCATCAGGTCAGGTTTGCCGAAGCACAGGAAGGAATATCTGATCATCGGAATAGGGAATCTCTGATCAAGGCGCCAGAAGAGAAAAGAGACTTGGCCAATACAACTAAGGATAGAATCAGATTTCTTGAAACAATCGCCCATCAATAGTATCAAGAGTAGATCATCTGAAAGCTCGCAAAGTGGAGCTGGCCAAAGAACTACAATCGGTTATTAAAGAACTTGAAGAGAAATAAAACAAGCTCCAGCAACTTCCGATTGAAATCGAAGAACTTAACAAAACTCTCAAGTCTCAGGCCTCTGATGCTCTCAAGCTTTGTAGGAATATCCCTCCGATCCAAGGCTCCATTGAAGAATACCAAAGGGTTGTAAACAACGTTGATCATATTCGTCAGCGAGCACTAGATGCGATTCGATCCCTTCTGTAAACGCCTTGCGATCTTCTTTTGATACAATTGTGATCTTCTATAACCGACACTCTTGCTTGCTGTACATTTCAACTTCTTCCGTTTCTTTGTTAATTTTAGACCAAAAGCGATACATTTCATTGGTCACGTATTTTCCGATTTATCACGAAATCAGACCATGAGTGTTCGAAACGGATGAATGTTCGATTCTTTATTTGTTTTTTTTAAAAAATCCCTGATTCGTAAAATTAATTCACGAATCTACCCAAATACTGGGGTAATATTTTTTCAAGTATTTTCCATTTAATGCCCTTGTAAATATTTCTCCTTCGAGTGTCTCCAATATGTAAGCATTGCCTAACACACAATGATGAGTCCGATATGGCCCTTCCCATGTTGGTGACCATTTTCCGAATTTAGAATCTTTAGATCCGATTGGCAAAATTAGCTTCCAAACAAGATCTCCTTCAATGAAATTGTTAATTTTAACCTTTTTATCATACCATCGAGCTACACGAGCTTTATCCTCCTCAATATTACTTAAAGCCCTTAACCAATGACTGGCCAAATCTTCTAATTTTTTCTTCATTAAAATAGCATAATTATCAACTGCCAAATCAACATGTAACTCAATACGCCGAGATCCATTCCTAATTTCCCAAGGCAATACAACATCATGACCATATACCAATTGGTAAGGAGACAACTTCGTGGCACCATGACAAGCCATCCGATATGCCCACAATGATTCACTTAGAGTAGTATGCCACTTCTTAGGATTTTCTTCAATTTTCCTTTTAATCAATTTAATTATTCCCTTATTTGAAGATTCAGTCTGACCATTAGCTTGAGCATAATAGGAAGATGAATTTAAAATCATAATGCCCATGCTAGAAGCGAATTCTTCAAATTCTCCAGAAATAAACATAGTACCCTAATCGGTTGTGATAGTCTGAGGAATACCAAATCGGTAAATTATATGTTCCTTCACAAATTCGATCATATCATTCGATGTCACATTCTTTAGAGGAATAGCTTCAACCCACTTAGTGAAATAATCAGTCGCCATTACTATAAATTTATGATTTTTGCTAGATGGTGGATTTATCTGCCCGAATAAATCAATTCCCCATCCCCTGTAGAGCCACGACTTAATAATCGGATTCATAGCCGAATCTGGAGCTCTCTAAACGTTGCCAAATTTCTGACAATCTTGGCACCCCTTATAATATCAGAAACAATCCTCGAGTATGGTTGGCCAAAAATATCCATTCTGATGAATCATCCATTTCATTTTAAAAGATGATTGATGAGCTCCACAAATGCCTTCATGAATTTCTCCCATCAACACTTTAGCTTCCTCAGGACCGATACACCTAAGCAATATAACATCAAGATTCCGATAATATAATTTATCGTCCATTAATACATTTTTAATCGCCTGAAGCCTTATTCGCCTTTCTGTCTTTTTAGAGGGATCTTTTAGATATTCAAAAAATTATTTTCTCCAATCGTCATTAGTTAAATCCAATTCCATTATCTCTTGAATCGGTCGATACCTTGACGCACTCTGAGCCAACCGATTAGCTTCATGATTATGGAGCTTAGGGATGTGTTCGATTTTCACTCCCTTGAATTCTTTAAACAATCGGAGACACTCTTCATGATAACCTAAAAGAATATCATCATTGCATTCATATTCTTCGGTTAATTGTTTCACGACCAGGATTGAATTTCCAAATATTTCTACAACATCAGCCTTGATTTCCCTCAATAATTGCAAACCTTTGAGAACGACTCTATATTCTGCTTGATTATTGGTGGCAGTTTTCTCAATCGGTAAAGCGAAATCGAATGTTGCCCCCCGAGGCGAAATAAGAACAACACCGATACCCGATCCGACTCCACATGCAGATCCATCGAAGAACAAAGTCCAAGGAACGGGTTCTATCATAGCCACATCCGATCCACAATGCTGAGCAACGAAATCAGCTAATACTTGACCCTTGATAGCTTTAGCAGATTCATATCGTAAATCAAACTCTGAAAGACCTAGAATCCATTTTCCAATTCTTCCATTCAAAATCGGTAGAGATAACATATATCGGACCACATCATCCTTACTAACAACAATACATTCAGCCGATAGTAAATAATGTCTTAATTTTGTGCAAGAAAAATATAGACATAAGCATAATTTCTCAACTGGAGAATATCTTGTCTCAGCATCTAAAAGCCTTCTGCTAACAAAATACACAACCCGCTCCTTTCCTTCAAACTCCTGGATCAAAGCTGATCTGATGGCAGTATCACCAGCCGATAAATATAATTTGAACGGCTTACCTTTCTGATGAGGAACTAAAATCGGAGGATATGTTAGATATTTCTTAATCCTATCCAAAGCTTCCTCTTGCTCTTTTCCCCAAACAAACTTCTGATCGGCTTTTAATTTCAACAAAGGAGTGAACGGCTGAATCTTGCCAGAAAGATTAGATATAAATCTTCTAATAAAATTGATCTTGCCAATCAAAGATTGAAGTTCCTTCTTATTTCTGGAGCAACGTTCTTGTTCATTGAAATAATACTTTTCTGGCTGATATCAATTCCTCTTTCATGAACCATAAATCCCAAAAATTGTCCAGCTGATACACCAAAAGCACATTTGAGGGGATTCATCTTGAGGCCATGTTCCTTGTGCATTCCAACGTTTGACGCAAATCAGATAAATGCTTTTCATAACTCTCCGATTTAACCACTACATCATCAATATAAATTTCAACAATTTTTCCATATGATTTCATAAAAAATATAATTCATGGCCCTTTGATATGTCGCACCAGCATTTTTAAGCCCAAAGGTCATGACAACCCATTCATAAAGTCCGATGTGCCCAGGACACCGGAAAGCAGTTTTATGAATATCCTCAATAGCCATTAGAATATGATTATATCCAACATTACCATCCATGAAACTGATGACTTTATGGCCTACAGTTGCATCAACCTGTAAATCAGTGATCGGCATCGGATATCCATCCATCGGAGTTGCTTTGTTAAGATCCCTAAAATCAATACAAACTCGAAGCTTTCCATTTTTCTTATACACAAGAACGATGTTAGAAATCCATTCTGCATATCGGCATTGTCTAATAAACTTTGCATCTATTAATCGTGTAATTTCAGCCTTGATGTCATCAAGAATTTTAGGATCACATCGTCATGCTGGTTGTTGGTATGGCCAAAATCCTTGTTTGATCGGTAATGGATGTTCAATAACTGATCTATCCAAACTAGGCATTTCAGAATACTCCCAAGCAAAGCAATCCTTATATTCTCGTAGCAAAGCAATCAATTTAGTTTTGAACTCAGGATATAATTTTGCGCTTATGTATGTCGGCCTAGGCTTATCACCATCTCCCAAATCAACTTCTTCTAACTTGTCAGCCGACGTAAATCCATAACCCAATTTCCCTTCATCTTGTTCATCTATGACTTCTGATTTATCTTGTACCATCGATTCAGGCTTATGAGATCGGTTATTTTGCTGTTGATCTGATGTTGATGAATCAAAATGACTTTCTTCATTTTCACAATTACCAACCTCAACCATATTAATTGGGAAAGATCCCTTAATTTCTTCAGAAACCAACTCTTCATGTTGTTCCTTAACTATAAATTCTTCTGGTTTCGGAAAATCATATATTTGAGTCACATTTCCTTCCTTATTGATATTGAATGTTTTGAGACATGCCAATCTGTATTCTTCAATTGCTTTGTCTAAAGCTTTTTCTGATCTTGTTCAAAGCCATCTCATGTTGACTCCAATTGGTCTCGAACCGATGCTTGAGCAATGAGCATGCTGCGGCTGACAATCTTCTACTTTTGAGCTTTGAACCGATATCTGAGCAATCGGAGCTATCGGTTGTATAACCTGATGAGGCATATACTGCTGATAATTTTTTGATACTGCTCCTGACTCAACCGATTCAAATAAGGATTCATCAACCAACAAACTTGAGGAACATTTTGCACCGGAGAACTCTCTTGATACCAATTCCTTGGTTGATAGAACACAGGTTGGTATATAGGCACTTGGAACATATGTGGTATTTGATGTGAATCCATGGGTCTTAAAATTTCATGTCCAACTGGGCGTGCCAAAAGTGTGTTGACGCAAAAATCGGGACTTGACAGATGTGCGAACACATGAGCGAAGGCGTGGCCTTGAGAACTGGGGCGTGCCAGTCAATCTGATCTATTGATTGACAAGGATAAAAATCAGAGGTTAAGAAACAGCTAGAAAGCCGATTCTTTCGTCAGTGAAAACGGACGTGAAAAGACCGATTCCGATATGCGGAGAAATAGCTAAGAAAGCCGATTCCGATATTCAAACAACAGAGAGCCGATTGAAAGCTAAGCAATAAAAGATAACTGTAAAAGCGATCCGATAGAGCTTAGGGTAACAACACTTAGAACAAGTTAAACATCTATTATGTAGAATCGGTGATAAAGCGTTCAACAGAGCCGATTAGATCGTGTTCTAAGCTGGATAAGGGGTGATAAAAGCTAAAAATAACAAGAAACTTGTAAATCTAGCTGATATCAATAACTGTCGAATAAATCTAAACGAAGCAACAGCGATGCCCCCGGATGCTAAAGCTTAGATGTTACTCAGTAGGGGAAGAACTCACGAGCAAGCTTTTGGGGATAAAAATCGCCTCAACTTGCCCAGGAGAGCTTGAATCCATGCACGAGCCTTGGGGATCGAAATCGCCTCAACTCGCAAGAGAACCCGAAAAAGAAAAGCTTTGGCGAAGTCGCCGACTTGAAAGAAAATTGCAAGAAGTAAATGTTTGTTGTATTGAATGTGTATTATTCTTTCCACGACCCTCAGGGTTTATATTTATACCCTGGAATTACAAACTCCTAATCGAATACGATATGGCTAAACTTGACGCAAAAGAAAGAAATTTTCTAAAGAACACGAGCTAAAACTATTACTTAAAAAGTACACAAAATGGACCAACTTGGCCCAATTAAGCCCATAGAGTAACCATCTGAATCGGACATTCTTTAGATTGCTCGCATCCGATTTTGGCCCTTGCCCCCAGCATCTGATTCGATCTAGAATCTTCTCTTCCTTTCCTTTCTTGATGCCGATTTGAGACGTGTCAAAAAACGGCGTCAACAAATAGCAATAGGTATTATCCCCGTAACTATGTTTTCTTTCAGGCCCTAAACTCAAGCAGCTTCTTGATAAAATTTGCTTCATATATGAAACTTTGGGTATTCAGAGAAGCCCTTGTTATTCCACATAACATGGCCCGATAATAGATTCGAGACTTCACGAATATTCTGAAGATTGTTGTGGAGCCAATAAAATATATTGGAAGACATAAAATATTATTTTCTTGAGACCTCTATTTATTGGGTGAATACTCCAAACATGTCAGGACTCTACTTGTCCACATGAAAACAAAAGAAAACGTCTATTGTGTTTCTGACTTCTCCCAATTTGGATCATGGGAAGGCACTCTGGTTCCGTTACCTGCCACTCGTAGTATGGTTCACTAATAATCGGTCCTTATTAGCTCCGCATTACGTTTGGATTTGCGGAAGGACGACAACTCTATCATCGGCCCTTTGGATTGGTTATTCTTCCTCTTATTTAGAAAAGGAGGAGATATTAAGAAGGAGCAAGATATTTATTAGGATACATGTGGCCGGTAGAATATTGTAGATTTCTTAGAAAGATTAAAATTAAGTAACGTTTGATCCGCACGATGGGTTGGTAACTTTTTTGATGAAGCTGAGTTGATCCGGTGGCTATTATTACCCGTGGCGGTTATACCATTTATCAAATTGATGGTCGGCTGTTTTGTTTTTTATGAATTTATATAATTTTTTTCTAGAGTGTCCACCTAAGAATCCTAGGTGGCTTCACGTGGTGGGTTTCAGAATTTTCCTAATTTTGTAGAGTGTCCACTTAGGATCCTAGGTGGCTTCATGTGGAGGCTTCAAAAGGAGCCTTCAATTAGTAATAGTAAGATATATAGAATACATATGAGGAGAAGACTTGGAGTAAGACAAGTTTAAACCTCACAACAATTTAATTACATAAAGCCGGTATATATGAAACGTTATGTATTACTTCAAATGCAATAGTTATAGAAGTGTTCCCGCAAAAAAGGGTATCGAAGTAGTGCACGTGCATAATAAGTGCTAGTGTATATAAAATTCATCATTGCTTCAATGCTTTGCCCAAATATGGGAAAGAAGAAAAACTATCTCTATATCGCCCACCATGGCACCATCCACATTTAATTTGGAAAAAATGGAAGGAAGACAACGATAGATACCCACATGCTGCTTTAATGGCCCAAAACAGAGAAGAAACGCGGCGATCTCAGATTTCATGGACGGCATGTGCACATGATGACTCCAGCCTGCCTATATATATCTGTATACTTGGCACGGCTAGACACCAAGACGAGGCAACTTAACAGCTCACACACGCATTACAGATACAAATCGTTAGAATTTGGTAGCTGCTTGTTGGAGGTTAGGCTGCCGCACGCGTCAGGCAGGCCGGCCGTTGCCATGGACGCTGCTAAGGTTGCAGGGTGCTTCAAGGATAGGACCATCCTCATCACCGGCTCCACTGGCTTCCTAGGAAAATGTACTTTACATTATTTCTGTCTATATACACTCTGCATATTATGTGATGTGCCGAGGAAAATCCTGTAACTCAGATCGTGTGCGTACGTACGTGCAGTGCTGGTGGAGAAGATCCTGCGAGTTCAGCCGGGCGTGAAGAAGCTCTACCTGCTGGTCCGGGCGACCGACGACGCAGCTGCCGAGCAGCGTGTGCTTCATGAGGTGTGCATGGTTGTATTTTAAGTGTGCATGCATGCATTCCATGCATATTACTGCGCACATCATCATGTCTAGTATGCATCCTTTTATCTCTTTTAGATACAAAATACAAAATATTGACGATGAAAAGTTAGTATTATCGGTTAATTTCCCCCGTTTTTTCGCCGACAGATCATAGGGAAAGAAGTCTTCAGTATTCTGCGGGAAAAACACGGAGCTGACTTCCAGTCCTTTGTCAAAGAGAAGATATCCCCTTTAGCCGGGGACATGAGACATGAGAACCTTGGACTTGAGAGCACCCGGGCCAAGCAATTGTTCGAGGAGATTGATATTGTCGTCAATGGAGCTGCAATCACTAATTTCTACGAGAGGTATATGTACATATCGATATCCCTATATAAGTCCAAAAATAGACCGCTGAGCTACATACTCATGTGCTGCTGCTGCCCTTGTAGGTATGATGTTGCCTTAGCATCCAACACCTTCGGAACCGTTCATGTATGCAAATTTGCAAAGAAGTGTTCTCACCTCAAGTTGTTCCTTCACGTTTCCACCGGTAAGTTATGTATGATGCATGTATCAGAAGGAAAGAAAAATATCTGCCAAAAATGTGGAAACTAAGTGCACACTACAATTAATTCCTTGAACAGCTTATGTAGCTGGTAAGCAAGAAGGCCGGATACTGGAGAAACCGCTCCAGATGGGTCAAACGTTAAAGAAGGCTCGCTGCATCGACATTGAAGCAGAGCTCGGGTTAGCTAATGAGGTCAAAGCAAAACTTGTGAAGTCTAGCTCCAGTACTGATACCTCTCATCAGCAGCTAGAAAAGGTAGCCATGAAGGAACTCGGCTTGAAGAGGTATGCACAAACCAGTCAATCATATTATATGCGTCATTCATCGATTAGTTTATTACTTATAATTTTTTTGTCCACTTAAGTTCATCTTAATTTATTAAGGACCTACTTAAGTACATATAGTAACATACATATACATATAGAGCGTGGTCTAAATGTACTGACAGACAATGTCGATCTTGAATTGAAGGGCTAAGTACTTTGGGTGGCCCAATGTCTATGCGTTAACCAAGGCTATGGGAGAAATGTTGCTTGGCACCATGAGAGGAGACCTCCCTGTTGTTATAATACGGCCAAGCATCGTGATAAGCACTTTTCAAGATCCGTTTCCTGGATGGATAGAAGGAATCAGGTATTTATATGAATATATACCTCTTTCATTCGGGGGAAGAGTTATATTGTATACACACATATATATCATGTTATAATCAATAAATATCACTAAGCCCTTGGAAAAGAAAACATTTGAGGGTTAACAAAAAAGCAGATAAAGCATGCGATTACACAGCAACATGCTATTGCTTTGGTTGCAGGACAATGGATGTTATGATTGCTGCTTCTCACGAGCAAAAGCTTCCATGTTTCATAGGCGGTCCCATACTTGATTCGGTCAGTGATCATCATACATGTATATGTGATATGTGTTAAAGCAGAAAATTAAAGTCAATATAATACAAAACTATATTTTATATTCTACTATATATGTAAACTTAATCATAAGGAAATGCATGCTTAAATTTGACAGATACCAGGAGATATGGTGGTCAATGCTACAATGGTAGCCATGGCAACTCACTATGACTGTGCAGGAACTCAAGTAGTTTACCATGTGACCTCAGCACTCCAAAACCCACTTTCATGCAATCTTCTAGAGGAATCAGTGTATGCCTATGCTTTGATCAATCCTCGTGTGAGGGATGACAAGAGGATCATTCAATATAAACGGCCTTTATTGTTCAGTAGATATGCATATTTAAATGCATACATGGTTCTAACGTATAAGACACGACTCCAGGTACTCATATCTCTTTCTTCTAGTAATTTGAACCGCAATAAAATATCTTGCTTCATCCAGATCATGTGATGATCTGATCACTTGGAAATATCTTAGGTGCTTTATCTAGCGAATTGTTTATTACTCTGCGGGCGCTTCACAGAGTACCACAAGAAACTCAACAAAAGCTTGAATTACTTGATGTTTATGGCCAAGCTTTATACCCCATATGTCTTCTTCAAGGGATGGTGAGTTTTACACTTCTTTTTAATACAATCGGCAGCTCTCCTTCCTGATTCGTTTCAAAAAATGGTGAGTTTTACAAACTATCTTATTATTATTATTATTATTCTCTCTCAAACGGATCGACAAGGTCTTTGTAGTTCACTGTTCTTACATTTGAATATGACATGATGATTAAGTCGATATGCAGAGCATATTTAAGTTTTCAGGAGTGGATATTACCTTACATAGTTATATACACACATCATTGCATTGAAACTGGTCATGATTTGAACAGCTACACATTTAATTGTCGCAGCTGCAATTGAAGCATTAAAAGAGTTTGTAAAGAATTATTTTCCACATATACACATGAATCATGACAGCAGAAGATCTATACACCAGCTAATAACATCACATCGCACATTGATTCTCTTAGTATGATCTACCACCTGCGCAATGCTAGTTGAACTATTTTTCCTTTCCTGATTGAATCTCAATCCACGTGTGAAGCTTTGATGACACGAACCTGAGAAAGCTGTGGGGGACGACAGGCGCAAGGCACGGTGATGGATATGCATTTAACTTTGATCCCAACTGCATCAACTGGAGAATGTATCTGTTCAACACCCACATCCCAGCTGTTCTCAAGGAGGCTGCCCACATGAAGAAAGAACGAAATGCATGACGATACACATCGATTGAACTTTGTATGAAGCACCATGAAGGAGATCCTTGCTATATCATATATTGCACTATACGAAGTTTAGGTGCAAAACTCTTACGGAGGCCAGAATAAAGCTATTCATTTATCTAAACAATATGTATTGCACTATATATATACACAAGTGTAACCTGCTAAGCGAGTTATTTATTATAGGAAAAATAGGCAGCTTGGTACCTCAACTTTATCCCGAGGGTCAAGTTCGTCCCTCAACTTTCAGATTGGTCAATATAGTCCCTCAACTTTTATTTTTATACCAAACTCATCCATGTGCTGACGTGGCACTCCATGCTAGCATGAAGCAAATTCCAAAAGTCCTCTCTACCCTTGATTCTTTCTTTCCCTCCTCAATTTCCTTAATTTTCAGGAATTTACTTTAGGCACCAATAATCTTATCTCCTATTTTTCTATAGTAAATAATGTCGATCAAGGTCCAAACTTCAAATTGATGTTCTTTTTGCCCAGCATCCAGCCTGCTCCGTATTGCTGAGGAATGCTGATTGCTAACCCAAGAGCTACCCTACTCAAAATACTAGAACTTAATATCAGACCGTGTAGTTGAAGTACTAGAATTAAAGTTCCCTTTTTATATATGAAACTTACAGAAATTAAAGTTCTTATTAAAACTCTATTCAATCATGTAACATTAGCAGCCAATCAGATACTTGAAAGATTGATAATCTTCTGTACGTATCAGCAGTTCAGCACAGCCGCCCTGGGTCCAAGAAACAGTGTGGCTCAAGTTACTTTGTTGATTGGGAAATTACCGGTCCAAGCAAAGTCTACAGCAGCATCACGTCTGTGGAAATTAAGGAAGGAGCCAAAGGCTGAAGGGCATAATGCACTTTTCGCATCAGCCCGTGCCATTATAGAACATCGTATCAAAGCAAGGACAATTTTGACCTAAATATAAAAGTTAAGGGACTAAATTGACCCATACAAAAGGTTGAAGGACGAATTTGACCTTCTGAGCATAGTTGAGGGACCACAACGCATATTTTGCCTTTATTATAGCTGTGAGGTTTACACTGTGTATACCATGGGCATATACAGCTGTAAAATAAGAAAAATAATAGAACAAAAATAAAAAGATGCAGAGATGTGTAATAGTGCATGTACGATGTATACAAGAGATATATAGGACACCATGCATGGATCATCGGAGGCTCACCGTGTGCAACTGCAACAAGCGCTTGCTGTTCGATGTCTCCGTCGTCGTCCGTCGTCCGGAATCGTGGTCCAGGCTGATACTGCACGCCAAGCTCACTTCCTTAGTTATGTCGTCCGGAATCGTGAAAAGTCTATTGATTTGATTGATTCTGAGCTGATTCAATATTATGCCCCCGCGGGTAATGCCGGCCATATATTGATGACCGGCCTGAATTGCCAAGCCTACGCGCAGACAGTGGCCGCCACTGGGATGAAGAGAAGCCACGGAGCGTGCAAAACATGCTGCGCAACGTCTTTGATCATGTTGCTGTGACGCCGCTGCAAATCCTGCGAAGAACTGCTGCTGACCTTCATCTTTGGTTGTTCCGTGCCAAGAGCCCATCACATCGGGCTGTGATTCGATCTTGGATTGATATGCTAGCTAATGTAATAGGATAAACTGTACCACTCTCTTCCCCACCCTCTTTTTCGCAAATCTCATGCATGCCAATTGCCAACAACCGTGCATAATAAAGCCGTTCAGGCCAGCGTCTCGCCCGCCGTAGGTTCCTCAAAAGAAAATGTGAATCAATAAAGTATGCCATGATGGCTTTCTTTTTTGTTTTTGAAAGGAATTGCCGGGATGGATTTCCCCAGGAAAAGAAATCATCAATGCTTTCTTTCAAGGAATGAACCCACCAACTACCTTTGAACAAAAATGGAAGGAAGAAAATGATTTATAACCATCTACTTTAGTGGTCCAAAATTAAGATGAAATGCGGAGCTGGTAATGACTTCCGCCTCCCTATATAAGTACATCTCACAGCTAGACACCATGCAAGACAAGCTAGGCAAGAGCTCTCACACATTTATAAATCGATAGAATTCAGAAGCATTTTTTTATATGAGGATTTGGTACTTGATCGGTAGCTTGGAGGCTGGCGCAATTAATCAGGTAGTCAGTCGGATGCTACTAAGAGCGACTCCAGCCCAGCCCTTAAATGGGCCTACCTATTTTAGTCTCTCAAGTGGGAAAAAATAACTCCAGTCGAGCCTCTAAACGGGTTACCATTTTGTGGAGGCCTCCAAATTTTCATCCAGGGCCCCTACGAATGGAGACCCTCTATTTCCACCCACCCATGGGCCCACCACGTTTTTTACATCTCTACTTCCTCCTCCTTGTTCCATCGCCGCGCCGTCTCCCCCGTGCCTACGCCACGTCGTCTCCCCCGCACAAGCGCCGCCGCCGTCCCCCCGCGCCGCCGCGACGCCGGCGTCCTCCCCCCCTCCCCCGTCCCCGGAGCTCGGCGGCGGCGACCGACCCTCGCACGCGGCCGCGCCCACCGGGCGCGAGGCAGACGGCCAGACAGCCAGCAGAGGAGCAGGGCCCGCGCGCAGTTCGCGACGCGGCCGACGCGCGGTGGAGCCGACGGAGGGAGGCGTCGCTGCAGCGGCGGCCGTCGACCGACCACATCCGGCGTAGAGGAGGGCGGTGGCGGATCACCTGCGCTCCGTCGCGGGCCCTGCTCAGTGGCCGTCGGTGGAGCTCGGGCGGTGGCTGAGGGACAGCGGCGCGGGTCCAGCTTGACCTGGCGCAGATCACGCAGCAACGTCTGCTCAGGCCCCGGCGAGGCACGGCCAGCGGCGGTGGCCTGTTGCGCGGACCGCGGCGCTCGGGCCCAGATCCATCACGTGCGGGTCAGGCTGGCCGCCGGAGCCAGGGGCGAGAAGCCAGCCGCGCGGGCCGAGGCGTGGAGCGCCCAGCTGCGAAGGAGACAACGGCGGCGCGGGGCACGGCGGGGCCGCCGGCGCAGCGCGGGGGGCGGCGCGGGCACGACGGTGCGGCCGGCGCGGCGCGGGGGCACGGCAGGGCGCGGCGCGGGAGCACGACGGGGGAGGGGCGCGCGGGCGCGGGAGGGAGAGAGAAGGGGAGGTGAGTGCGGCTGACAGGAGTAGGAAGAGAATTTCAAGTCCTAAACTTTTACAGGCCCACTAAAAATGCAAAATAGAGGCCCATATTTGAGAGTTGGGCTGGAGTTGCTCTAAGGTTCAGGGTGTTTCAAGGACAGGACCATCCTTATCACCGGCCCGACCTGCATATTTGGTTTACAATAGACTAGCAAATTGCCCGTGCGTTTCTACGAAGAAAATGCAATCTCAGCAAATTTTCCTATAAATTGAGTTGGTAATAACTTCATTTATCACTTCTCAATAATTAGTTTGCCGGTTTCCGATGAAAGGAGCGGGCAAGTAAGGCCAGTCTCAGTGGAAGTTTCATCAGCATTAAATAGACTGCCATGTCAGCATTTTTGATGATGTGGCAGTTTATTAATGAAGAGAGATGTGAAATGAGTTTCATTCTCATGAAACTCTCTCTACACGGTACTCTAGACAGCTTGTGTCATGCATGTTGTCTTGGAAACAACACGAGATGAAACTTTGCATTGAGGGAGGGTGTTTCATCATAGTTTCAAACTTCTCTTATATGATGTGTCACTCTAGGTAAGTGTGTCGATGAAACCCTACTGAGACTGGCCTAAGAAACACCATACATTAACCAGGGTTCGTTTTGTGAGCACATGTGAACGGACATAACTTTGAGATTATTGTCAGTGATCACATTAACTGCATGCTTTACTTCAGAGTTTAAGTGCCTCTACGCCGCTGTACCTTTTTTTTCTTCTCACGCTTCTTTTTTTTTGCGAGGAAAAGAGAGCTCATTTTATTACTCAGAAATTATAAATTATAGTATGATTACCTTCCCAAGCAACAATTTGCTCAACACACATTGGGCTTGCGAAGTGTGCCTAGTTCGCTTCGCCAGTTGCGCAAGCTCATGAGCAGCACCCTTACTTGTATCCACTTCTGTTTGTCTCTCATCACTCGTCAAGCTTGCTGGGCAGCATGGGGAGAGAAGGTGTCCGGAACGATGCAGTGCCAGTGAGGCAGTGAGGGGAATGCGAGAAAGAAGCGCGGTAGCGCACCCAAGGGGTGGGGGTGAGGCCAATGCGGCGAAGGCGACGTGTGCGACAGAGTTGGTGTTGGTGCGTGCAGCTCCTCTCCTGCTCTCCCCTTTGTTCTAATTCCTTAGTTGTGGACAACAGATTGATACCTGTTTTGATAAGCTTGGTATGTTCAGATTGGTGGACACTGAGCCACTAGCCCACTACTGGATTCGCTGCCTTTGCCGTGTGCCTGAAGCACACGGCAAAGGTAGCTTTACACACGGCAAAGACTCAGACACACGGCAAAGGAGCGGTTTCCGGCAGTGAGCAGCAGGTAGGGCAGCTCCTGCGCCCGTGTGCCAGTGCCAGTGGGCGCGGCGAGGGGAAGGGGTCGCTGACCGCCGGCATCCGATGCGCCTGCACTGTACAGACTTGAGCGCTCTGTTGTCGTCGCCGCGCACACATATTAACTATCCAGGTCAACAAGCAATCACAATTGCTGGCTAACAGTTGAACGACGAGCCGCTGTGCAGGCGACCTCAGATGACCCTTCACCTTTGCGTGTTCTTCCTCTTCTTTTCTACTCCCGCGATTGAGAGTTTGTCTTTTTTGGTTGGAGTATTGATGTATTTAACATATACAATCTGAGACAATCTTCTTTTCGGCTCAGTTTGAGTTCCAATCGAGCTTCGGTTAGGTGTAGGATTAGAGCCAATTTGTTGATTTAATTCAGAATCGAGTTCGCAATGGACAGACAAGTAGCGAGTCCGCGTGATCATGATCTGGACCCACATGTCAGTTGAGGAGCGACGTACCACAATTTTGAAGGCAGAAACATGATTTTTTATTAGAAGTACACAGTACAACGTAGATGCTCACAACACGCACGCATACTCAACCCTATAAACACACGTACGCAAACCCTACCCCTATGAGCACCTTCGAAAGACTGATCACCCGACAGATCTGGAGATTCCTGAAGCGCCAATGGAACGCCGCTTACCACTTAACGCATAACGCCGGTAAATCCTGGAAAAACCCAGGAAAAGGTGCGAGCACCAGGATTTGAACCCTGGTGTGTAGCGTCCCACTGGACCGTCCTACCATTGGAACACAAGCCAATTCGTAAGGCAGAAACATGATCAACAACCTTATCTTCCTATCTCTAAAGTATGCCAGGATGGCTTTCTTTTTGTTTTTGAAAGCAATTGCCAGGATGGATATCCCAGAAAAAGAAATCATCAATGCTTCGTTTCAAGGAAAGAAGAAAATGATCTATACCCGCCTACCTTTGAACAAAAATGAAAGGAACAAAACGATCTATAACCACCTACGAAAATGCTTCCTTGCTACCATATATTGCATTACACTAGTTTTTTTTAAAGATCAGTGCCTTTGTGTCCTTATCCATATATACATATTGTCGCGGGCGCATAAGCTACAGGTTCACTCTAAATGATCTTAAACTGGCACTTTATCGTTTTTTTCCGTGGAAAAAAACAGACTGCAGTGGTGTCCTCCATCTCGTCCTCTACTCTGCAGGCCGCCGTCCCCTCCCCCAAATCTCGGGGACGACGTCTCCTCCTCGGCTCCTCCTCCTCGCCGCCGCCACCTCCCTCTCGCTGTCGCCGCCTCCCCTAAGACCTCCACCAGCGGCGGCGGGTCTCCAATCGAGCTCCGTCGTGGTGGAGGAGCAGTGGCTCACGCGCGGAGTAGAGGGCGGCGGCGACCCGATCTGGAACGCAGCGACGGCGGAGGAGCAGCAGTGGGAGATCGAAGCGGCCCTCCAGCGTCGTCGGAGCTCCACCGCGTCAGAGAGAGGGCGGGGTCGCACGGGAAGAGGGCGGAAACATAGTCGGCTCTGTTTCTTCTCTCCGTCCGACGGGCCTTGCGGAGCCTCGGGCGACGCGGGTGGCGGGCAGCGGTGGAGGAGCACCGCAAGATTTTGAGCGCGCGCAAGGTGGAGCCGAGGCGGCCCTTTCCTCCGCCGGCCATCTCCCGGCGATAACCGACGCGGAGGTGGAAGGGCCCCGCCCAGGACATCACTCTCCCTCTGCTTCTTTTCCCTCCAGCGGCGCCTCCCCGGTTGTCCCTCTCCTCGCCGTGCAGCTTGCCGCCGGCGGAATTCGCGTCCGCGTGGATCCGGCGCCGCTGGCCCCCGGGCCACGCGGGCCGGGCTCGCCGTCGGGACCTCCATCCTCGGTGCCGGGGCCTGAGGAGGAGGCGGCACCAGCGAGCCCGACGCGGACGCCACTAGTGCGCCTGCGTGCTCAGCGGGAAGCCCGACGGTGGCAAGCGCGTGGGACGGTGGAGCTCTCCAACGCCAGCGGCGGCAAGCGCACGGGACGGAGCAGAGACATGATGAGAAAAGATAAGGTTGAAGGCTCATGGGTCCCGCACTGACATATAAGACCAGCATGAAAGATGGAATAGAGGAGGGAAATAGTCGACGATCAAACTAGGCAAACACACCTCCCAGCGGCGTCAAAACGACGCCAGAATTGCAGGCGCCGGCCAAGCTCTGGACGGCGTATCCAGAATCGCCTCCAAGTCGCCGCTGGCTCCTGTAGCGTGTGGGGAGGCCCAGGCCCAACTAATGCAAATGGGCAAAAGGCCCTTGAACTTCAAGCCAGCAGCCCAGCCAGGCTACCAAAAAATAGATGTTTTTTTTTTAAAAAAAGAACTGACCGAGGACAGGATAAGGCGGCTGCCACGCTTGAACCCGGGTGGAGAGAGCTAGCCTGCCTCTGGCTAACCAGTCCACCCGCCAGCAGCCCAGCCAAGCTACGGAGGTGTTTACATAGGTGGTGAAAAGTTTTTGAGGATAATAAATGCACCTTTGACCAATAATTAGAGGTATTAATTAAAGGCAAGCTAAGCTACGGAGGTGTTTAGATCTAGTTGTTTTGAGGGTAATAAATGCACCTTTACCCACGGGAGCTTGGTAATAGATCGTTTTATAACTCTTTAAAAAAATAGATCGCTTGATCTAAAAAATAGATCGCTTTAGGCTGGCTGCTTGCTGCACGAGGGAGTCGCAGTCTGACAGAGTTGGCGATGGACGCGCAGGCAGGCTCTCACTGCTCGACGCCTCCGATCCGTCGTCGTCGGGCGGCCCAGCCATTGATGATCTGAATTGCCAAGCCAAGCCTACGCGCAACTGGCCGCCGGACGATCGAGACCAGCAGCCCACGAGGACGAGGACCCCGGAGGTGGACTGGACGACACCGCTGCTTCTGCGCTGGCCGCCCAGGGCCAGGAGAAGTGCGCGCGGTCGTCGTTATCCTCCTCCTCATGGTACACATATGCATCCTGCTTATTGCGCTGTCCATCGGCGGTGAGGCCTCCTCCGAAGGTTACTAGCTCATGCATCTAAGAGATGGCTTAAGAGATAGGTCACCCAACAATAAGAGTCAAATGCTAGCTCTTATGTCTAGATAACCCCACATGTTACCCTCACATGATATGAGGATGTGTGCATGAGACTATCTCTTAAACAAGAGATAGCTCTTCATCCTCTCTCTTCCACATAGGCAAAAATCTGATGTGACACACTTATTAGCTAGCTGAGTTGGCATCATTAGAGGAGGCCTGATAGAAGGCGTCTCCAGCGTGGGGTCTTGCAGGGTGGTGATAGAAGGCGACAGAAATGAATCTCAAGTGCTACTACACTAGCTGGAGGAAAACTTGCAAGCCCTACTATCTCAACGGGTCCCACCACATAGCAACTTAACATGAAGCTATTAAACATTGTTAGAGCAGTTTTGTTGAACTAGCTACTAGCATAAAGGCACTGCCGTAGGCACGCATTTTTAAAAAAATATAGCGCGGGAAAGAGTTCTAGTGGCTGACGTGTAGCGTCAAAAAGAGTCCTAGTTGCTCACGTACATGACCCGTGAGCCAACCTGTGAGAGCAATGGGTCCACACAGGTTCCATCAACACGCGAGCACCCTCGAGTGGTCAGGGAGGAGCTAAAGCTTGTTGAGCTGTCCACGCGAACGCTCGCGCGCAGACGCACCGGCGGCGTCGACGATAGAGCTGGCCGCTCGTACGAGCGTGTTGGACGACGATAGACCTGACCGCGCGTACAAGCGTGTTAGACGACGATCGAGCTGGCCGTGCGTACGAACGTGTCCAACAAAGATACCACGTGGTTGTCCTCGACCCCGTAGATAAAAGGATCGGATGCTGTTGACGGATGCGGACGTGAAGGCCTTTAACGGTAATTTGAAACGTACTATGATTGTAACTAATTATTTTCCTATTTTGCGACGTGAAGGCCTCCGTAGATAAAAGGATCGGATGCTGTTGACTGATGCGAACGTGAAGGCCTTTAATTAACTCTAATGTATGATGTACTGGGTAGAGGGCGCGTTAACGCCGCGCCAGATGGGTTCTCTGTATAAGACATCATGGATAATGATGATATTATGTTAGCATGACTCCTAAGCAAACTCGATGGCAGCAAGACAGATGCTCTCGACCATGAAGAGCATGGTCGTGTTGACATAGAGTGTGTATTTAAGAGGGCCTTCTGCCACTACGGCGCCAGAGCTCGTGGGAACTCAGGACTGGAGCAGCGCGACGTGACGTTGTTGGCCTGCTTGCCGACGAATAACCAAGAGCGGGGAGAGAACAACATGAGGGCAGGAACTACGGTTTGACGAACTCGTCTCATGAAACACGGTGGTCATGGGCTTCACATGTGAGGTCAGTAAGCCCAGGGTGGACGGTATCTCCCTCCGAGGCAATTGCACCACATCTATCTAAACTGGGGCTCGAGAGCAGGGAAATAGGAGGTGAGTTGACACGTGATGCGAGAGATTGGGCGAGCAGGCGAGGAGCACAATATTTTTGTCACGTTCTAAACTTCATAGGGAGGCAACGACGGCTCTAGTGCGTGAAGGGCACCACAATTTCATTTGACTACAATGCACTGCTGTAACATGCGGCGGCCAAAAAATTGTGTTACAGCACAATGTTGGAATCACGTGGCGAGGACGTACCGAATTTAGCTAGACGCACTTTTTTACCGGTATGGATGCATGCATTTCTTCTGGAGATAATACCGAGGTACCACCAGACGTGATACTCGTGTGAGAGAAAACAGATATAACGTAGCGAAAGAAGCATGTCGTAGAAAAATCAGCATATTGTGCAACAAATCGATAGACTACAGCTGGTGCATAATTATATTTTGAAGGGAAAAAATTATAAAAAGAAAAAAAATAAAAAATAGAAAAAATAAAATGCTACAGTAGTCAAATCGCTGGGAGGGCGTGAATCCTCCCAGCGATATAGAGGAGTATATGTGTAGCATGAGAAAGAGATTTGACTGCTCACGTACATGACCAATATAGTGTGAGAAAGAGTCATAGAGGCTGACGTGTAGCAGAAGGGCACGTGCCGCATGCACGTATTAAAAAAATTACTAAATTAGTGATGTATTCAATATAGACTACTCCCTCCGTCCCAAAAAAAATAATGTTTTAGGATTTTTCGGATAGATTAAGGATGAATGAAAAAGACGCATGTACCCCAGTTAGTTGAGTTACATCTATAAGTTAGATAAAAATTGTTTCCATTTAATTAGGCATGCACAAGTTTAATGCGCCAAATTATTCTTACAAGAGGTTTAAATCCCAAAACATCATTCTTTCTGGGACAAATTTTGAATGCTAGAACATCATTTTTTTTGGGACGGAGGAAGTATTTGGATTAATCTAGGCCGTTCGATTATAGTTAAATTTGACGGTGTAGATATTTTAAGAGTAAGATATAAGATGGACTCTTTAGATTACTCTAGAGCGTTTGATCATCATAAAATAAAATCCGACGGTGTAGGAGGCGTAAGGGTGATTTGTATGACCGTCACACAAGCACATGTTTTTTATAAAAAAATACTAAATTAGAGATGTAGTCAACATAGACTCTTTAGATTAAAAAGTGTTCGATCATCATAAAATCCGACAGTGTAGGCTTAAAGGTGAGATGTAGTCAACATGGACTCTTTAGATTAATCTATAGCGTTCGATCATCGATGTCATTGAGATTCAAGAACCGCGACGGGTCCAGCTCACCGGCGTCATACTCGTGCGCCATGAAGCGCTGGGATCGACGTACGTGAAAAAACAACGATGAAACATGGTGGGGGTGGGGGTGTAAGATTATATCGAGAGCGTTGGATCATCATAGATAAAATCCAACGGTGTAGGAGCCTAGGAGGTATATTTGACGAAGGACCGTCGAAATTCTTCGTCCTTTATAGTATAGATAGATGGGTGAATTCTCTCAGTGTCACAAAACAAAGCAACACTTCCCTCAATGCCACAAAAATTTTCAAACTTCCCTCAGTGCCACAAAAGTTCTAACTTATACCCTGTGTGCCATTCCGTCACATTTTTCATCCATGGTCTGTTAATTGAGGTGTGAAAAGACGATTTTACCTTTGACCCCACATGTAAGTGTCACATCTCCTCTTTCTTCCTTATCCTTTTTCCTTTCTCCCTGCAAGTGGCAGGCAGTGCCGCCGAAGCGCCTGAAGGCCGGGAAGGCAAGGCCGCGCCGCTGCCGGAGCCACGCCGCCGCCGAAGCTGCGCGTCGCGGACGCCAGCAGGCCGTGCGTGCCACCGCAGAGCAGCGCCCAAGAGGGGTCGCGCCGGGAGGCCACCGCCGTCGGACCTGTGCAGCCGCAGACGCCGGTAGGCCGCGCCGGCGGGGGCCACTCCGCCGCGGACGCAGGAAGGAACCACGTGCGGGCGGGGCAGGGGTCCTTGCGACGGAGGTGGAGGAGCAGCGCCAACGCTGAGGGTCTCGCCGTAGAGAAAGCGGGGGAGCGGGGGCGGGTAGTCAGCGCGGAAGGCATCGCAATCGTCGAGGCGGGGGTGATGTCGGAGAAGTCGTGGCCCTGGTGGTTGAGGTTGGTGACGGCGAACCCGGTGGCGGCGAGATGGACGGTGGTGAGCTGGACCATCCTGCTGGATTTGCCGGTGAAGCCATGCACAACGGCGATGACGCCAAGGATTGGGGTGGGGGCAAGGGGGTCTAGCGTTGGGTGAAGATGTGGAGGCTCTGCTCGCCGGCAAGAACTGGCTGTGTCGTTCGATGGAGAAGGATGGAGGAAGGAGAAAGAGGAGATGGGGTACTTACATGTGGGGCCAGGGGCAAAATTGTCTTTTCACACCTCAGTTAACAGCCTATGGATGGAAAATGTGACGGAATGGCACACATGATATAAGTTAGAACTTTTATGACACTGAGGGAAGTTTAAATTTTTTTGTGGCATTGAGAAAAGTGATGCTTTGTTTTGTGGCACTGAGGGAATCTAGATTGGGATACGATGACATCCATGCATTATGCATATGACTTGCCCAGCTGGCTTGCAGGGAAACACTGTAAAGCATGCTGCCCAGCTGGCTTGTAGGGAAATATCGCCAAAATAAACAATTCCTGGCTAGATGAACGGAATAAAATAACCTTGCATAGCACTACATATCCATTATTACATGTTTGACGTTGTTTAGTCTAAAGTTGAACTAACAAATGTAATGGATGGAATGTCATTGTTATCATCATCTTCTTCATTATCTTCCATCATAACTTCATGTTCACCATGTTTAGTCCAAACGTTGTAGCTCCTCATGAAACCTCTATCCCTTTTCTTGTATTCCTTCATATTTTGGCAAACAGTGCACGGACAGAACATTAAACCCTTTGGTGATCTGTTGGCCTCTGCTGCATTGAGAAAAGATTCTAGGCCGTTAATCCACGCCGATGTGGCTCGGCCGCCGTACATCCATTGCCGGTCCATCTGCACAATTTATTGAACATAAACATATATTTCCAAAACTCCAACATGCAACACGATCAAGGTTCAAAAATAAAACATTACAAACATAATTTATTCAAAGCAACATAAATTTCTCCACTTCCAACATGCAACACGATCAAGGTTCAAAAATAAAACATTACAAACATAATTTATTCAAAGCAACATAAATTTCTCCACTTCCAACATGCAACACGGCCTAGATCTTCAACCATCCTTAGGATGCTCTGATATATTTTTTCCTGATGCGTCAGATGGTGGAACTTGGTTTGGTGGTGATGGAGCGTAGCGTCGTAGCAAATCTTCAAGATCGAAACCAGGTTTCTCACCCCTTGCAACACATTTTTCGTGTTTCTTTTGTAAGAAAGAAAGTTGTGCTTTCACCCCAAGGTCCTGGTTTTTTCGATTTCTCTTTAGATACTACTGGAGTTTTACCCTTCCCGTGAGACAAACGACGATCACCATCATTGGTACCACTACCTCCGGCGGAAGCCATATTGATATGACCACGAGCCTTTTATTTCTCAACAAAAGAATAACATTTTCTTCAAAATGTATTACCATGACAAATTAACTTAGAAGTAAAGATTACATAACATTTCTAATTAAAATTAAAAAACCAGAATAATAACATGTCACTGCAAAATAATTCGAAAAAAAGTAACTTTAAACGTGTCATATGCAAACTATCCAGTAAACACTTTCTCTAAATTGAAATAGTCAATTCCACATATCTTAAATTAATATACAAATAATATGTACAAATGAAAAAGACATGATGTATTTAAAAAATTATATTAATAATATGTTCAAATGTCACTATAAAATAACTTTAAAAAAATACTCTAAACATGTCATATACATAGTATCTGCTAAACCTTCTCTAAAACTCAACGAATCGATTGTACATATCTGCAAATAAAAAAAATATGCACATTCTCTCACATCCTAAAATCACTAATTTCGTCACTACCATGCTTCAGTTCAGTCGGAGTATATCACCACATGAGGTCGCACATAATTGTTTTTCAGCCTCATTACTTCTTTCTTGTGCAGACATATATGTACAAAGCTTGCAACTGCTATGAAATCAAAATGGATGGTTTGCTGGGTGTACAAGCTAACTACAAAATTATTTATGCCTGATTTACATTGTGAACAAACCATGGCTGAAAACAGATTAGGCTGGTGCTCCCACAATATAGATTTGGTTTATTCTTCCTTTTTACTTTCCCTGTATCAGTTTGTGCTTACATTCCTATCACTCAATGGCTTCCAGCTGCTATTAATCTTTGTGGTCATTAGGCAAATCAAACAACATACTTCTACCGTGCTTTGAAGAAATATATTCCTACTCTGAACATTCGTATATCTAGCATTCACTACGAGAAATCGCTTGTTCGCCGTGTGCCAACGGCTTCGCCGTGTGCCTCTTCGCGGGCACACGACAAACAGCCTGTTTGCCGTGTGCCTGCCCGCGTGGCACACGGTGGACCCAGGTAGGCACACGGCAAACAGGCCTGTTTGCCGTGTGCCACGTGGCAGGCACACGGCAAACAGGCCGCCCCAAACGGCCGTTGGCTTGGCCGTCAGCTTTGCCGTGTGCCCTTGCCACGTGGCACACGGCAAACATCCAGCTCACGGCAAAGCGGCCTGTTTGCCGTGTGCAAAGGTCAAGGCACACGGCTAACAGCCCGTGTTTGCCGTGTGCAATAGTCACGGCACACGGCAAACAGCCTAGTGTTTGTCGTGTGCCAGCCACGTGGCACACGGCAAACAGCCTATGTTTGCCGTGTGCCGGCCACGTGGCACACGGCAAACAACCGTTTTCCAGGTGTCCACCGTCAGTTACTTTATTTTGCCGTGTGCCCCATACGACACACGGCAAAGACACGTGGCACACGGCAAACATCTTTGCCGTGTGCCCGTGGTCTGGCACACGGCTGTTTGCCGTCGTAAGGTTTGCCGTGTGCCATTTTGCACACGGCAAATCCTTTTGCACACGGCAAAGATGTTTGCCGTGTGCCTTTCAGGCTTCGCCGTGTGCCCTTGGCACACGGCAAACCGTGTGTTTGCCGTAGTGATTTATACTCTTTTTCAGACAAGGGTAACAGCTACCAGTGGAGCATATGCCTCTGGACCAGCTGCTTACTGTGAAGGCTACATGATTGAGTTTCTTATATTACTTTGATAGTTTGGTCATGTTTTTTAATCAGAAGTTGTTGTTATCACGGTTTCTCTCTCTTCTTTTTCTAATTCAACTTTCTTTTCTATGTACAATGTATTATCTTGCAAGAACTTAGAGTGGTTGTTCTACATTTTTAATTTAATGCAGCACATTGGATGCATGCCAGAATTCTGCTTTGAAAGAGGACCTGGCAACAGTTTGTCTTTTACAGGCGCGGCGTTAGTGCGCCTACCATCCTAGTACAATCTGATTGCATAAAATTAGTTGAAACGTGAACGGTTGTGGTGCCTATATATGATGACATTTGTATTCGATCAAACTCTTCCCCTTTTTTAGGCTGGTACACCCAAGTGTGTGTTGAAGAACCGTATTCTACCTTTGAACAAAAATGGACTGAAGAAAACGATTTATAACCATCTATTTAATGGCCCAAAATATAAAGAATTGCGGCACCCAGTAGTGGTAATGACGCTGGCCTCCCTATATATGAGTACTTCTCATAGCTAGACTACTCCAAGACAAAGGCAAGAACTACTCAAACACATTCATAAATCGATAGAATTCAGTAGCCCCTTTTCTAAGAGAAATCGGCACTAGGGTTGCAGGGTGTTTCAAGGATACCTAGGTTGGAGCGAGGCTGGCGCAGACTTCAGGCAGGCAGCCATGGATGCGACTAAGGTTGCAGGGTGTTTCAAGGATAGGACCATCCTCTTCACCGGCTCGACTGGCTTCCTAGGAAAACGTACTGTGTACATCGCAAAATTAGAAATCTACTCTACTGCACTGTGTAGTATACACATATGCTCCTAATAGGAAAAAATATATAGATATACATACTATGTGATGTGAGCAAAATCCTGTGTAGTGCAGTGCTGGTGGAGAAGATACTGCGAGTTCAACCGAGCGTGAAGAAGCTCTACCTGCTGGTGCGGACACCGGACGACGCGGCTGCCGAGCAGCGTATGCTCCATCAGGTTGTTGCAATTTTTAGTGTGCATATGCATTCCATCACACATCTTGTATATGTGTTAGCTTTAGATCTTACAGAAACAAAGAAAAGAAACATGTTCATTCCAGAATATATATCCATCATGAAAACTAGCAATTTTTTCATTTCCCTCGCTCTTTGTTTTGTCGGCAGATTGTAGGGACAGAACTCTTCAGCGTTCTAAGGAACAAACACGGAGCTTACTTCCAATCCCTCATCAAAGAGAAGATATCCACTTTAGCTGGAGACATGATACATGAGAATCTTGGACTTGATAGCACCCGAGCCAAGCAGCTGTTCGAGGAGATCGATATTATCGTCAACGGAGCTGCAACCACTAATTTCTACGAGAGGTACGGTGCAGGGTAGTACACAAACTGCAAAAAGATATCTCTGATGAGAGCTCGTGGGATGGTCAGATCTGTAATGCATGCTGCCCTTGCAGGTACGATGTTGCCTTGGCATCCAACGCCTTCGGAACCGTCCATGTATGCAATTTTGCAAAGCAGTGTTCTCGCCTCAAGTTGCTCCTTCATGTTTCCACTGGTAAGTTAGTAGCGCATGAAAAGCGTATAGAAGTAGGACGTATATATGATCAATGTTGTATCAGAAATAAGAGCCCTTTTACAATGCTTTAAAAGTACCAAGAGGTACCCAAAAGTACCTGATTTTTTAATTGAAAAATTAAATTAAATAGGAAAAGGGCATTATCGTAACTTGGTGCGTGTATGTGAATAACCGGACTCTCTTCTTCCTTTTACCGCCATCGACCCATCTCCCCTCCGCCGTCATCCTCGTGGTTCGCTGCTGCGCCGGCGGCCGGCGACCGCCAGGGGCAGCGAGACGAGGAAGCCGACCAAGGCGAGGACGTCGTCAGGGAGGATCAGGGAGCCACTGGCCGCCGTCGCGGTGCGGTGAAGTGCGCGCCGCCGAGGGAGGTGGCGAGCCAGAACACGCGGAGGTGCGCCGACGCATCTCCTCACCCCGAAGCGGCGACGGTCCACGCGCGGCGCGGCGGCAGCGTGGGCGGCGAGGAAGGCGGCGCACCACGTACGGCGTGCTCACCTGCTGGACGAGGAGCGCGAGGAGGACGACGGACGTCGCCGCGAGCACGACAGAGGCCGTGAGCGCGTAGCGGAAGAGCAACAACGAAGGCTTGGGCTGCTGCAAGAGCGCGTCGCGCTCGGGAGCGGCCGCCGAGCCTCCATCCGCGGCGGGCGACGAGCGCGAGGGAGGCGGCGCCGAGGAGCGCGCGCTGCAGGCACGGGGAGAGGAAGATCGAGGAACGCCAGCACGTCGGCGAGGGAGGTGGACGGTGGCGCGCACGCCATCTCGTTCTGCTTCCACTGCCACCTCGGGTTCTCAAAGCCTGCAGAAGCCGCACACGTAGCATGACATGCATGCACGTACGCGACGGAGGCCGCCTGCACCACCAAGCTCTCTGCCCAAGTACATGTTCCCTCGCTTACATTAACTGATTTTCTTGGCTGGTTTGCTAGCTATTGCGTCCCTCCGATCATAGTAAAGCTAAGGTAAGTACAAAGATTATCTGTTGATCTCAAGTCTGAACATTCATTTCCTTGGATACCTTCAGGCAACGTGCACATCAGTTGTGATGTTCCAATGACATAGCTCCTCTTTTTAGTGAAGGAAGTGAATCAGAAATCACAACCGGACAAACATAGACTATATACTGCAGTAAAAATACTTTTTTGACCAGCATTGACCGGTGATGATTCATGTGAAAACAGGAATACAAACGAGGCAATTACATGTACCAAATCACCTAACTGCTCCATCATCCAAAAGGCTTCAGACACAACCCCTATTTCAACTACAGAAGCACTAGAATAACAGAACTGCAAGAATCTCTCAGTACATCAACCAACAGCAAAATGCCAACGTTACTATAGAATAGAACTGCTGATTAGCAAAGAATATCTCAGTAATACAACCAGCAGTTAACATTTGAGCTTCCTGCAGTAATGCACTTCCAGGAGTTAAACATACATCACAATTCTTCAGACAGGGAACAATATTGTCTGCAGAATCACACAATGGGTCTTCAGACCACAAATGGATGAGTTGGTGCACCAGCAAGTAATCGACATGATGAACCATGCACTTCGGTGAGAACAGAACCACACAATGGACTATTGTCGTCAGAATCACATCACGAGCTAGAAACTCTAGCAACTCATCCTTGCAATTCGACTTCAGAGTTGATAATCAAAGAACGTGCACCAACAAGCCACTTACAGTGAAAAATAGAACTGCAAGAATCTTCTTCAAGGGAAGATGAGCCTTACAAACTATTTATTATTAATTTTCTCCAAATAGGCAAGGTCTACGTAGTTCATTATGCTTATAATTAATATGACCTGATGATTAAGTTATGAAGTAGAGTATACTTCAGGAGTGGATATCACCTTATAGGCTTTTATGCATATAATCATCTTCTGCATTGCAAATTGCAACCGAACATGATTTGAATAGCTACATATATATTTAATTTTGTCACATGTGCAATTGGACCACTAATTTTTTTGCAAAGAATTGTCGAATATACACGAAGCAAACCAACAGAACATGTGTGCAGGTTTGATGACACGAACCTGAGAAAGCTGTGGGGGATGACAGGCGCAAGTCACGGTGATGGATACACGTTTAGCTTTCCCAGCTGCATCAACTGGAGACTGTATCTGTTCACACCCACATCCCGGCTGTTCTCAAGGAGGCTGCCCACATGAAGAAAGATGGCCGTGCATGATATACTAGGAAGTTAGGCGCGCTTCGTCGCGCCGGTAAAGAAGTTTGTAATTGCATTACCGTAATTTGTCATGATCTGGTATTGAGCTATACACAAAAATCGATAATAGATAAATGTACCACATCATTCATAAATTAAGGTTGCATGTTTAGTACTGATCAAGCAACCTAGTAAGTGGTACATTTGTTATAATTCAGAGACAACGTGTTACATGTACAGAGCAACAAAACCTACGTTTTTAAGCTCTATATGCCATTTGCGTAGCTCATGTAACTGGAAAGCATTCATTCATTTGGATCGCGGGCATTACACAGGCAGGCACCATAGGTATAGTATTCGACTACTTTAAATAATTAAGCTTGCAGGCATACTTGAAGTATATATATTTGACTATGAGAAACAGGCACTCTGAAGCTACCATATTATTAGACATGGAAAAATCTACTGTGTTGACAGGTGACCAAATGGTAGAACAACAATAACTATGTCAACAAAAACATCATAGCTAATTGTACAATTCCCTGCTGCTATCCATTCAACTGCAAAAAAATAAGATTTGAACCTAAGAGGGTACTATTGAGTAAAGAAATGTTCAGAATAACACTGGGAACATAGAGAGCATACAAATTTGGAACCAAACTCTGCAGATGCTCTTAATTTTACCCATAGAGAGCTAGAAGGTATGGTGAGTTAATAACATTGGTTCCTACAATCCCTGCTGATGATGGAAATGGGCATCATATTTCCAATCACTAACCATAAATCTAAAACGAATAAAATGGAATCGCTGTAGCGGAAAAGGCATAAATGAACCACACAAGCAACACCCAGAGCCTCCTTCTTTAGAACACAGCACCCATATATGTAACAAAGAATATGTACAACCACGTTAAACATAAGGTGCTCGATTTTTTATATTATTATGCAAAACTCCATAGCCGCGTATACTACAGAGAGGGCAAAAAAATTGAGGCCCATCAATAAGCAAAAGTCTTGCTGGGCCTGTTTGAGTAATGCACAACTGGATGTGAAAATGTTGGCGGGACATTGGTGTGGCCCATGATTAAAATACCCAATGGGCAACGTTGTCTTGGGTCAGCAGCGCACGGTAAAATCCCCCAATGGAGCATGCCAGAGACACGTGTCAAATGTCGATAGGCATAGAAGCGGCAGGATCACTCTGGTGACTGCTTTTTCTTCACGCCTATGAAGGTACATATATGCACTCGGCCCGCGAATCTTCGCAGGAAGGAGGTCCTTGCAACCATATATATATTGCACTATACCATGGTTGGATGCAAGGATCATGCAAAGGCCGTAATAATAAAGCTAGCTATTATGTTATCTAAACAATATTTATTGTACTGTACAAGTGTTACCTTTTAAATCGAAATATTTATAGTTGTGATGTTACTATATATGCATGGTATGTGCCAAGGACATGGTTGTAGAAGAAAAAAAAGGGAAATAGAACAAAATTAAAGATGCACATATATGTACAATGTGTACAAGTACCACGATAGGATTGGATGGCGTCATATCTATACTTCTATGTTCTGCATTACACGAGTTGTTTAAGCCTATAAAATATTAGTACCTCTTGTCCTTACCGATATGTACATGTTACCGTGTGCACCTAAGCTATGGTTGCGTTTCTGTACAATTGAAAGCGGTAATGAGAGAATACAATTGCCCCTTTTTACAAGACGGCATCTTGATTTTTCATTCAATCGTGAGCCTTGCCGCCCCCGATCCCCATATTCTGTCGCTGGGCTAGGCCGTAGATGTAGTAAGGGCAGTCCCAATGCAGACTCTATCGTAGAGTCTAAAGTCATTAATTATGCTGCCATGTAAGCAAAATGCTGATGTGGCAGAACATTTATTGAAGAGAGAGGAGAAAAAATGAAGAAACCAAGTCTAACTAAGAAACCAAGTCTTCCCGCAAATCAAGACCATCTGTGAGAGAGACAAGTGGGTCATGGGACTAGATAGACTTCAAGATACAAAATCTGCATTGGAGGCTATGGTTTCTTATAATAGAGTCTTAACATATGGACTCTATGGGTAGAGTCTGGGTTGGGACTGCCCTAAGTATAATGCAGCAGCCTCTTTCTTGATTGCTGGGCAGCAGTTCAAGCTAGGCCCAGGCCCAACCAATGCAAATGGGAAAAAGGCCTTTCAAGCCCAACTAGCCCGCAAAAATAGATAGTTTTAGGCTGGCCTTGCACGAGTCCGGGCACCGCCGCCACGATTCCATGAACCCGTTCCTCGGCGGCGGATTGGCGACGCCGCCCCGCCACCCACGAGCTCGTCCACGGCACCCGGTTCCGAGTCACCGCCGTCAGGAATCTGCAGGGCCCGTGAGCCCGGGCCTATCCTTCCGACTCGCCGCGAGGCGTTGGTGACCCGGCATCTGCCTCCGCCGCCGAGGGGCTCCCCGTCCGCTGGGGACGAACACAACGCGAGGGAGGCTCCTCCCTCCGTGGGACGACCGGGTCGAAAGAAGGGTGAGGTACCGAAATCTGATACAGCACTAACCTCAACTCTCGATTTAGAAGATCAGAAATTGACCCAATTGCCAGCGATTTACAACAATGTATTGTTGAAATGGTTACTGCAGTTTTACTGTATCTATCCCGCCCCGTTTTTTTGTCGACCAGGAAAATTCAAGGACAAACTCAGCTTGTGATCTTTGCAGCAGCGGCAGTCGGAGCGCATGACAGGATGGAGTCTGAATCTCTGAATTTTGTCACAAAGCATTGGGGACAACAGCAACTCCATCGACAGACTACAGGCTTCTGCCATGGAGAGGTGAAACAATTAAACTCAGCACCTCAAAGATAAGGTCCTTGCACTAAAGGCAAGCCAGTCAGCCAAACAAGATCAATCTAATACACGCTCAGCGAGTACACTCGACAAGTGAACCAAACAAGAGCCAAGAGCTCTGCACTGATGATGACAAAGCTTAGACTGGCCTCGCCTTGGCTTGTGGCTGGCCACCCAACCAATCATCACCTAAGCTACTCGAAAGTATCTGATGATATCCCTGGCGATGGATCGAAGCACGGCTCAGTATCAGTGTGGTCAGCCGCAGGCCGTCCACCGATTGTTTCTCTGGCGTACAGGATGCTTGTATTGTCTGCTCAACGATCTGTCTGCGGCATGCCTCTTTTGCTCAAACATGTTCGTGAACTATTCGTATCAACCAAAGGGAAGACTGCAACTCGAGAATTGGGACCATTATTGATCAACAGCACATGATCCAACGCAGGATGTTAAAAAAGAATCGAATCATTATATTGTTCATTCATGGTATACAATCTTGTGCTCACATCACAGGTCAAATTAATTAGTTGAGGCAGTCTCAACAACAAAATGAACACATCGGAGGAGTGCACTCAACTCATAACCCCCTGCTATCAAGCTGGGCCAGCATACAAATTAGTCTGCACAAGAAAAGCAGCAGCAAACAATGACAAGGAACAAATTGAAGCACGCCAACCTAAACCAACAATCAAGGAACGATGGGAATTGGAAAGAGAAAAATATACATGAATGTGCAGGGCACGAACACATGGCAGGATTGTTTCTCCTCAGACGATGCTAATCTCCTCTTGGACAGGTATATCTTGGGGCTCGGAAACTGACGCGCCTGCAGCGATATCTTCTCCTTGGCCAGGCTCGGGCCTCTGAAACTTGTCGGCGAAGGTCTCCATCCCCATGCGTGACAAGAGGAGCCAAATAAAGGTGAGGAGCTCCACACCTTCACCCATGCTCTTGGCATGCAGGTAGCCTCTGCAACTGCTGGCTGAACAGCATAGCATCTCCACCCACACGCCTTGGATCACATTCCACCTTTCCTCCTCGTCCTCTAGCAGCTCCATCAGTTCTTTGGCAAGCTTGCATGCTCCTGGAACCATAGTCCCAATGTCACCTGTATAGCAAGATTGTGATGTGCGAAGAATCTGCTCCGCAACTGTTCTTGCATCTTTTGGTGGAGGTTCATTGCCACGCTTGAGCATGAGCCCGATATCATAGCAGGCAGCTGTGAAAAGACCTTGCCTCGTGCCGGGCATAAGCATCTCTGGACGAATGAATAGCAGGTAGATCATGTAGTTGGATATTAGCTTACTGAATTGAGCGGCTGGTAAATCAGCTGCCGCTGCGGATGATATTGTCGGGTGGTGAAGGCAGAGTTCAGTTGCTAGGTGCCAGACGAGGACGCTCCAGTCGAATGGCACTTGCTGTAGACTCCACCACAGCTGCTGGCCACATAACTTGTGTCTCATCAGAGTCCACTGCCCCCTGAAATTGTTGAATCTCTTGTAACTGGGACCATCAACTATGTATAGCTTCCACCCATCTTTGACATGTTCTGTAACCAATTTTATGATTCGCCAGCATGTAGATTCAGGTACCTGCTCTATGTACCAATGCTTGTTAACATAACCACTGCAACCTATGAGGCCGGATAATTTCATCAGCTGGGTGGGCTTGCTTTGACGCGCGTAGAATGACATGAGGTTATTATGCTGGGCAACCGCATTGGAAAAAATAATCGGTCCTACAATCCAAGGGCAGAGGAAAATGGGTAAAAACTCCAGCAAGGCTGTACAGCTCAACAAGACGAATGTTACTTTGACGTCCTCCTTTTCCTCGTAATCATCTTTATGGTGACTCTGAGCGAATAGCACAACGGAAGCTAAGGGCAGGAACGGAAGCAACAGCTGCAAAAAGAAACCAAGACAACTGGCTAACCCTTTAAAGCTAGTGTAGATCATCCGAAATGCACCATGGAGGTCTGACTTCACAGAAAGATACGCAGAAATGTGATGAAGCACGAGGAAAGATTGTAGAATGCTAATCCGACGAGAATATGGAGCTGACAGATCCACAAATAGCATCTCTGCGCCGAAACTAGAGACTGTAACTTTCCGATTAACATCTACTTGTGTCACCTGCACGAGCTCCCTTGCTTTCTTTACATATTCTTCAAACGATAAATCATGTTCTTCCTCCTCTTTCATCTGTGCCGCATTTTCAGCAGAATCAAACATTGTTGGAAAAGGAAGGCATAATAACTTACAGACTTCCCGTAGTGATGTACTATGTTCTCCTCGTCTTTCCGGATAGACAAGTGAAGAGGTCATAACACTGCCCAGGCTTGCGTACATGAGAGTCAACGGCTTCCGGATGAACTTGAGAATCCCGACGACGAAGAGCAAGATCGCCGCCTGCAGCAACCTCCTATCACCGCCGTGGGGCCACGACTTGCAAAAGACGTAGAGGGCAACCGTGACCTGAGACACCAGGGTCACGAGGTGCCGCCTCCACAGCTCGTTGTCCTCAATGCTGAACGCCGTGATTGTGTGCTGGCCTCCAAGGTGGATGAGGAGGACAGGCGCCCAGAGGACCTCTAGGGCGCCTCTCTTGCCAGCGCCAGGTGGCAGCTTGTGGCGGTTGAAGAGGGTGGCGAGTGCATATATGGCCAGCGCATCCGCGCCGAGGTAGGCCAGCCATATGCACAATCTGGACAAAGGATTGCGAAGGTTGCGCAAAATGGAGCCGGCGAAGAGGACCAACTGCAGGAAGAGGCTGCCGAGCACGAGGATGCGCAGCTGCCACTCCTCCCACCAGTCCACAGCACTCGTGAGATCCACGGCCATCTTCTTCCCTCTCCCTCTTGGCTAGCAGCAGCCTCGATTGAAGCGAGGCATGCACAGCTGCTTGTTGGCTTTCTGTCTCACTCTCAGCGTAGTAAAGGCAAACTAAAGGCAGAAGATATCATCATATGCTACAACAAATGGGTGACCATATGTCTATAGACATTATAAGGAATTGATGAAGAACCAGCCGACGTGACCAGCAGGAGACGTGATTACAAGACTAAGGATAAAGGAGAAGAACTGGCGGTATACTTATATTCCTTGCTTATCCCTGCCGACATTCCTTGGGTGTTGTTGTCGGTGATCATTCATTCTGTTACCAATGAACAAACAGGTATGCATCTAGCATTTGTTTTGCTTCGAGGATCTTTTTTTTTTTTGGAATCGAACCATATTTTCCAACAAATGCCTTCATCGCAATAATGTGATGAAGTCGAAATATCTTATTGTAAACAGAAGTTGTATAGTACCCGGTGAATTTAGTACTTGGTGCGTTGTCCTCAGAGTCCCACTGCAAGCTCAGCCAAAGCTACAATTCATTCATGGTTCTGTCCAAGTTGTGAGCATCTCCAAGAGTCTCTCTAAAACTCGCTCTCTAAATCAACATTTATTTATTTTTTTTGAACGAACCAGCACGAGATTGTGCTAATTTCATTGATAAAGAAGGGTTTAATAAGGTTACAAGGCGGCAGATAGCCGCCTGAAAGCAATAGCTACTCTCGCGCTAACATTGACGCTAAGCCTTTGGCTCCTGCCGCGGCCCAAGCCAAGGTTTCATCCTTTATTTTTGCAAGGAGCGAAATGGCAGAACGCTCTCGGCGGTTGAAGACTCGTGCATTTCTTTCTAGCCAGATTTCCCAAATGAGTAGCATAACTAAGCTCGTTAGAGCTTTTGCTGGCACGGAGCGGGTGGCAGTTATCATCGCCCACCAGTCACCTATCGTATCGGTGTGCGTCCATGCCCTCAGGCGCAGGTTAGGTTGTGCTAGCCAGCATGCGACTGATTCCCAAATCCTTGTGGTGTATCTGCATTCGACGAAGAGGTGGTGAGCCGTTTCTTGAGATCTTCAACAGAGTTGGCATGTCAGTGTATGTGGCCAACCTCGTTTGGCTAAACGATCCGCCGTCCAAGCTCTATTTTGTGTGATTAGCCATGCGAAGAATTTACACTTTGGGGGTGCCCATGTATGCCATAATTTGTTCGTCTGCGGTTTGGATATCGATCCAACGAACTGAGCTTTATATGCGGACGCAGCAGTAATTGCCATCAGCAGTTAGTTTCCAGACTATCGTGTCTTGTAGGTGTGGTTGCAATCGCACAGTTTATAGCATTCTCCAAAGCTCGATGAATTCAGCGATGTGGCTGACTGTGAGTCCTCCCGTCATGTTGAGGTCTCGCACCCAGAAGTTGTTGGATAAAGCTTCCGCTACGGATTTCTTTCTGTGCTTGGAAAGGGTGTATATCGCTGGTGCAATGTCCTTTGGCCTGTGGCCTTGCAGCCAGGGCGAGTTCCAGAATAATAAGGCAGTTCTTCCATCGCCAATTGTGATTGTCGTGCAAGCTACGAAGAGTAAGCGGTCCATCTCGTCACATGGTGGCTCAGTGCCGACCCACGCCTTCTTCGGTGAAACCCATTCATGCCATAGCCATCGGAGACGTAGAGCCCTAGCAAATTTATCAAGGTTGAGTACACCAAGGCCTCCATTTTTCTTTGGCATGCAGCTTTTTGTCCAATTTACTTTGCATTTACCACATGTTAGCGCCGCATCGCCTGCCCAGAGGAATTTTCTCCGTAGTTTGTCGAGGTCCTCTAAAGCTTTTTGTTCCCCTTGATCACCGTTAGCATGTAAATAGCTTCTGAGGTTAGCACGGATTTGGTGAGGCATGTACGTCCTGCCACATTTAGGTGCCTTCCGTGCCAACCGGAGAGTTTTCCAGCCGCTTTGTCGATTATTGGTTGGAAATCAATTCGCCGCAATCTCCAAACCGTGAGCGGCAGACCCAGGTAACGCATTGGATATCCCGTTCGCGTCGCCGGTATTGGTGATAAGATAGCGTCCAGGTCCATGCCATCGCACCTGATTGAAGTAACTTTCGATTTTTGCATGTTTGTTACTAGTCCCGTTGCATCACCGAATAATTGGAGGATACACTGAGTGTTGCGCGTATCTTTCATGGTGGGTTTGATGAAAAGTGTCGCGTCATCTGCATAGAGTGAAATTCTGTAACGCACCATGAGACCGGTCAAAGGACTGAGGAGGCCCCTTTCTGTGGCCTTTCGTAGCAAATGATGTAAGGGGTCAATCGCAAGGGCGAAAAGGAGGGGCGACAACGGATCGCCCTGCCGGAGTCCTCGGCCATGGATTATGGGAGTCGATGGTATTCCATTAAGTAGGACTTTGGACGTGGATGTTCTGAAGGAAGCTGCAATCCAATCACACCAACGTACTGGGAAGCCTCTATGCTGCATCAGGGATAAGAGGTAATCCCAACGAACTGAGTCGAAAGCCTTGGAGATACCAAGCTTGAGTAGGAGCGTCGGGGTCTTGTTGCGGTGGAAGCGGCGAGCGATGTTTCGGACATAATGGAACTTGTCATGTATGCTGCGTCCCTTAATAAATGCACTTTGGCAGGGGGCTATGAGTGCTAACATATACGACGCTAGGCGAAAGGCTAGGATCTTGTTGATTATTTTGGCAACTACATGAATGAGGCTGATAGGTCTGTAGTCATGGATACACTCGGCGCCCTCCTTCTTTGGAAGCAGAATGATATTTGCGGAGTTCAATAGGTTAAGATCGGCACAACGCAAGTCGTGGAAGGAGTTGAGTGCTACCAATGATGTCGCCCTTGATAATTGGCCAACATCTTTTGAAGAATAGGCCAGTGAATCCATCCGGGCCTGGCGCTTTGTCATGCGACAGTTGCATGATGGCCTGGTGGACTTCCTCCTCCGTAAAAGGGTTCGCAAGTGCGGAGAGGTCGACGTGTGGGAATTGTATATCATTCCAATTTAGATCTCTAGCTCGCTGTGGGGGGTCCCTCATGACTGTTTCGAAGTGGTCAGTGATTACGTCCTGCTTCTCCTGGTGAGAAACCGCCCATCCTGCCCCGACACGTAGCTTGTGTATAATTTTTTCCGACGCCTGGAGTTTGCCTTGAGATGGAAATATCTAGTATTTGCATCCCCTTCTCGCAAATACATGATGCGGGAGCATTGTTTTTTCCTTGCCTTCTCGATGACTGCCCATCCTAGAAGTCATTTCTTAAGTCTAGCCCGTAGGTTGAATTCCGCCTCCAAGAGGGTCCTGGAATCTTGCACGATGTCAAGAATGAGAATTACTTCCCGGGCTATATGCATCTTGACTTTGATGTCAGAAGAGAAGGATTTGCTCCAATTGCGTAGGGACTTGGCCACTAAGTGTAGTTTGTTCCCGAGGCGGTGGAAGGGCTCGGTATGGGTTGTAGGCCTGCTCCATACTTCTGCAACTAAGTCCACGAATCCTGGTAGCCGAGCCCAGTAATTTTCGAATTTGAATGGTGTAGGCCGCCTGGGGCTTGAATGCTGGGCCAGAAGTAGCGGGCAGTGATCGGAGTGTGACGAGGATAACGCCTGCAGAGTGTGGTTGTGGAAGTCGATATCCCAGCTATCGTTGCAGAGCATTCTGTCCAGTCGTACTAGAGTTGGGTTTCGCTGCTCGTTGCTCCACGTGAACTTCCGGTTTTGAAGATGTAGTTCCTTAAGGCCACAGAAGTTCAAGGCCGCTCTGAAGCGCTGCATCATTCGCCGATTTAAATTTTGGTTATTTTTGTCCCTCGTGCGGTAGATGAGGTTAAAGTCGCCTGCGACGAGCCATTTTACATCGTTGTCGGGCTTTAGGTTTCTTAGGTGTTGTAGAAATGCCGGTTGCCCATTGTGTTTAGAAGGCCCGTAGACCGTGGTTAGGCGGAACGTGGAAGATCAGAGGTTTATAGTGACGCCCGCCGAGAGAGAGAAGTTGTCGATGGTAATATTCTGAAGGTCAACCACGTTGTCGTTCCAGAGAATTAGGATTCCCCCTCTAGTTCCCATAGCCGGCTTATACGCAAACTTGTTAAGGCGGTAAGCCCCTAGGAATTGTGCAAGTGCTGCATCTATGTTCTGTAGTTTTGTCTCTTGCAAGCAAGCTATATGGCATGTCGTTGCCTGGATGATGTTGTGCACTGTCAGACAGTGGGCCGCCACATTCAGGCCTCGCACGTTCCAGTTCAGAATACTAAAGTTGTCTCTTAACATTTTGACCTTTGTCGTGACTCAGATGCAGAGGGGCATGAGCCCTGCTGTCGTACGCGCGGGCGTCATCATAGCGTGGAATGGTGATCGTCGCAGAAACGATGATATCAAATAAGAGTCTAGCGATTGGTGTCCGAAGGTCGATGCCAGCAGGACACGATTTAGGTCGAGGTCTAAGTGGCGCAGATAGTGCCCGAAGGTCGGAGCCAGCAGGGCGTAGGTGCTTTCGTCGTGCCCGAAGGTCGCAGCCAGCAGGGCAGGGACGATGAGTCATCTGCATAAAAATCGTTTTCTATATCTTTCTGTTTTCCAACAACATTTCTACATCTTTCATGCACTATAGAGAGCTATTCTCTTTTCTATATTTTGCTAGCGAGAAATCCGGAATAGAGAGTGACTATGTTTGAATAACCAAATAGAGAGGCTGTTGGAAGATACCCTTTTAATCAAAATCTCTAAAACTAGCAATTAGTAAGAATTTAGAGAGTCTTTTGGAGTTGTTCTAAGCCCCGTTTGCCTTCTTCAAGAGATGGTGAGATTTAGGGGAAGTCTAAATGTACGCTTATACAGTACATTGCACCTTTCAAGGTTACCAAAAAGAAATACACAATCATGTCACAATGTAAAACAATGAAAAAGTGCAAAAAAAGTACTCCCTCCGGTTTGGTAAAGGAAGTTGTTTTGCACAAGATTTGAGTCAAACATTGGGAATATAAATCGTGAATAACTTTTAAGTCGTTCAGTTTGGAAATATGAAGACTATGTGAATAGATTTGTCTTGCAAAATACTTTCATAAAAGTATACATATGTTAGTTTTAATAAATATCTTTATAAAAATAAAAAGCCAAAGTTGTACTTTGGAGACCGTACTTGTCGCTGTCCTAAACGGCTTTTTTTCCAAACCGGAGGGAGTACACAAGACGATCAGTGTCTTTGTATCGCTGGAGGGAAAAGGTCTCTTTAGCCTCCCTGGACATGAGGTCAAGTCTGCATTTACTCCCTCAACCGCAAAACCAGATATCTAGTCTCCTTTAAGTTTCAAAACCGTTCGTTTTACCCCCTCGGCGGTTTTGACAGCGGTTTTAGCTGATGTGGCGGTGGGCCCCACATGTCAGCGTAGGCCCCACCCCTCTCTCTTCTTCCTCTCTCCTCTTCTTCCCCTCTCTCTACACCTCTCCTCTCCTTTGCTTACCGCAGGCGCCGCCTCTCCCCTGCCGCCGGGCCTCCTCACGGGAGCGTGCCGAGCGGAGCTCCCGCGGCCTGGCGGAGCTCGCCGCGACCACCGTGGCGGTGCTCCTCTGCAGTGGTGGAGGACAAGGGAGGCCTGCGGCGGCCGAAGCTCGTGCACGGTCGGGCGAAGCTCGCGCGCGGCCGGCGGATCTCGCCCGCAAGCGGCCGGCCACCCACTGCCTTCTTCCTCTCCCTCTCCGGCGGGCGCGAGCTCGCTGCCAGCCGCCCTCCTCCGGCCTCGCCTCCGAGCTCGAGCTCCGTTGACTGGCAAGCCGCTCTGTCTGCGGGGAATTGGAGGAGCAGGGCGGAGGCGTCATCCCCGGGCCGTGCACGAGCTCCGACCGCCGCAAGCCTCCCTTGTCTTCCACCACCAAGGAGGAGCGCAGCTGCGGGGGCCGCAGCGAGCTCTGCCCGGCGCTCGACCACGGGAGCTCCGCCTTAGCGATCGGCCGCGGGAACTCCTCCCATCCCACTCCCGTGAGGAGGCCCGGCTGCGGGGGAGAGGCGACGTCGAGGAGAAGAGAGGTGGAGAGAGGGGAAGAAGAGGAGAGAGGAAGAAGAGAGAGGGGTGGGCCCATGTTGACATGTGGGGCCCACCACCACGTCATCCTAAACCGCTGTCAAAACCGTCAAGGGGGGTAAAACGAACGGTTTTGAGACTTGAAAGAGGATAGATATCTGGTTTTGCGGTTGAGGGAGGAAACGCGGACTCGGCCTCATGTTCAGGGAGGTAAAAGAGACTTTTTCCTCGCTGGAGACGAATGGAGTAATATTTTGGGCCTCACAGTCCTTTTGGCCCAACACAAGCCTGTTTTCAGTCGACGAGCTCGGCGCGTACACAGGTACGGCCCGCCGAACTGCCGACCGAGAGAGTTGCGTGCCATCATCATCGATGCAAAAATTCGCCGGGCCGGATCGATCATTCATTATTTCATTTCGCCATCGTCTGCAAGCATATATATGCATGGCATGGTTACATGCCAGCAGCAGCAGCAGCGATTATAAAGTAGTACGTAGTATATTCTTGCTCGGTATACACGATTGGTCTCGATTGCCACATGCATGCAAATGGAGGAGTACATACAGTATATACAGCAAAAGAAGAACGAAGATGCGATATATATTTATGTACGTTTACCTACATACGATTATGTATCTTTGCAAGTGGAAGTGGAACATAATACAGCACATCATCATGGGCGTGGGCCGTCGTCGCCGACACGATCTCCGCCGCCGTTGAGGTTGTGCGGGATGGGCGCGGTTCCCCCGCGGCGGCGCGTGTCCGGGGTCGGATCCACGTACCCGTAGTCCTGCTCCACGGCGCCGCGCAGGTCACGGCCGCCGCCGTCGTTCGCGCGCGCGGCCACCAGGGAGTCCACGCCAAGCGCAACCGGCGACGACGGCGGCGGGCGCAAGCCATGCGCCGCGACGCCGCCGCCGCCGGTGGCCGTGCACGCGCCCGCCGCCAGCACCAGTGCCAGGCAGCAGGCACCCGACGCCGCCGCCGCCACGAGCAGCAGCCGCGACGCCGACGACGACCGCGGCATGGTTGTCAGTATGTAGCTACGACGACTGACTGACTGATCAATCCGCCGGCGCCTGGATCGTCGCCATAGCTAGGCTATGCGGCGCAGGCTCGCCCGGGAAGCGCCGGCGCGGCGGTATATATGATGTACAGATATGCAGCTCTCACGATGCCGTGTTTCGTGCGGACGACGCGCGGGCGAGCGAGATGAGGCGGACGGCTCGGCTCGGTTGGCGTCATGGGAATGGCGTGGTGCATCTAATTAACACTCTAATCACCCGATCGAGGCGCGCGCCGCTGGAACTGAAAGCACAGCAGCATGTGGCTAGCTAGCTAGCAGGAGGCGGTCGAGGAAGGAAGGCCCAACGGCGCGCGCCGGGGTGCTGTTACCGGGCCGCGCCAAATGCGGCCGGTGCTCTCGATCAATGCTTAGCTTGTTTGTCATAAGTCAAGTGCCCAATGCCCGAACGTCACGTACTGTCGTACTGACGTGCGTGTGTAGCTAGCTGAGAGTCTGAGACTATCAACGTGTGGCTGCGATTTTTTCTGAATTTTATGGGTGGGGAAGTTAATGAGGTTCGTGAGACAAGTCAGCGATCATCAGTACAGTACTACAGTGTACTTCCTCATGAGAGCTGACGATGCCTTTCGCTCGACATCCGCCCGTCCGTGCTCCAAACGGCACGTACGGAGGAGTTCTTTGCAAAAACCACAAGCACTGAGCGAAGGCCGCCCTTGCAGTTTCTCTTGTCTTGCCAAACTGAGTGCACCCGTTAAAAAACAAAACAAAACAAAATTCTACCTCTCCTTTTCTTTTTATTTAATAGGATGTAATTTCAATTTTTGAAAATGGTCAAACTACTTTCATACTTTTTTAACATCCAACTAATAATTAGCCAAAGCACGCATATACTTTCTCCGTTCTAAATTATATATAGGTCGTTTTGGCTTTTCTAGGTTCATATATCTTGTTATGAATCTAGACGTATCATTTATCTAGATTCTAGATGCATAACAAAGATGATGAATATAGAAAAAGCCACCTATAATTTGAAACGGAGGTAGTATATGTTAGTGTATAAAAGTTGCATGAATATGTAGATCCTTGAGATCTTTCTACAATATCGATTATGTAGCAATACATTACACAATGTATAAACAAATTAATGGCCAAATCGCTATTGTGGAATCCGAATACACCTTTTCAGAAAAGAATGTATTTATTCATATACAAATTGATACAATACATTTACTCTGCACGTATTCGATTCCAAAAATAAATGACTATGAATCATTGAACATGCTGAAATAAAAAATATTTATAGGCTTCACAAATCTTCTGAGATTGAGTAAGCCTTTTCTTTGTGTGACACCCAAGATTTGTGGATGTTACACCAACTCTCACCAAGAAATCCAACGAAAAAAAGTCTCTTCCTACCATGGAAAATATAGCCGTTCGTGAGGTACTAAGATGTAAAGCGACCAATGTAAAACAAACTGGGGGCCGGCCCCAGTCAGTCAGTCAGTCGTCGCCGTCGTCGCCCCGCGCCTGGATACATTCCCGGAGAATCGGAGGCGCCGCGCTCGTCACGCCGCCGGCTCCGACGAGGTACCCCTCACGTACCAACCAATCCCGCCTCTCACCACCCCTCTCCCTAGCCTTAACCATCAAGCCCCTCCATTCATGCTTTCCTCGTGACCTGCGTGCTAGATTGGCGAGTCTGCTGATCCCGCCCGCCCCTCTTCCGCTGCGCGGACTGCAATTCTTGATTTGGTTTCTCTCTCTCCGTTATGGTACTGCTGTGATTCAATGGATTCTTTGCGAGTAGCTGGCCATTTTAAGGGGGATTGGTTCCACGGTGCATTTTATTCCCAGATTCGGTGGTGCATCCCTAGGGAGGGGACAGACTCTGTTCAGTTGACCAGTAGTTTGTTCTTAGTTGGAAATATGCTTTATTTTGATGCCCGGAATGTTCAGGTTATTCGGAAGTTAATTTGGTCCACATAGTTACCCTTTTTTTGTGAAGCAGTCTTCTGTTGAGGAGACAAAGCTGAACCTTATTTGTCAGTATGCAAAGAATGGCATCCGCTTTGCTCAGCTGGTTGGAAAGTATCGGTTAAGCAGTAAGCTAACTGCGTCTTTGTTACAATTTAGATGTGCATGGTTGTTTTCCTGATGTACCAAAATCCGTTCTTTCTCCAAACTGAGTAGTTACGTATGGATATGAAAGGTTAAGTGAATGGTGTCGTAGTTTTTTTTTCCCCTCTTACTGTTGGTATATACGGTATCCAGAGTGCTAGGTTGATCAAGATGAGGATCTCTGCCACTGTGAATATTAATGCTATGCAACGGGGAAAGTTTTAATTCATGTTTGAATGAAAATACCATCATTCAAGCTGTATAGACTATGGAGAGAGAGTGTGTTTTTCCCCCTTTTACTGTGGTCTTCAGTATTTTTCAGTTTTTCACAAAGCTTAGTCCACATCTGACTCGATATGTTGTCCTGGTGCATGAAAGTGAAAATCGGATTATTTAATCTTTTCTTCAATTTGCTTGCTTATTTCAGATGGAGGATGGTGTATCTACGTATACTGTGGATGAGGCACTTGTGTTCATGGGGTTTGGGAAATTCCATGCGTTCGTGCTTGCATACTCAGGAATGGCTAAAATCTCTGAAGCAATGGAGATGATGCTTTTGTCATTTGTTGGGCAATCAGTTCAAGCTGAGTGGGAGCTTTCTGCACAGGCAGAAAGTCTCATAACAAGTGTTGTCTTCGTGGGGATGCTTGTAGGAGCATATGCTTGGGGCATAGTTTCGGATAACTATGGAAGAAGGCAGGTTCCTTATTTCCTTTTTCCATTGACTATTGAGATTTTATTGAGTATTCTAACCTTTAAAAAATGCAATGACAATCTTTGTGGCGATGTTTGTAGGAAGCTTAAGCTAGTCACTTTACTGTTCTATGTCTATGTTTTTGGATTTATATATAGGTATCTTTTTTCTCATCCTAGACCCTCCGTGCTGTTATACAGGGTTGGGTTCAATTTTACTGCCATTGTAACTGGTGGAGCTGGTCTTCTTAGTGCATTTGCTCCGAATTACTTATCTCTAATTGTACTGAGATTTATGGTCGGTGTCGGACTGGGCGGTGGACCAGTTCTAGGTTCTTGGTTCCTGGAGTTCATCCCTGCTCCCAACCGAGGAACTTGGATGGTTATGTTCTCGGCATTTTGGACCGTTGGTACGATAATGGAAGCTTCTCTTGCTTGGGTAAGTCAATATCTTTAGCAAAAGTAAGATCAGTGTTTCCAAGTTGCCTTATGTACAATACTAGATAATAGATATTGTTACCTGGCTTAACAGAAAGTAATATCAGATTGCTCTGAAATATTGGGGTTATGTGTAAAAGCTACAGTGGATCTTGACTGTGCAGTGCATATACTCTTTTTTTTTTCTCTAGCACGTAGAACTGCACATTATTCCATTATAGGTTACGGATAGAACTGGTCCAAGTACAAGACTAGAGGGGAGAGCTGAGGGGAAGGGAAAAAGAGGAGAGGGTCCCTGATTCAAATAAACAGATGCGCCACAAACAAATGAACATCACTAATTTGGCTTGCCAAGCTGCCAGCTCAGGCTAGTAGCTGGTGTACTAGTCTGCGGGCACTGGCTGCACATCACAGCTCCACGTGCAGATGTTCTTCTGTTAGGGTTTTGGTTACTGGGCGAATTAGGAGAATCCAAGGGAGAGAAAGGAGAAGGCACTGTTCACGATAGACAGTACTTGATAACAGTGTGTGAACAAAGAAGAGGGAGAGAGGGAGAAGTGTGGGCTGGCCTGTAGGAGCACACGCTACAGTACTGTTCATGCGTGAACGGTACCATGCCTTTTTGGCTCAGGCACCCTTCATGCTGTTCTTATTACAGCAATTGTAATTCGAGACTAGGATATATCAATTTACCATTGAATCATGTGGAACAGCAGAGCTGCTTCTGTCTTTTCATATTTGACGAGCAAGTTTAGCCAGCACATTGTTATATATACGAGCAAGTTTAGCCAGCACAATGACCTGATTAATAAGAACAGCATTGTTATGTGGTCTTTTACTCATATTTAGTTTTAATGAAATGAAAATTGACATCCATGGTAATATATACTGCGTGTAATCTAATGGCGCTATGTTGGCATATGTGGTGAAATGACATGCATGTTCGTTTTGATCTATGACTATTGCTATTCCCAAAATCTCCATGTATTTTTCTTTCCTGATCTCTTTAATTTGCAGGCCGTTATGCCAGCTTTTGGTTGGAGGTGGCTGCTGGCACTTTCATCATTGCCATCATTTGCTCTACTACTCTTCTACCCAGTGACACTGGAGTCACCGAGATACCTATGCATGAAGGGTAGAATAGCTGAAGCAGTTCATGTTTTGGAAACAATGGCGCGAGTGAACCGTGTTACTCTTCCCTCTGGTCGACTTGTCTCTGCCCATCGGACAGAGCTTCATGAGATGGGGGATTCCTCAGAAACGACACAATTGGTAACAACTAAGAAAAACAATACTGGTGATCTTGCTAACAAATCTGAGATTGGAGGCCTCAATGCCATCTTGAAGCTTCTATCTCCAAACTTAATCAGATCGAGTCTTCTACTTTGGACCGTCTTTCTTGGCCATGCATTCTTGTACTATGGTCTTGTTCTGCTAACATCAGAATTGAATCATGGAAATAGGATTTGTGGTTCAGAAGGTGGACCAGAACTGGTCACAACAGCCCACATAAATGATGAAAATCTCTATAGAAATGTATTCATCACCAGCTTTGGAGGTATGTGTGCTATTGCCCTGTGACAAAACATCTTCAGAAACCATGTCCTGGAAATTATTCATATTTTGGCCAACAATGATGCAGAGGTCCCTGGCCTCCTCCTGTCTGCTGCCATCGTGGACAAGTTCGGACGCAAACTCTCGATGTCTTCCATGCTTTACATCAGTTGCCTGTGCATAGCTCCACTTATGTTTGCTCAGACAGAAGCTCTGACAACTGTCTTTTTATTCGGTGCGCGGGTTTGCATCTCAGCAAGCTTCACTGTTTTGCACATCTATGCCCCTGAGGTCGGATTACAGTACTTGAGCCTATAACCTTTGTTACATTACATGACTCTCTTATCAAACCTCTGAAGATTGTTGCATTGTCATTTGTTGTTCCCTGCAGATTTACCCGACTGCAGTCAGGGCCACTGGTGTCGGGTTTGCAAGCTCAATTGCTCGCTTTGGTGGGATCCTGTGCCCCCTTGTAGCCGTTGGTCTGGTGCACGCATGCCACCAGACAGCAGCCATCGTGATATTCATTACGGTGATGCTTGTCTCCGGCGTCGCGGTGTCATACTTCCCCCTTGAAACAAGTGGCCGAAAGTTGAGCGACCACATTGCCGCATAGATGAGTTTTGTGACTCGGGAGGGATACACCATACAGAATCAAGGCCCGAGAGGCCATTCATTGAAAATTGTTCAGTTCTTTGATAGAGGATACAAAGGGAAAGAAAGAGTAAAGGAGACATGAGATTGTTAACTGATTACATTGCTTTGAATAGAGATGTACACTGATGTTTTGACATGTGTTTGCGTTCTCTTACGATGGTAGCAGTCTGAGCTTTATACATCTCCAAATTCATCTAAAGCACTATCAAAATAGCCACTGTTAACTGGCCCGTACATTCATAGAAACAAAAAAAAAACATTCCGTTGCCGGGACTCGAACCCGGGTCTCTCGGGTGAGAGCCGAGTATCCTAACCAGCTAGACTACAACGGATTCTGTTGGTACGCCAAGTAGAAATATATTTGTTGGTATGTTTTCTTTTTCTGTTCAGGCCTTCCCGGGCCCGAGCCTTCAAAGTAGCGGCTTCCCGCCACTCTCGCAGCTTCAATGGCCGCACCCGCCTTCCTCCCTCCAATTTCTGCTCGCCATCTCTTCCTCCTCGGTTTCCTAATTTTGGAAAGCATTCCTTCCCACCACCGTTCCATGAGAGAGAGGAGGTCAGGCGACGCGCGTGGGGGTCTCCTGCTTGCTCTCCGGTGAGACGCGCCGTGCTCCCCTTGGCGCGCAATGGCTCGGCGACGGCGCCCCCTGCCGCCGCCGCAGCTCGTCGGCCTGGCCGTCCTCCTCTCCGTGGCGGCGGTCGCGGTGGCCAAGACCGACCAGTCCGACGGTGAGGGTCGGCAAGCCCTTGTTCTTCGCAATTCCCGCTCTGAATGGATCATATATCGGTCATGGTTCTGAACATTCTGTATTTTGTTGGTTCAATATTTCAGTTAAGGCGCTTAATGTGATGTTCATTAGCATGAACAAGCCATCTCAATTGTCCGGTTGGAAATCTAGCGGCGGCGATCCCTGTGGCGACGACGACGCGTGGAAGGGGATAACATGCAGCGGTTCTTCTGTGACCGAAATGTACGCAGTTGCCTTCAACATTTGTCTAAAATAATGTGTTGTTCAAAATGGGGCAAAAGAGGATGATGATTGGAAAAGTTCTAAGAAGTTTCTTTTCTAGCAATGCAACATACTCATTTCAGTTTCTTTTTTCCTAACCATATTGCTTAGAGCAGTGACTTGTCAGGGCTTGGATTAAGCGGCACGCTAGGCTATCAGCTATCAAGCTTGAAATCAGTAACCAAATTGTGAGTTGCCCCAGCGATTTCCTGCACTGATCATTGTAGTTATGCAACTTAGTTGAATTTTCCTTGTTTGCGTAGTACAGCGATGCGAGCAATAACAATCTCAACGGCGATATTCCGTACCAGCTTCCACCAAACGTGGTTCAATTGTGAGTTTCCACTTTTCTCGTCCATTTACACTTTCCTGGGTCCATGGCTGATCCGAGCATTCTCTTCTGTTACTGCTTCGACACAGAAATCTTTATGGAAATTCTTTTACTGGCGGAGTTCCTTATTCAATATCTCAGATGGAAGATCTGGAAACACTGTAGGAACTCCAATTCTGATCGCGCTCTTCTTAGTTCTTTTCCCTTCACACCATCACTATTTTTGTTTGCATCAATCATTCTAATTCCTATTTTTATTGGACCACAGAAATGTAGGTAAAAATAACCTAAATGGGCAGTTGACAGATATGTTTTCACAGCTTCCAAAGCTATCAACACTGTAAGTCAAGCAGCAAATTATAAGTTCTTGGTAATTAAAACAGCAATTTATTTTCTAGTAGCTAAGATGTTATTGTAGTGAGCCACTAAACCTTACTGCCCTACTATATCCCCTTTTTTGTGGCCTGTATGACTAACCTCAACTGTTCTATCAGGGATCTCTCATTCAACCGTTTCTCAGGTAGCCTGCCCCAGAGTTTTCAGCACCTAAAAAACCTCAAGACACTGTAAGGAAACTGAAGTTTATGCATCCTAGTAATTTGCATGCTCTTTAAGATCTATGCAATCAGTGCTATTCTTTTCAAACATGTGTCCAGGAATGTGGAGACCAACCAATTCAGTGGCCATATAGATGTTCTGGCCAAACTTCCTCTTGAGGATCTGTAAGTATATCTCAAAGTAAATATTGCATTAAAAAACAATTTTGCTATCATGACTCCAAACGTATGTGTGGCGGTGCCTGTGCACAGCACTACAGCAGTACAATATAAACAGTGAAATGCCAATAGCTGTAAACTGTATTGCCAGTTTTTAAGCATGTAATGGATACTCAATATCTTTTACTGTGCATATTTACTGAAAAATATACTTATCTTTCTGAGAACTAAGCTATAACGGTTTCCCCTTTGTGCTCAAGGAATCTGCAGAACAACAAGTTTACCGGGTGGATCCCAAGTAAACTAAAAGATATTAACAATCTGCAGTAAGTAGTACTTCCAGCCAATATAATCCAATTTGTTGCGCTTTATGAATTCTAACAGTCCTTGACATATCTGAAGAATTGGAGGGAACCAGTGGTCGTCAGGATCAGCTCCCCCTGGTATGGAGAAGGGCTCTGCACTCGGAAGCTCTTCAGGTGGAGGGAGTGTCGGTGGAGTAAATGGTCTCATTATCGCAGCAATAGTTATTGGGGTGCTTCTTGCAGCTCTGATTCTATTGTCAGTGTTGAAGAGGAACCATTCTTCTCCTGTCCAATCTCATTACCTAATGGACGAATCTGGTCACAACAGATCGTTTGCCCCGCTAGTTGATGATGGCAGAGGTACTTATGCGCATGACGTGTTTTATAATTAAAAAAACTATACAGTTATGTGTTGTGTCCGTCATTAAATCATGACGAGTCAAGAAAGATGATTTCTGTGGCATCTCGGGGCGAACAGTTTCAGAATTATTATAAGAGTTCACATTGTTTTATTTTCTTCAGCAGTCAACATGAAGCCACTGGAGCATTCTTCGTCAATAAGCACTAGGACACCACCTGTAATGATGCCTAGCAAGTCCATTAGTGACAATGAGTTCGAGAACAAACTAAACCATTCGAGGCGGAGCACAGATCCAATCAACCTTGTGGCTTATTCATCATTAGACCTGCAGGCAGCCACTGGTAACTTCCATAGTACCAGGCTATTAGGTCAGGGGATAATCGGCGGTGTTTACAAGGCAAAATATGCCGATGGAAGGGTAAGATCTTACTGTTGCTTCTTAAACCCATGCCAAAGGAACTTGTTTGCAAACAACTTCTGCATTCTTCTGTATCTAGAATTTAAAATTTTATATCATGTCCAAATATGTTTTAAGCTACTAATCAGCTGTTCCCAACAATACTACTATCATGTATCACTCTTATAATAGGTATCAAATACGTTATGTAGTAAAATCTTGAGTTGGAACTCCATATTGATCGAATGCCTCGCATTCCCATTGTCCTTATCGTCTCTCATAAAAGAATTTCAGGTGCTGGCCGTTAAGAAGTTTGATCCTTTGAGCTTCTCAGGAAGCAGTGACTTCATGGATCTCGTGAACAGCATTTCCAAGCTGCGCCATCCAAACATCTCTGAACTTGTTGGTTACTGCTCAGAACCTGGGCACTACATGCTGGTCTATGATTACCACATGAATGGATCCATCTATGACTTTCTGCACTTGTCCGATGATTACAGCAGGCCACTGACCTGGGACACCCGAGTGCGGATCGCTATTGGTACAGCTAGTGCTTTGGAGTAAGTAAACAATCAACATTTAAGTAGACAATTTTGTAAACGTCGTCAGGCACAGAGGGGTATGATGTTCAGAGTTCATAAGGAAGGTGTCAATATTTATTGTTGTTCAGGTACCTACATGAAGCCTGCTCACCATCAGTGATCCACAAGAACATAAAGGCATCTAATGTGTTGCTTGATGCTGACCTTAACCCTCGCCTCACCGACTGCGGCCTTGCATACTTCTATGAGGTTTGCGGTTCTTGTATTTGATGAACAAATTATGATTATAAAGATGATGAATCAACTCTCTGCAGGATACAAGTGAGAGCCTGGGACCAGGGTACAATCCTCCAGAGTGCACAAGGTCATCAGGTTACGTTATGAAGAGCGATGTCTACTGCTTCGGTGTTGTTATGCTTCAGCTATTGACCGGTCGGAAACCCTATGATAGGTAATTAATGGGGGGAAGTTAGCAGCATTCCACTTTGGACTGCATAATGTGTGATTCCAGAGCAAGCAGGCTTGCCTATGGAACATTGTGTTTGTCAGCAATGCTCAGGAGCATGACTGCAGTTAATCCTCTGATGTTCTTTGTGACTCCAGCTCAAAGCCTAGAACAGAGCAGTCCTTGGTCAATTTTGTCACTCCACTGCTTCATGACATCGACGCCTTGGGAGCTCTGGCAGATCCTGCTCTGCGTGGCCTGTATCCGCCAAAAGCATTGTCCCGCTTTGCCGATGTCCTCGGTCGCTGTGTTCAGGTGAACTGATCAAAATACAGAGAGGATCCTCTTTCGGTAGTGAATTCTTTCAGCTTCAATGCTGAAGGCCATGAATCACCAGAAACAAACTTTAACTTGGAACTTTGAATTACTCATTAAGTCGGTTTTCTGGTGCTGTTGCAGTCCGATCCAGAATTCCGGCCGTCCATATCAGAGGTGGTGCAATCGCTCCTACAATGTGTCCAGCGCAGCACCAGCACCAGGAGGATGGGTGGCCACCGCAGCATCTCACAGCGAAGTGACGACTCTGATTGGTGATGCTTCTGCTTCTGCATCCATCTTGTTGCCGGCCTGTTGCTGAAACTCTGAAACAGAACCTAGATGTACCTCTCTTGTCATGCCATTGTACAAAAGAAAAGGACTTTACTACACAATCTGATTGCTCAAACAGTGTGACAGCAAACAAGTTGGTTAATTTAGAGAAGGTAAATGAATGCACATGTAGTGAGTAGTGATATAGCAATTGTACTGAATTCTTCTGCCCCGTATTCTCATTAACTAATGTAAAGCACACAGATCCGATGCTGCAGACAGAGTGAAATGCAAGTAGATAATATGTCTAGGTCATAGAGGATTCAGAAACATCTGCACGACTTTGTCAAGAGGCATCAAACATAAACTCATAAGATCGTAGTCTTGCCAAACAGCATAATGCAAATTCCAGACCTACAGTACAGAGCTCAAAACCTCAAACACACGTCAACTGTCAATCGTTATGCCGAAATCTTTGAGTCTTTCACGCACTAATCAAAAAGGTCATACAGCATCAGAAAGGTTGTAGAGCTACATGAAAAGAAAATGAGCTCACTAAAGCACTGCTTCGTCCTTCATCTAAAAAGAGCACTGCTTCGTGGCCTGAGCATACAATAGATTACATCAGTGCGATTTGCTAGAAATATTTCACATCGCTGTGGCCATGATAGTTTCATTTCCTCTGCACACTCTAGTTGAAATTTTCCTACAGAAGCGGAATGGATGTGTCAGCAACACAATAAGTTCAGATGTAGCATAACTGATGAGACACGTCTGATCACTGTCAATGGGGGCAATAAGCGTTACCTGCATGGCCCAACCTCAAAAGCTTTGGTCAGTTTAAATGCAAACTGTGCAATGGCAATCCTAATGGCTGGTTCTGTAGATCCACTTGTTGCAACTTCCTCCAATGCAGAAAGGAACTCCTTTTGTGCTCTCACAGATGCAAAAAGTTGACTTGGCCTATAAATCTTGCTTAAATCTGCTAACTGGAGAAATACAAGCAATCCAAATTTGTAATGAGTAAGCAGCACAAGCTTTTCAAACCTTTTTTTTCTTTCAAAAACATGCTTTCAGACTTGGGCATTGCTGTAAAACAAATTCTAGTGGACTTACCTGTTGAAGCCAAGGAAGTGCCAAGTCAAAAAACTTTTTATTAAGAAACTGGCCAGCTATGACCCTTAGAAGTTCATTTGCTGTCTCACAGGACAACTTCTCAAGAACTGGTCCAGTTCTATCCATTAGGTCAATCAGATCATCACAATCACCACAGTTTAGGGCTTCCATGTATGCAGGCTCCATGTTGCCAGTACCTTGAAACTCAACAGACTGATTAGAGGCACACAATACATTTTGCATTTCGGGTAAAGTCCCTTTAACCACTGATGCTTGATTTCTCGCCGAGCTTGGAACGTATCTTCCCAAGTTACTCTCTGAGCTCACAGGCCCAGGCTTCCTAAATCTGCTGCGGACATGATCCTTTGGAAATTCAGCTCCCTCTTTAGTGCACATGTTTGAGCTCTTAGGTGGTAGATCATGCATCCACTTCTTCTCATGTTTCTGGGAAATTGGTGGTGGCTTGTAGTTAGCATCCACAGATGATCTAGGTGTTGAAGTAGAAAGCCTGGGCGAAGAAGAAACGCTTTGGTTCTTCAAAAACTTGGAACCAGGAAGATGATACCGGCTTTCACTCTGAGTGATTGTATATACAGTTTTGTCTACAGCATTCTCCAAATTGTGCACCTTCAAATTTAGCACTGACATGTTCTCCACAGAGTTGGACATGAATTCCTACAATTAACGGGGAAAGTAAGCATTTGACAAAAATATGGATTCACTTCTTCATATAACATAATGATGTCTTCATATGTACTTGCATATGCTAAATGGCCTTTTCCTACATGATGCAGACAGGCAGTGGTAAGGAAAAAGCTGACAGAATTTGATGATGATCATCCTTACCGTCAATATGCATTGTCATTTTTTTTTTACTTAAATTGGCAAGTGCAGAGTTTGCAGAAAGGAAAATGACAAAATAAGATGGCAGATTCACAGTTCAGAGGTGCCAGCGTTCAACAAAAACATAAATAATCAAGAAGCATAACAATATAGCAGGCTAGCACAAGAACGTGAAGTGTACAAGTGCAGAACTGCAATTTAATTTGAAATAATATTATGCATTCCATGACTGGAATCATAGCATTGCATTATAGCCTATACCGTCACCACACTGCTCAATGTATATACTTACAACACATTAGGTAAATATAGTATATAGATACAAATCAAATCGGCAAGATCTTCAGTACTCAAAACATGACAATTACCTGCAACAAGTCAAAAAGATTTGCTTGCTTCCTTTCCATCTCTTGAAGTTGCTTCCTAATAAGTGCCAATTCCTTCTTGGCATTCAGACAACAACTATGTGTGCCATGTGCAGTAACATCTGTAACTGTTGAATCTATGCTCTTACTCTCTCGACCCCTAGGACAGCGTTCAGTAACATGTGTAGATTCATAATCTTCAATGCATTCCTGAGCAGTTGTAACATGCTTTGTCTCACAACTCCTGCTGGCTACTTCTGACACAGAGGAGCATTCTTGTTTATCATCCATGATGTCATAGTCAAACTTACTGTCTTCATCAACGGTGTCATATGCATTTCTCTTTGCATCTTTTAGGATGCAGACTTTACTGGACCCCTTCTCATCAATATCAACCAATGGCATCATATTCTGCTTTGGAACTGACACCTCAATACGCCAATCACCAGGCTTCAAGCGATGCAGATTTGCAGCATTGTTTAGGGCTCTTTTGTTGATGGACAAAGGAGATCTCCTCTTTGCTGAAGTGATAGAACTGCCACTGTTAACAGATACAGAAGGCCCATGATCGGTTCTCCTAAAAGAAGTATCTCTTGATCCACCATCATGTATACTTCTGGTATCATGATGGTCACCAAAGAAGTTCTCTGTGAAAAAAAAATGACAGGCAATAGAAAATAAGGTGATTATGTGATTGCGGTTGACAACAGACAAAAACTGGAAATGATGCTAAAGTCATCTAACAAATAATTTAGTAGAAGGATCTTCATTATCTAGCAGCATCACGTGTTAACCACAGACCATAAGAAGGTAATAACATGGTATTGTGGTATTCTTGGATGACCATTTAAACACATAATAAACTTGAAAATAGAACTAACAAAGGAAAGGCTACCATCCATAGTTGTTTACAATTATCCATGATCAAAGAAGAAATTAAGAAGATCATTAGCATTGCTGCCTTGGCACCTAGAGTACTTTTTTAGTTATTAGATTCTTTCAGTTGAAGATCGCATAGTTAAGATGCATGATCCTGGAAGAGTCAACAAGCACAAAGAGAGGTGCTTACATATACCAATATCAGTTAAGTTCTGATTAGCTTATATATTTTGGTAATAAAACAAACTTCTTAATGAGGTGAATAGAACAAGATATACATATGCTAACTTATGATATAAAATAAGATAAGGATTAGTGGATTCAAGGGAAGATGAAAGTAAAACGGTGTTATAGCTGTTTTGCTCATGACCGTTAAATGTAAATTAGAGGAACATCTTCTGTACCTTTTGTTGATGATCCAGCTTCTGATGGTTCAGGAGTATGAGACCCTGGAATAGCTTTCCACAGCTGAATTGCGTGTATAATGGCATCACGTACTGGTTTTACCTATAATAGGAGGTATGAAGTTAGTAGATCACTAGAAAAAATATGTTACAGCATAAATTCCGCAGGTACAATGGAGCAGGGATAAAAATACCTTATCAAATTTACTACGCTCAAGGGAGCGAAGGCAGGAAGTTCTGAAAGAGGCAACCAAATACCCAGAACTGACAGCAATACTCGAAAGAGCTAGAGAGGCAGCCTTCCTTGTATTCCAGTCACTACTCTTCAGTGCATCCATAATACTTGTTAGAGCTGATGATAATGCCTGCTCTGTAGAAGCACCTTCAGCCTGCAAAAAGAGGAGAGCAAAATAAGGACACTAACACAATGTAAGATCTTACTGGTAGTTACAAGCTGTGGAAGTAGAACGAAGTTGAAGATGATGTTAACTACTGTACTCTACTTCTTGAAAGATATGTCACTGAATTTATACAACGTATTGATACCGAACAACATTTCAACCTAGCAATCTGAAGCATGATCGAGACTCGAAGAAGCAAGCAAGACTTTGTAGGAAGATTGCAGTGTTTTCTGTGGCAAACTAACTAAGCAACCATTAAATAAGGAACATATATTGTTACACAAAAGAATGCTTCTTTCTCATGTTACTAATTACAAGGTCAGATGAGCAAGGTAATCTGTAGACATAAAAAAGTATGTCAACGTGGAATGGCATCGCTTACACAAAAGCAAGAGTGCAAACCTGAACAATGCTTCTTATCAACTCAATCGCAGCGGGCTTTGCCATGAAATGGGGATTCTTGAGCAGCTTAACAACACGGACAAGCATCTGCGGGAGAACAGGTCCAGGGAAGTAATTGCTCTCATCTATGACCTTGGCCAAGCACAATGCTGCCCCAGCCTGAACATATCTATTCTGTTCACCCAGTGATTCAAACAGGGGCCGCACCAATGCCACCAGCGCTGCACCACCATCTCCATAACTTCTGGCACACATTGCAAGGGTACCACAAGTGTCAACACATGCATCTCTAACAACTGAGTCAGTGTCCTTGAGGCGCTTAACTATGCTGGATACCATTTTTGCCATGTGTGGCGCCAGTAGGTCCCCGTGCAAGCGTGCCAGTGTGCCAATCACCTTGATGCACTCCTTACGCACAGCACTCTTCTGCTCAGCATCAGTGTCAATCACGCATGACAAGAAGGGGCCGATCATGTCAGGGGCCAGGGTATCCGCCATCTTCTCGAGCTCATCCAATCCAATCTGATAAGTGTCTCTGTCGCCGATCTTGTTAACAGCTTGGACCAGCCTGTGCTTCAGCTCAAATACGGCCTTGCCCTTCGAAGTAACCGCACTGGACTTCATCATGGTAGTCTAATGCTCTCGCAAGATACAGCTCCGTGAACAAATTAGCAGGAAGCTCACAGGAAAATGTACAAGGAGAGGGACAGTGCCTTCTCCACCAGGGGAATGGAGACTGTGTTTCCTACAGCTTCCCCACCCATTCCTTACCTGTCTGTAACACAAAACGCACACAAACTCAAATGAGAGATCAGATACACCTAACAGGTAACATAATCGGAGGATTCAGTAAGAGAATGACAAATTGGAGCTACTAAAATAATCAGATTATCCACATCAGGATCCAACCTGTGCTCATCTAACAGTTGGTGCTTAATTGCCCCCTAAATCAACACTAGTTCGATTCAGAGATGTACTAAAAACAGAATAAATGAGTTACAAACCAACCAACCAACCAACCAAAACTAAGCGATCAGTGCATTGCTGAGCAGCACCACGCGCTTACACTTGCACATTACACGAACCACTCAACGTCAGAACAGATAAACCCGTGAAACCTAGAGATCGGAGAACAATTGGAGCCCCCCAGGACGAGAAAAAAAATAATATGAACACGACAGGAGCCTAAAAACGAAGCATAATGTTGCCACCAACCATTGGGGAGAGAAATTTGAAACCGCCGGTTCCCATCCCCACTCCCGCATCTCACACCGCCCAAAAAGTCACCGAAAAAAAAACTCAATCGCGTAGCGAAACTAAGACTTCGACTAAGCAACTGCAAATGACACGCAGGCGGGAGGATGAACAGCACGTACTTCGGAAGCGGTGGGGATGGTCGGAGATCTCTCCGCGACCGCGAGTGCGAGAGCCCGCCCGCCCGCCCGGAGGAGCACCGCGCAGGCTTGAAATGGAAGCCTCGCCTCTTCCAGTACTAGAAGGGATTTTGAATTCCAAACTTACCACGCGGTAATAATCAAGTAATTTGGCAGGCCTTTTCACTTTCTCTCTCTACAACTTTTCTCTCTCTCTCTCGCGTGCGGCGTGCCCACTGCCCAGTGCCCACACCGAGGAGGCGAGAGGAGGGGAGGAGGAGAGCGCCAACTCCGAGGACTAGTGTCTTCCCCCTCCGCTGACCTCTCTGTCTCCAAGGCGGTATCACCGGGGGACGGCCTCTCTGCACCCACGCCGTTATGATCTGACACCTGGGGTCGGGCAGATGCTGAGCCCACATGTCATTGAGTGGGGACGTGGGGGCTTTTGTATAGAAGTCGATCGAGGTGGCGAGTCGCTGCAGCTTTCGCGCTTTTGGGTGCCGCGATTTCGAATTTCACCAAGGCCTTCTTCGCTCCTGACATGGAGGCCATCATGCCTCGGGCCCACAGATCAGTGACTGTGGGCCCGTAGAGATTCGCTCCCTTGTTTGAATCTCGCCCGCTACGGGACAAATGCGGGAGCGCATGCGCGGGGCGTGGTGTTGCGACGACTGGTACCGGGCCCACAGGCAAGCGACACATTTTCGAACTGATCCAGCATTCCAGCCGAAGCCATATCTTTGGTTACATGCCGGCCCATCCCAACGCGGCCCGGAAATTCAAAAGTTCCATCACAGCCACGAGTTGCTGCTCAATTCAAAACTCCATCACAGCCCTTGGGATGCTCTATGTACTACTATGATTAGGTTATGGTTGGCATTTGGCAGTTTCCACGAGTCCTTTCTCCAATGCCACTCAAATTCAAAATCGAAACGTGGGAAATGTATGCATTATCCATGCGCTATACGTGCTTGTCTATATGTTTGGATCAACTAGAAATTACAAAAAATATAATTTTCTAGCTTATGATCGTTAAAATTGGATATTAGGGGTTAGGGTTGTTTAGATCCTTGAGTTGTTAAGGGTGTCGGGCTCTATAATACTCTTAGTGGGATAAGAAGTACTCCATTTCCATTAAAATCCAATTGGCAATTTGGTCATTTTGCAAATGCACAAGGTGGTAAAAAGCTACATGGCAAATGCACCATGGGAGGTATCCTTTTGGGATTGTTAAAATATGGTTAGATAGCATATGGTGAAAGCTGATCCAAAATTGGCATCTTTGGTTCATGTAGAGATTGTGAATTGTGGCCAGAATCTTAGTTGATCCAAACATGCGCTTAACTAAGTTCCATCCAAATATCTAGCAACCAAATTTCTTTGCCAACAATAGGAATTTTTTTCGTCACTGGAAATTATCAAAGATGTTATCAGCTTTTCAACTTCCATAACGAAATTAGCTATAGCATGGGCATCCACGCCCCGGTAAGGAAAATCGGCCGAGTCCATATGAGAAAGTAGAAGTTGGCACATGGTAGAGGATCGGAGGTGATTAATGCGGATATAAATTGTGTACCTACCACCATTCCAAATTATAGGTCGTTCTAGTTTTTTTAGGTTTATCATCACCTAGATAAACGCTATCTCTATATTCATAACAAAATCTATAAATCTAGAAAAGTCAAAACGATCTATAATTTGAAATGGAAGAAGTAGCTCGGTTTAAGAGGCAGCTGAAGTGTGTAGATTTTCAATTTAACATGCGCAAGGTACATGCAGAATCGTGTATGTAGAAAACCACAAAATAATAAGATAAATGGTGCGGGTGAATTGAGCTTAGCTTAGTTGTTTTAATTTAACAGATTTTTCTCATTCACAAAATCAGTGCAGTGTGACAAAAATCAACAGACTTTTCAGAGTAGAGCGAAGCATCTGTTAAAACTTGTGCATGAATGTTCATGTCATCGACTCATCGAGTGCTTTATTTTAATGGTCGACGAAGGCCTGTTGACAAGAAGCATGAGGGTAGGCTATGCATGGGTTAATTAAGTGAGCATGCAAATCTGCTATAACTATATAGGAGATCCTCACTAAAGATTTCTCTAAACTCTCATGAAGCCACATCATCTCCTTCCACTAAGATGCATAACAACCCAACTAAGATGCATTAATTGTAACTTGGTGCACATTTTCTATTCATTAGATTATGTCTTATTATTTTTTATCTATTTAAAAGTAACATAAAAGTTTACGATTTGCATCAAGAGATAGCTCATATGACTTTCGGGGTAATCTCTACAAGTGCACTATCATTACGAGCAACTAAACAACCACAGTGATTCAGTTCACCGAAAAACCTTCAAATCCTGCTGCAACGCGCGGGGAATCACCTAGTGTATATATAAACATATCTTTTAAATCTAGAGCCGGTGCATTCCGGCTCTTTTGGTTGGACCACGTTAGCAGAAAATATTTTGGCTATGTGGTTAGGAATCAATGGTGAATAGGAACAAACGGTGTAAATGCCATGTGCACAAGGGTGACCGTTCATACGCTTCTCAGATATCGAGGCATCACCGTGTACGTTATAATTCTGTTTCGTGAAAAATCGAGACGTCCGAGAGAAATCTGCACGGGCTAGAATAAACGGCGTAACTGCCGTGTTGCAAACGGCGTAACAGCCAGCTTCCACCAAAGTTCATGCACTTCCCCAATCTTCACGTAGTTACCACATGAGCAATCAAACGAAGAAAACTTACTCGCATGCTTGTGCTTTGTTGGTCTGTGGGTTTCCGAGCGCCGTCGGTTTGCCGTGCTGCCGAGCGCCGGGCACAGCTACTCCGCCATGCTGTCCAGCGCCACCGCTTCACCAAGCTGCTGCTCGCCATATGCCGCTGCTCTCTGCCAGGATGCCGCTCCTAGAGTGCCGTGCATCCTCGCTGATTTGGCCTCACCACGTTGCCGTGGAAGAGGATGCATGATGCGCCCGCCGACGGTGTTGCTGAGCCTGAGAGCAAGTGTATTACATGAGGCTGCAAGTTGGCTAAATCATATGTGGAGCAGAGAGAAGAGATGAGAGAGAAGAAAGCGGGCATTCTGCATACAGTCCGCTCAAGCCGACATTCCCATCTCTGTGCGTGGGCCTGCAGGAGTCGAACCGGTCGCTTCCAGCCTGCAACGGGCGCACAAGCGAGCGCCTGGCCGCCCGTGCAGCCAGCCGACGGGCTGAGTTATTAGCCTTGCCCTGAGAGCAAGGCTAATGGTTTCGGTTGCTGCCGGCGAAATAGTTACCAACATGGACTGGCAGGTGGCCGCTACCGCTCGGCTCATGCAGCAAATAAGAAATAAACACAACAGCGCAACCAATAGGAATGGTATGCACGCCCATCCGCCCGCTTGAAGCCGGCGCACCGCGAAACGTCCGCTCTCGTCTCTCTCCTATATTCTCTATCCTCCAAGTCAGATTTAGCCCGCTTTATGCCCATTGGTATACTTGCTTTGATGCAGGGTTCCAACGGATAAGGCAATGAATGGTGGTGTCCAACTCATGCGTGTACGTTTGTGGGTTTTTGCCTTTGAACCAAGGTGCTGAACTGGAGAAAGGCCTACTTCCTCCGTCCCGAAAAGAACGATGTTTTAGCATTCAAAATTTGTCTAAAAAAGAATGATGTTTTAGGATTTAAATCTCATGTAAGAATATTCTGACGCATCAGAACACGTGCATGACTGATCAAATGAAAAGCAAATTTTCTCTAACTTATACATGTAGTAACTCAACTAACTGAGGGTACATGTGTCTTTTCTATTAATCCTTAATCTGTCTAAAAGATCTTAAAACATTTTTTTTTTGACGGAGGGAGTACTAAGTAGTATGTTAACATACTGATGCGGGCATCCCCTATTTTTTAACGATTTAGTGTAATCATGAGCCTTCTGAATATTGAGTCAGAAAAAATGTATAGATGCTAAATTATATTACCTGCTTGACCAATATACGGCTATATTACAAAATGAGATTGAACCCCTTATGACATTTGACAGTACGGGTCATGTGTGCGCGCCAACGGCGCGCCAATTTTCTAGTGTACTACCTGGACTATCCCAAAAATCAAACTGAACAAATTTCTGGTTATAAAATAATCCGCAAAATAAAAAACATATCTGTTTCATTGAAATGGAAAGAAAAGAAACTGAAAAGTCATTAAAATAAAGCTCTTTGAAAGTATTTGGACCAAACCAAAGTCTTATTTTTTTAAAAAACTAGTAACTAATATTCGGTGAAAGTAGGCAAATTTGATGGGGAAAATCAAGTAAAGGGAAATAACTGTGAAAGTTTTGGGGCAGAAAATTGATTTTTTGCCGAAGTTTTTTTCTTCTCATCCATGGATAATGCACGCGGGAACGTTACAAGCGCGCGGGGCTTCACACTTCACCCCCTTCCCTCCCACTCGTTCCCCTCCGCCCTCCGCCGCGGCCCGCGGCCCGTGGCGGCGTGGCCATGGCCACCGCCACCGCCACTCGCCTCCATCTTCTCCTCCCCAAACCTGCAACCCCACCTCCGCATGCTCTCCCGCCTCCCACCCAACTTCACCCCAAGACTCGCCCTCACCCTCTCCCCCTCCTCTCCCTCCTCCCGTGTCGCCGCCGCGGCGGGCCCATCGCCGCCTTCCCCGCGCCAACATCCTCGTCCACGTCTGCATCCTCCTCTCCCGCCTACAACGCCCGCGAGGCGGAGGCCGCCGTCGCGGAGCTCCTCCGCGAGAGCGGCGCCTCCCCGGCCGACGCCGCCGCCATCGCCGCGCGCGCGCCGGCCTACGCCGCCATGCTCGCCGACGGCGTCCGCGAGCTGGACGAGCTCGGCCTCTGGGCGTCGTGGAGCTCTGGCGCCGGGGCCCTGGTGGGCCCCGGCGGGGCCGTCGAGATGGACATGGGCAGGCTCGGGTTCCGGAGGAAGGTGTTCCTCATGGGACGGAGCAGACGCGACCATGGAGTGGTGCCGCTCCTTGAGAGCGTCGGGATCCGGCTCTCCTCCGCCAAGCTCATCGCGCCGTACGTCGCGGCCGCTGGCCTCCCTGTGCTGATTAATCGGGTGAGAGTTAACTCCGATTTGGGCTCAATTTGAAGGGATACTTCACTTTTGATTTGTATATACGATTGTGCTCAAATTTCGTACATGTTGTTATTGGCAACCAAATTTGGTGGAACCATGTGAAACTGCTAACTGCATGGTTACCTTTTATTTTACTTGCTAATCCATGACCTCTTCTCGGTTGTGTTTGGCTGGACTTCAACAAAAGTTCAATTGAGCTAGTATTAAACTTATACAGGGAGCACTCAAACTGATATTTTGGCTAAAAAAAGGGTATTGTTCTCAGCTGCAAGTTTGTAGTCCTGCACAAAGCATGTGTTCAAGTATGTGAGTCTTGCTCCTTTCTCATTCGCACCATGAATCTCAATAGTACTGTTTAATGGAATCCTTAACATTAGAAGTATAGAATTCTGGCACCAAGTTTTCATATACACTAGTCCATGGTGACATTATATCCCAAGGGTCACAAAAGCAATGGATCATAGTGGCCGATATGTTTCTTTAATAGTTGCAGTTGTCCTAGGCACTACAATATATTCACTAGATCATTATACTCATTTCTTATGGTTTATTCGCATATAGGTTAAGTTTTTGAAGGAAATGTTATTTTCAAGCAGTGACTATGCTACATTAATCGGAAGGAATGCTAAGCGCATGATGACACACTTATCAATACCTGCAGATGATGCACTCCAAAGTACTTTATCATTTTTCGAAAAAGTAAGTTTCACAGTCCCAGCTATTGTTTATCGTTCGGTTTCATTGCACTGAGTATCAGCAGTTTTTTTTTTGAACCCTGTTATTGCAGATGGAGGCCAGGTCTGGTGGTGTTAGCATGTTGGGACATGGAGATGTGTCATTTCCTTACCTCATTGAGTCATTTCCCATGCTGCTTCTCTGCTCCGAGGATAATCATCTAAAACCATTAATTGATTTTCTCGAGTACATTGGAATTCCAAACCCAAGGATTGCATCCATTCTGCTGTTATTTCCTCCTATCATTCTTTCTGACATTGAAAATGATATAAAGCCCAGGATTCATGAGTGGGAGAAGGTATTTATGTTTGTAGTGTACATTGGAACCTGCTAGATTGGTCTTCACTTGAATATAATGCAATAATACTAATTGTCCCATTTCTAAATGTTTTAGGCCGGCATCGAGCGAGAATATATTGGTAGGATGTTGTTGAAGTATCCATGGATTCTTTCAACATGTGTGATAGAGAACTACAAACAGATCCTTTTGTTTTTCAAACGAAAAAGGTACTGAAAAAAGATTTCTCTTACTATGTGTCTCAATTCCCTGTTCATTTATTTATACAGTCCTGCCTTCTGGTTGTTGTTGCCAGGAGTAGTAAGTCAATTCCTTTTCTTTCAGATTACCGGTACAGCTCTTGGTATTGCCACGAAAAGTTGGCCTCATATTCTTGGTTGCTCAACAAAAAGAATGAATTCAATCCTGGAGCTGTTTAATGATCTGGGCATCAGTAAGAAAATGGTGGTTCCAGTTATTACATCCAGTCCACAGTTGTTGCTGAGAAAATCTTACGACTTTCTGCAGGTGTGTAACAATTATTATAGTTTCATGTACATATTCAACATGTATATATTTGATAAAGGAAAAACTTTCTTTTGGTTGCTTATAATTTTCTTAGCAAAGTGGAACCAAGCTTCAATAAAAGGAATACTTTGTTTGACCACATCACATGCTGTCCTTTAAGTTGAAATGGATGATGGCTTTCATAGGTGTACGTTGAGTTCTACATATTCGTATCTTTTCCAATCAGTCACAATGAAATTATCAAAGAATAGATTAAAATTTATGGGGCATGAATGTGGTGGTCAATAACTCAACATCAATGTGTTAGTCTTGCTGTCTATCTGTAACTTTATCCACAGTAGCACATTTATATCCAAATTGGGGATGATCTTGAGTCTTGGCACTTGAGTTATTGCTCTTATACATCTTTGACCCTCCATTTTCCAATAACTGTTATCTTAGTACTAACTGCTCTGCCGTGTGTTTCAGACCGTTATCTTTTTCAGAGAAATGGGTTTTGATAAAGAAACAGTGGGCAAGATTTTATGTCGTTCTCCTGAAGTATTTGCTTCAAATGTGGAAAGTACCCTCAAGAAGAAAATCAACTTTCTTATTGACTTTGGTGTTTCCGAACATCATCTTCCTCGCATCATTAAGAAGTATCCAGAGATTTTTTTGCTGGACATAAATCGTACGCTGCTCCCCAGGTATGTCTGCAACTTTGTTTGATAGAAAATGTAATACAGATAGATATTTGGTATTGCAAAACTTAGGGCATGTTTGGGAGAGCTCCACTCCAAAATAAATAGCTCTACTCCACTAACTCCACCTTTTTCTAGCTCCACTCCACCAACTCTAGAAAAACGTAGAGTTGTTATACATGTTTGGCTAAATACGGTGCTCCAGCTCCAAAAACATAAGTTCTTGTTGTGAAAAGTCCATTGTACCCTTGTTAATGGGACCCACGTGGCAGTCTCTATCGTTTCCTCCCCTTCTCTCTTTTGCCTGCACGCAAGGAGGGGCCCCTTCGCAAAAATCCCCAAGTTGAGGAGAACAAGAAATCACCACGAGAAGTGCAGAAACCGATCAAATATCTCCCCTTCTTAAATCCTAAGCGAAACTCCGCGTCAGAAATTAAGAAGGAACAGTAGCTTCCCTGACGATGTCGGCAAGATGTCGCCGTTTTCCAATCCGCCCAGTAGAACAGTAGCACGGAAGTCAGATCAAATACTTGAAATCAATCGTGACCTTAAGTTGAGCAGTCCCATAACAGCAGCACCAACTCGTGAGTCGTGATCTTCAATCGAAATCAAATCAAAATCCTGACACTTGGCGGAGGCACGTCCCGAAGGCCGATGGCGGCGCGGCGCCGGAGAGCAGCACATGCGCGGATCGGTCCAGCGGGCAGAGGCGGCGAGTCCGTAGCCCCGCGCCTACGGCCGAGGTGCGGTGCCGGCGAGCTAGGGCAGCGTGCCCCTAGCCACGGCCCTTGGCGGAGGCCCGACCCCGACGTCCAGCGTAGGCGCTGCGCCGGTGAGCCGCAGTTGCGCGGCTCGGCCCTGCGGGCGGCGGCGGCGAGTCCGTAGCCCCGGCCATGGCAGAGGCATTGTGCCGGCGGGCGTCTGAAGGGAGACGACGGAAGGAGCGCTGCTCTTTTCTTTCTTTTCGCGAACCGGTATAGCGTGTAAACAGTGGCATGGTGGGTAATTTTACCCCAACTCCATGAGGATGTATGAACAAGTGTTTTTGGAGCACCTCTTGAGGTACTCCAAGAAAAACATGGAGTTGGCCCCAACTCCACCTTTTTTTCTTAGAGTTTTTGGATCTAGAGTTTCTGGAGCTGGACGCGTTTGGCAGGAACTATGTGGAGCAGAGTTACTAGAGTTGGAGTGGAGCTCTCCCAAACACGCCCTTAGTGTAGCTTTTAATTGTGCCGTGGTCTGCAAGCATTTGGTGCCATTATTGCTAATGTTTTTGTTTCTCTGTGCGGGTGGTTGTGCCTTTTAGTGATACTTCGTTTTGCAATATTGGATGCTCTTTAGTCATTGTGGTTGACAGAATAATCCACTTGTACACTCTGTTTGTTACTCCTGGTACTTAATTTCTGAGTCAACAATTCTGTGTATCCAGGGTTCTACCCTTTCTCCTTCTTAATACAATGGTACTTAGCTCTCCTGCTGTGTTCATGAAAAAAAATCATTGTTGTATCTTATTTTTCCTTGAAGTTTAACCATGTGGTTTTCATTTGTAAGTATATTAACAAGATACTTACGCAAGTGTTGATACATGTAACTTTATTCCAACGTTTACAGAATGAACTACCTGTTGGAGGTGGGTTTGTCTAAGAAAGACGTGTGCTCAATGATCTATAGATTTTCCCCAATTCTGGGTTATAGTATCGAGCTTGTTATGAAACCGAAGCTTGTGTTCCTGTTAAGGACGATGAAGAAGCCACTTAAAGCCATTGTAGAATATCCAAGGTACTTCAGTTATTCACTAGAAGGGAAGATAAAGCCGCGGTTTTTGGTGCTGAAGAATAGAAACATAGACTGCAGTCTGACAGACATGCTTGCAAAAAACGATGAACTGTTTGCTGAAGAGTACTTGGGAACAGGATTACTTCAGAAACCTCTACCACCAAGCAAAGGCAGTTGATTTGTGGACTAAAATGAAGGGCTATCCATGCAATGTACGATGCCTGAACTGTACAGCTTTATGCTTCCACCAAGGACGCTGTTGTTCAGATGGAAGTCCACCTTTCCAGTGTTCAATATGAGGAAGGTAATACACTACACATAAAGTTACCTTAACAAAGCTATCATTTCTGTGTTGACTCTGCAGGCACAATCAAGGCGATGAACACCTTGGTTTTTCCCATTGCGAAGTTTCTTGCTGGCATGTTAATTGGTGTCATCATAATTTTCTTTCAGGTTCCGGGCTTCAGGCAAACACAGGAAATTTACAAGACTATGTGATTTCCAGCTAGAAACAGAGGGGAAAAGGGTGCTCTACAGTCTACATCTCCCTTGTGAATGGCTACAGGAACTGATACAGGCCATAATTCTCAACATATAAATCATGCAATCCGTAGTCCCCATCTCTTTCTCATGGAATCGAAGGCTCTCCCTGGCCTCCCATCCTATGTCGACGTCAATCTGGGCTGAGGGCCGGCTAACCCAAAGGTTGTTGGCCACTCCATGAATCCATTCACCGGCCACGTCATGGCGTCCGCGTTTCATTTCCTGACCATAGCTTAGATGCCAAATGCCAATGCCGTGTTGCTTCCTTGAAATAGCCTGCCTGTATTTTCGTGACAGTGAAACTGTATACGAGTAGATGGTGAAGAAACATTAGCACACGTTGATGTTTCCCTTTCTTTTCATATGATTATCTTGTACTGGCGATATGTTGTGATCTGTGGTGGTATTCCCAGTCCTGAGCTCGAAACGCTAACAGTGTGCCTGCACTTAGCTTGTTGAAGCTGGACATTTGTAGCCGGTACTGAAATAAGGCCATTGCTCGACCTCGCCCCAGCAAAACTGCAAAAGTTGTTGGCGCAGACTGTAGATTGTAGAACTCCTTTAGTTTTTGGATTAAAGACTGTCGAACTCCATAGCTGGCAGATGTTATCGAGCGCCACGGCATGATGATGAGTTGATGACATCTCTGGGTGCTGGTCCTGGGTGCGAGGTGACGCACCCGGAGCTCTTGGCACTCTTCTCGTCGCGCTACCGCGTGCGCCCCTACCTGACATCCGCAAGACCATGGTGCGGCGTTTGGCTGCGTCGACGGCCGATTCGGCTCGTAAATCACGACGATGCGCGGCGTGTTCCCGGCTCACCTGCTGGGACACGCCGGCGGCTCGCCGCCTGGAACGCGCGGCAGAAGTGGCTCGTTACCACGACCGCGCGCTCACGGAAGCTGTACGTCCGCCGCGCCGCCGTCGAACCTCGGTCCATCTCCAGCAGCACGCACGCCGTGGTCGGCGTCGCCTTCGCGTAGGCGTTGCTGATGACGATGACTGACGGCGCCTTCTCCCGGACCGGACGAGGCCGAAGGCGCGACACGGCGACAGCTCGCCGGCGACGGCGAGCGCATCCCAGAGGCCACGGAGGCGTGGCTGTGGCGGCCGCCGACATGCCCGGCGCGCGGGCACGGACGCCATCGAGGCGAGCGCGCCCGGGAGGCCAGAGGCCGAGACCGGGGGTGGACGGTAAATGAAATACCGTCCACCCCTGGGGTCCTTGGCGACCGTCGGATCGGACTCGGACGGGCGAGATCGGGCCTATCGCAAGGAAAAGGAGCCCCGTTCGCCGTTCGTTTCTCGCTCGTCTGAAGCCCACGCGGGTCGCCTCGCCGCGCACCGGCGCCGCCTCATGTCGACCCCCTCGAAACGCACCGCGGCGATCTCCGTCACTCGGCGGCGCCGCCAGGTGGGGTCCATGTTGCGGCACGTCGATCCATCGTCGTTTCCGCGCCGCCGCGCACGCCTGGAACGCGAGACGCTTCCGCTGGCGTCCATGACGAGCAGTCCCATCATGGCCGCCATCGTCGTGAGGTCCGCCGACGTGATAAAGCGCAGAGATGCCGCCGGCCTATCCTCGTTCTCATCTGTACGGCTCCTCCGTTAGCTTGCTCTCGTGGCCAGACCGACCGTGCTCAAGCTAAGCAAGCACGCAAGGTTGCGCCCCGGCCCGGCTTCCGGCTGCCCGATGCCCCGGCGGAAGAACCTCGTGTTCCAGGCGTTCGCGGCGGCGCGGCAAGACGGAGCAAGCGCCGCAGAGTGCGTGGAGATCGCCGCGGTGCGTTTCGAGGGGGTCGACATGAGGCGCCGGTGCGCGGCGAGGCGACCCGCGTGGGCTTCGACGAGCGAGAAACGAACGGCGAACGGGGCACCTTCTTCCTTGCGATAGGCCCGATCTCACCCGCTCGAGCCCGATCCGACGGTCAACAGAGACCCTAGGGGTGGACGGTATTTCATTTACCGTCCACCCCCTGGGCCTCGGCTCCCGGGCGCGCTCGCCTCCCTGGCGACCTCACTGGGCACGTTGGCGACAGCCACGCCTCCGCGGCCTTCGGCGCTTGCTTCGCTGTCGTTCTGATGCACAGGACCTCGGATGCGCTCGCCGACGGGCTGTCCCGTACTTCCGGGAGGGCTGTACGTAAACCGGCCTCCGTGCAGCCCCACGCCTGATGGGTGCCGCGTGGACAGCTGAAAGATGAGACGCACGCGAGGAAGAGGCTCCTTCGATAGCGCTCGCTCGCTCTCAGCTAACGACGGGGAGCTTGTTGTTCCGCTCGCCGCCGTCGCCGGCCGTCGGGGAGCTTGATATGCCGAGCAGGGTGTTCACGTACGAGTGCTCGAACGTGGTGGTTGTCCTTGAGCTCGCGCCGCGCGTCGATGAGCGGCACTGAAGAGCTCGGTGGCGCGCCGCCGCAGCGCCCGCGCGCGGAGGAGGTGCTTGCATTGGTGACCGCCGGGAGGAAGGCGAAGACGGGCATGTTCCTGGCCCGGTGGACGAGCGCCTCCCGCTGCGCGGCGGTTTCGTCCAGGCGCTCGCCGAAGCACACGAACATGGCGTGCTGGAACGTCTCCACCGCGACCGGCGGCGCCTCCCGGAGCTTGTCCGGGAGCATGCGGCGCACCCAGCGGTGGGCCGGCGCGAAGAGCCTGATCGACCCGCGAAGGTTGCAGCGTCTCGGCGACGAGGGTAAATGGAATACTTGTTTGTTCTGTTTAACTAGTATAAGATGGCTCGCGCAAATTACACGGGTAGCTAGTTTTTTTTTATATTGACATTTGGGATCTCCTATACATGAAAATGATTTTATTCATAATTTTTAGGTTTTAAGAATAACAATATGAGTGGTTTAAAAGTTTCTATATCGCTTACTGTGAAGAGAAGCTGGTGAATATTGCCCATCTCTACTTAGCCCAATTGTTATGTGCTTATGTTCAATTGGGCTAGTTCATAGTACTTTTACCGTGTCAGATGTAGAAGCTCATCATACACGTATGCATATTAGACTTGCTTCTTCAATCTTTTATTGGCCAATGAATAAATTTGAAATTTAAACAAACTTTATTATCTGGACACGAAAGTGTTATATCTTTACATTTGTATACTGGTGGTGTTAAGATGTCCTTTTTTTTAATATCATCCACTCTTTTACTATGTCAACCCTATTTTGTTATCCATTAGTTTTGTAAAAATATCTGATTGGTTGTTTCTATCACTAAGGCATTTTGTACTTTTTGTCGATCAAATAGATAGATTTCTTTTGCCACGTGGTACTCCAAGATTTTAATTTTTTTCTATAAAGTCAATGATGACTTGTAAATTTTGAAGAGTCTCATCGACACTTACTTAGTTGGCTCTTTATATATATATTTTTAGTAGTTGCATGTTTTATTTTGTAAAATATATTTATTACAATATAAGAATATGTTTACATTCAAATATAATAGTACTATATTATTATATGTAGTCTAATATTTTTTTGAATGTGTACTCAAAAAATTCATGTGTGCTTGTTGATCAAAGTAGTTATTTTGGCCAACTAATCCAGTCCAAAACTTAGACCTTTCTCCTCATATTCTTTTACCTTCCTTATTAACTGAGCATCCTCATAGCTTCAAGAGTTTATGTTTTTTCGAAGCTGCTTCTGCAACATATAGGAGGTCCAGCTCGAGTTTTCAAGATTTTTTATTGCTACACATAGCTTGTATTGTCTTCTCTAAAGGCACTTTCAACATTATCGTCATCACTAATGGGATACCTGGTGCGATGAACCCGGCTTGTTTTGTTCTGAGTCCTGGCCTGCCATCGATTTGCTGACAACATCACACTATCCACCTTTGTAGCTTTCTAGATGTGAACTAAATTAACTTGGATTCCTTTAAATCGAGATGTTAAGACACTATTCCATGTACATGTCAATTTATGTAAAATTGTGTGTTTTTCCTTTATATCTCATGTCTAAGTTTAATTTATGGTATTATAATGGAATAAATGAAGAACTTAGACATCAATGAAACGCATTAGATTAAATTTTTCATCCACAAGTTTCCCTTCTCTTTTATTGTGTGTGCCAGATTTTTATTAGTATTAGATATGAAGATTTATTGGCTGCCCCTAGCCTGCCGGGTTTGGCCCGCCCATAACCTTCTGTAGGATGGGCTTGTATAGAGGAAATGAAGCCTGGAGTTTTTTTTCTTAGCCCGAGCTATTATTTTAATTATTTTTTAATACAAATGAATGAGAAGGCCAATCCCAACCCGACCAAAAAATAGGCTTGTTGTGCCTATGGGACGGGCCTAGGTTTTAAGCCCTATCCTAAAATGCTTAGATCTAATTAGTATTAGAACAAAATATACGAAAGAACTCACATCAATTTTCTCATTTATAAGTTGTTCTTCTCTTTTACCACGTGGGCCAAATTATTTTTCTTATTTTAACACTCTTTTCATTAGTATTCTCCCTCGTGGCTATGCTGCCTAGGTTAATAGTCTAAGTATCTCTGGATTGGTTGTAGTCGCATTACGTCCATAGCTGTGAGTAGAAGCCATGATATTTGACTTGTTCGAATGTCGATGGCCCTAAGACTATGCGTTGGTCCCCTCTTCATGACTACATTACATTATAGCTAGACCTTCTTATAATGATGCTCTTCTCTTTTACCGTGCAACTCAGATTTCTATTAGTATTAGACCACCCCTAGGCTCCTAGGTTTTAGCACACCCACGACCTTTGTCAGACGGGATTGGACATTAGGGAGGGTCTGGGTAGCAATCCTGAATGTGGAGGGAGAAGATAAGCTCTGACATACGACAACTTTGGAAAGCGACCAAGTTAGGCGAGGTTGCAATGGATCTACATAATATATGGGCAATGTGACATTGTTGGGGGTGGGATTGGGTTGAGTTGTGGTCCCGAAAATGCGGAAGAAGATCGGCTCCAACATACAACAACATTGGAAAGCAACGGAGCTGTTAACAAAATCTAAAGCCAGGTTTTCACGTATGTATCTTTCAATAAAACTATTTTTATTATTTTATTTCTAATTTAATTATTTATCAATTAAATTTGGCATGTACTCTTTGTTTAGATATTTTGCTTACCAATTTGCATAGAAACCACGTGCAATTTTAGATATATGCTATTTTTGGGCTAGTCGACCTTTTAGATTTCTATATGAAACTAGCATCGTGCCCGTGCGTTGCTACGGTCGGTAAAGCTTTTATACTGCAATAAACAGAACAATTAATTAGACAACAATAGTGTGAATGTAAGCCCCAATAGTGATTATGTTGTGTATATGCAAAGAGCACATGCCTAGTTAAAGTAAAACAATACGTGCTCTACTTAATATAATCACAAGTTGTACAATCCAACAACGGAATGTGCCACAAACGAAGTGAACAAGATCAGACGGCTTCCTTATGCATAGAATTCAAGCTAGACTTCTTTGCCTTTGTTGAAATCCTCATGCCAGAGCTTCTTTCTACAGACAACCTTTTTAGCTAGGCACCGTCAAAATCATCGATCGAATGCACCAACTCTTCAAAGTTAACATCCAGATACATTAATCTTCCTTGAGTGAATCTACATAACATAACACAGAACAAAGAACATAGTTATTTTGATATTGGTAAAATAGATTTATTCTTTACAAAATGAGCCAGAAAAATAGTCTTGCTACAAGTAGATACAACATCAGTGATGAGCAGGCCATACATGCAAGATTCTCTAACTCGTACTTCTTCTCAATCTTTCGGTCTAGACGACCAGATCACATCAGAGCTGGATGAAGAATATCTGCATGATTTATCGCTGCCATCACCTGCAAGTCACGTAACCCGCGTGGCGTGACGCTATACACGGCGAATAGTGTGAACGTGTTGTCAGAAAATTAGCATACTTCCTTAAGGCAACATTAACACATGAACCAGTTGCTACCATAGCCTAACTCCATTGCATGTTCCAATCCCAAATTTCTGGTAACAGTAATGATAGAATAATTACACCATCATCCTTGAAATTTCACTTGAGCATGATCTTCTCAGAGTATTAACTAATTCAATGCAATGCTCAAGGTGTAGTACCACAGCAGCACGCCAGTATCAGAGATTGTAAGTCTGACGCAAGGACACCATAGCCGTAGGCACTCCTGCAAAGTCTCCAATGAAGGGAAAAGAACTTACAAATAGATGGATGGAAAAGGGCACATAAAAATTGTGGGCCCAATAAATACTTCTATTTTGATAAGATTCTCAAAAAATAAATATTATGCAGCATCCTCTGAATGTATTCCGATGGCACAATAACATAGACAACCTAGTTGATTAAGAGGAAAATAGAGATAGGAAATTTAAAGAAGTTGCAGAGGCAAAAAACATTAAGTTTTGAACTTCTGAATGGGAATCTAACGTGCAATTGCAAGAACTGTTTTAGACCCAGCCAACATCTACAAGGCATATTAAAAATAAAATAAAATTAGTACGTCAAGTAGGCTTGGTGTAAGTGAACAAAATCTTAGATCCAGCAGGCTAAGAAAAATAACATATATCCATTAATGTGGCATTGTGACATCAGGAAGGCAGGCTAAATAAGAGAGAATCATGCCAACATCAGTTATTTTCCATGTCATTATATTCAAATCAACACAGTAGAATTAGAGTATATATATACCCAATACATCTGTAAAATTACACACCACATGCTCTCATACTTACGCTAGGCAAACATAAAACTCCACCAAATGTTTACTCTGTAAAACAGAAGCTGCCTAGATCCAGTAAAAACCTCTTAGTTGCTCGATAGGGAACATCGAAGATTCAATTACCCCTTAGAAGGCAATTACTTTATCGATTACCATGATTTTTGTTTCTAATGAATGCATCATCAACCAACTTATAGCCACGCTACTGTGCTAGATCAGAGATGCATGGATGGCAACTTCAATGTATTTGTGACTTCAGATATCATAAACAATCTGCCATTTACAAAATGGCAAATGGAACCTTTTGGGAAAAGAGGTAGCACTGTAGCAGTAGGAACGCTATATAGCCTTAGCTAGCCATGCAACTTCTGCAATTGTGTTCGATCATGGTGCCTATGAAAATTGTGATATTGATCATTGTCGAAACCCAAACACATGTGATCTGGTAGCAGGCGAACTACGACACACCTGCGTGTTACCGCAGCAACCAGGAGATCGAGCCCTTCATCCGGCAATGGATCCTGGCAGGCTTTGTGCTATAGAAGCCGCAGCGGCGGTCCGTGCAGCTACGGTCTGTGCAGCGGGGATGTCGGCGTTGAGTTGGTTTGTTGCGGTGTCATGGCATCCGCGGAGCGTGATAGATCAGCCGATCGATACGACATGATCCTCCGAACAGGCAGCGTCGCGGGCTCGCGGCGACGGCGTGCCCTGGCGAGAAAATACCTTACCCAACAATGACAAGCTCGATCCTGAAGGCGATGGTGAGGGCTCTCCTGGCTACTCCCCTCCGATCCTTTCCTAGTAATGATCAGGTTCACTCAAAACACGACGTCAAGGCGGTTGAAGCGCTTGCTCAAGGACTCCGTGGCGGAGTTTGCGGCACGCACGATAATCAGGCCTTGAGGTTGAGGAGGGGGCGCCAAGGCCCACTTGGCAGCGTTTTTTTTGCACGAGAAGGATTTGTCGTCGGAGAACACCGTGGTGTCCACGCGTACACGGTTCTCCCAATCCTTCTTTTTAGATTGGTAGAGAAATACTACAGGGGCAATGTCCTTCATGGAACCTTATAAACGTAACCCTGTTTTGATAAAAAAAACGGACATGTTTTAGATGACATCATTCCTTTCTTTTCTGTTGGGACTTTACGGACTCATAGATGGAGACCGATTACAGTTAGAAATACTAATAGGCTTTTTAAGTAAGAAAAAACAATTGACCCCCAATTTTAATAAGAAATAATAAAAAATGTTTAATATAGTTTATTTAAAATAATGTGGACCGTTAGATCTTCATTAAATCTAACGGTGTATATCCTTCTCCTTTTTAGATTAACGTGGGATTTTTTAGGCCCTCTCGGTAAATCTGGTGGCTTCTTTTGCTTCTGCTTTAATAAGATAGCAGAAGGGCACGTGCCGCGGGCACGTGTTTTAAAAAATTACTAATTTAGAGATGTAGTCTACATGGTTTCTTTAGATTAATCTAGAGCGTTCGATCATCATAAAATCCGACAGCGTAGACTGAAAGGTGAGATATAGTCAACATGGACTCTTTAGATTAATCTAGAGCGTTTGATCATCATAAAATCCGACGGTGTAGGATATAGATGACGACGGACGAAACGAAAATTTCGTCGTCCTTTATAGTATAGATAATAGATTTAATTTCTGATTCACAACAACTGCTGCACGATTTTCTAATGTTTATCCATTTGATTTCCATTTTTCATGATATACGAATGTAACTTTATTTCAATGTTTAGAACAATGATCTTTAGAACCATGAACAAGTCACTTAAGCAAGTTGTAAAATATGAATATCCAACGTACTTTAGGTATTCACTAGAAGGGAAGATGAATCCGCGGTTTTGGGTAATCCAGAGTAGAAACATAGACTGCAGTCTGTCTAGACACGCGTTTGCAAAAAAAACGACTAACTTTTGCAGAATAGTTCTTGGGAACACAAAGGTTATTTCATAAACCTCTACAATGAAGCAAAGGCAGATGATTGCTCGACTAAAATGAAGGGCTAACTGTAGAATTCACCATGCCTGGACTGTACATCTCCATGCTTCCACCGGGGAGGCTGTTTTTAGATGGGAGTTCACTTCTCCAGTGCTCAGCATTAAGAAGGTGACACGCGCGCAGCGGGCGCACACACACAATTTTCGTCCAATCAGGGCCCCTATCCTTCTGGCAGCGCTCCAACAACAATGGGCATTTCTGGCACCCGGAGATAGTCATCTTTCTCAGTGAAGTAGGCATTTCTGGAATGGATTCAATCAATGATGCTCTTTCTATGTGCAAAAATTGCAAATTCTCAAGTTCTGTCAGCTAGGACGGCTGACGGTAAGGAAAGCAGAGAGTCTGCAACTCCAATTACTATGGAATCAAGGTAAGCACTGTTCTTAAGCAACCAACTCTTACGCAAGCATGTCATTCCATCATCATTGCAGATATGCAGCTCTTTGGTGCTTTTGAGGTTGATCAAAGGCTCAACAAGCAAAAGGTTTTGACGATCAATTATATGCTAGTCCAGCTCAATGGAACAATCTACTATATTACCATTGCTCTTAGCATCCACTAACAAAGACTCAAGAGAGTCTGAGACCTCAAGCTTATCACAACAGACAACTGTCAACAGTTTCACTGACCCAGCAGCTCCAAGCGCACCCAAAGACCGCATCTAGTGATAGTAATCTCATGGAGCATGCCCAAAGCTTTGAACACCCCTTCTGATCGAAGGTTTTTCAAATTGTCGCAGTTGAACAAACTTAATCTTCTTAGAGTAAGAAGCATTTGCAGTGATGCTAGTATTGGAATCTCAGCATCACCACAACAACTGATGAAAAAATACTTCAGGGACCCAGGCAGCAAGTCATCTTTGGTATCCCTTCTCATTCTCAGCACTGGACAAGAACTTACCTCATGATACTTCAATTGCACTAGACCTGAGAATCCCTTTGGCGGCCGGTGCTCTATATTTTCACAGCGTTTAATGACTACTTTCTGAAGAGATCTAAGATGCTCTTGCTTCTGTAACAGACCTTCATTTAGGGAAGCCAGATCTGAATAGTTCTCAACATGTTAGGAAACAAGCTTTGATTGCACTGAAGATGATGAAGAACCAATTGGTTGATCATTTGCAATCATCTCAATCTTTGGAAAAACTCAATCCCCATGAATTCTAGCATCAGTTTACTAAGGCCAAGGGGTAGATCAGGGAGCCTCTTCAGTCTAGGGCATAATTCAATAGTTAAAATCACAAGAGAAGGTGGAAAGAATGTACCAACAAATGCATCAGATTCTATGCACCTATGCATAGAATCTATGCATCTCGGGTTAGAAAGATGCTCCAACCTTAACTGTTCGCGGCTGCGACGACCATTTCGGTGGGAGATGGCAAACAAATCTTATTCTGGGATGATGCATGGATAAATGGACTACGGCCAGGAGATATCGCGCCGCAAATTTACAGCATATCTAGGAGGAAGAACAGGACGCTCTTCGAAGCTCGTTCCAACAACAATTGGGTTAGGGACATCAACCTCCGCAGTTGCGAATTCTCGGTAGCGCACTTCACTGAATACTGCAATCTCTGGTCCTTGGTCAATGACACACAATTAAGGCCAGACAGCAAGATAACATAGTATCGAAGCTGACACTTGATGGAACAGCTAAATCCACCTATCAAGTGCAATTCATAGGATCCTCGAACACTAATCCGGAGGAGATCATATGGAAAATTTGGGCGCCGCCGAAATGCAAAACTTTTAGCTGGATGTCAATCCAGAAAAGAATTTGGACATCGGATAGACTTGCAGCTCGAGGATGGCCGCACAACAACAGCTACGGCCTATGCCGCTCAGCCCCGAAAACTGTAATTCATCTGTTCAGTGAATGTCGCTACACTAGACGGGTCTGGGAGGCGTTGAGTTTATGGGCTGCGAACGTTGGCATAAAGCCAGCATCTTGGGAAGCGCATGAGGCTTTGTGTGATTGGTGGACGGCGCTGGCGCAGGTCTAGCCTAATAGCAGGAAAGGGCTGAGAACACTAATTATTCTTGTCAACCGGGAGATTTGGTGCGAGAGGAACGTGCGGATTTTTAACAGCACAGAGTCAAATTGCAACCAAATGATTCAAAGGATAAAGGACCATGCAAACACGTGGATTGTAGTAGCAAAACAACTTTTAGTATTCCTTGCTAGGGAGGCCCAAGAGGGGCAACATACTTTCGTTGTATAGTATAGTTTTTTTTCCGGTGTTTTTTAAAGGAAAGCTTCTGTAATTTTGTCAGATCGTTTTGCATATCTAGGCACTTCTGCTTTTTTTTAATATAACATGCAGCTCTCCTGGCGGTTTGTTTCAAAAAAAAGTACAATAAATGCAAGAATGTGCTCCCAATTCATGCGATCTTTGATTTCTAGGTATACCAGCATCAATAATGATTCATCAGTTATCCATGTCGGGATACGTCCACTGTAACCCATGACATGCAACTCTTCGAGCCCTCTAGGTGGCTCCAGATCATCCAGGATTTGATCATCTACATTATTTGTTAAGTGTGCGCTCCATGTCAGTGACAAAGACTTTAGTTGTGTTTTGTGGCTCAACTTGAACTTTGCTACATCTAAAGAATCAAAAACGTTCTCCATTTCATGTAACCCAAGATGTTTTAAATCCAAAAGATTACTCAAAGCAGACAATCCACATCCTTCTTTTTTACTTATCACAAAGTAAGGTAACACCTGAAGTTCCCTTAATTTCCCAATCTGAGAGACTTTGGGATTACAAAAACTCCAAGTACATCCAAATACCGTAGGTGCTGCAGCTTGATTATGTCCTTAAAGTCAGTAGTTTCTGCTGGTAAATGACAAGTTTTCAACATTTTGAGATGATAAAGCTTAAAGACATTGAAAAGATTAGATTTCCAACATTTGAAAAGGGAAATGTAGCGCAAGTGTACCAAGTTCACAACCTCAGCAAGAAAAGACAAAGATGAAGTCTTTGATAAAATCAAACTCATAAGCACTTTAATACTTTGAGGATTTCCCCAAGTATATTTTTAGCCTTTTAATCCCTTAAGTCTCCTTCTATGATGAGGGTGCGCAAGTATTTCAAACGGGAGAGTACTTTCAGCTTCTCAGGAGCGAAAAGGTTGTGTTGTGCAATATACAGATGACAGACACTCTCACTAACATGTTGAAATTCATTTGTGTCAATTCTTGCACATTCACCTAAAGAAAAATGGCATGCTGTTGACGCAAAAATCGGGCGGAGACAGATGTGCTAACACACGAACGAAGGCGTGGCCTTGAAATCCAGGGCGTGCCAGTCAATCAGACCTGTTGATTGACAAGGATACAATCGGATGTTAAGAAACAGCTGAAGAGCCGATTCTCTCGTTAGTGAAATAAATCGAATATGATAGGACCGATTCCGATATGTAATGAAACAACACAGTGAGCCGATTCTGATAATCAAACAGCTGATAGCCGATTGATAACTAAACAGTAAGAGACGACCGTAAAGTGATCCGATACAGCTTAGTAAGACAACACTTAGAACCGAACTAATCAGCTATTAGATGAATTTCAAGATTAATACTTTGACAAAGCCGATTAGATAGAATTCTAAGCTGGATAGGTGGTGATAAAAGCTAAAACAACAAGAAGAAACTTGTAGATCTAGCAAATATCGATAACTGTCGAATAAATCTAAACGAAGCAACAGCGATGCGCCCGATGCTAAAGCTCAGATATTACTCAGTAGAAGCGGAACTCACGAGCAAGCCTTGGAGATCTGGATCGCCTTGACTAGCTCAGGAGAACTCGTGAAAGAGAAAAGCTTGACGAAGTCGTCGACTTGAAAGTAAATTGCGAAAAATAGATGCAAGTAATAAAGGTTTGTTGTATTGATGTGTTCGTCAACTCCTCACAACCCTCAGGGTTTATATTTATACCCTGGAATTACAGACTCCTAGTCGATTACGACATGAACAAACTTGACGGAAAAGAAAGAAACTACTTCAACTAAGACTCTAAATAACAATAAAAAGGCGACCCATCATGGCCCACTTCAGCCCAAAGCTCGCGACGCCCTCGATCCATCTTTCCGAGTCCGATCCGATTCTTGAGTCCGATACTGATTCTTCTTATGGAAACAAACTCGATCCGATTTCAATTCAAACTCTATCTTTAACTTTGACTCAATCCTTATTGAAGTTTCCTCAGAGAGGCGCCGCTCTAACACGTGTCAAAAAACGTCATCAACCATGCCAATTCATACGTTGAACTAGACACAACGAAATATTCTTGATTTTCAGCACACGAATTTCTTTCAACCATTTTATCGAGGAATTACCTTCTAACCAATGTATTAAGATAAATCCGTCCAATGTCCTCAAGACTTTGTTTGGTATCTGAGACTTCAACAATTAATCTGAACCATTCATAGCTCACCAATTCATCTTCATTAAATTTATGCTCCCGGGGGAACATGCTGCATACCTAAAGCATGCTTGTATATGTGCTGGTAGGCATGATAGCATAACTTCAGTAATCGATTGATACACCTCTGTACTCATTACACCAACAACATAATGATTTCATATAAATGGTTTGAGGGTATACTATCTCCCCAATAACCATCAAGAGACTTTATTAGCAAAGGACAACCTTCAAATATTTCAAGTGTTCTTTTGATGACAAGCGAAATACTTTTTTCAACTAGCTAGTATAACATGAAGGTTATTAAATAAATTATACTATTGAAAACAATTAAATAATTTATCCACTCGACAATCTAAACACCACCCAACTTGTATACATATAGAGCATATTATTATGCAAAACATACGAAACTCAGGTCTATTGGATCATACTCTATCACCATAGACATAGAGAGCCAATTAGACACTTCAAACAGGATAATAAAATTTTATATCCATCATAACTAAAAATGGTAGTTATCTAAAACTCGACAAACTCTGATATTCAAATGATGTTTACGAAGATATGACATATCGAGAAAGTACGTGAGAGTAGAGAGAACATTAGAAGGATTACATAGAGTAGATGGAATACCTCTTTGGCAAATAAATGGGGGTTCATCTCCTCTTGCTGCTCAAGAGCATTTAATAGATGTAGGGAGAGCTGGCAAAATACACATATGCACTTGAGATCTTTTTATACTCCACAGATTGGTACAAAATAGAGCGCATTGTTATTGGCCCTTGTTATAATGTAGTAGGATTGTTCTTGCCACCCTATAGCCTATACACAAGGCCCTAATGTACACTTTTTTTTGAGAACGTGCGTAGCACGTTTTTTCATTAAGCGAAGAGAATTTTACAACGAACAACTTTGAGAGAACCCAAAGTGCCGGACGACAACAAGCGAAGAGAACAACACCAACAGAACTAAACAAAGACTAAACGACAAGAGCGACCGAAGCTAGAAGGGCTACCACCTAACCTAAGCCAAACTACCAACCCTAAACGAGACTAAACTTTTGAGCCTGACAACAAGCCGACACCAACAAGATCGCCTAAGGTCCTACAACGAACAGAGTGGCAAAGCATCCACCAGACGAAGACATGGCGGCCAAACATCCGCCCGAAGCAGCAGAGGTGGCCAAGCATCCACCAAACGACGACAAAGAAGCCCTCAGCGCAGAGGGGCGACAACCTTTCATCGGACGACGACCAAAGGCGACAAAGCAGCAGCGTCAGCAGTGGCAAAGCATCCACTGGACAAGAGGCGACAAGAAGCGACACAAGTGGCAAAGCATCCACTGAACGACGGCAAGGCAGCCGTGGGCAAAGCGAAGGGCGGCAAAGCAACCGCCAGCTGAAAGACCTAGGCAACCGTGGTGAAGAAGACAGCCGCAGAGAAAAACCGACAACCACAGGTAGAACCCGATCAAAGCCTGCAGAGGGGTATGCACCAGGGATACACACACGTCACCGAGCGACTAGCAATCTGAGCCGAGGAGGTAGGGCGAGAAGGTCATGCAAGACGATGCCTTGATGAAGGGAGCGATGTCGACGTCGCCATCGTCCGACTGCCCAAAGTGAAGCAGTCCAAATCTTCACCTGGCGAGACCGAATGGGTTTTGGAAGCTACAACAACGCCTCCAGCAAGGTAACTACGTCAAGGACGCAGCCGTTGTTGGTACCGGTAAGCACCGACCATGGCTTTCGCCAAAGACCTCCAAAGCCAACTCACGCGACGGACCGCCAAGGTCTAGATGCAAATCAGAGCGATGGAATGGCAGCAGGTAACCAAGGTGATGATGAAAATGAAGCACATCTGCAGGAGAAGACGCGGCGACCTAGAGGCACTGGCAGAACCGACCGTGGCCCGGGTGGTGGTGGTGGTGGAGGGGGGACTGCCTCCTATAGGCAGCAACCGCTGAGAGAGGTGGCCACTGGCAGCAATCCAATGAGGCGGCGACGCGGGCCCCAGGCCCAGAACCGGCAGCGGCTCGGGTTCCCGGCCCGGGCCCGGATCCGGCAGGGCCCAGACCCAGAGCCCCTGAGGCGCCGGCGTAGTGCCCCGGAGCGGCGCGGTGCCCCAGGCCCAGCGGAGCGGTGCGGGCAAGGGTGCCCCCGCGAGGGCGGCGGCCAGATCCGGGGTGGAAACCCGCGAAGGCGACGGCGGCGGCGCAGTGCACCAGAGCGGCGCGGTGCCCCAGGCCCAGCGGAGCGGTGCGGGCAAGGGTGCCCCCGCGAGGGCGGCGGCCAGATCCGGGGTGGAACCCACGAAGGCGACGGCCGGCGGCCTTCGAGGAGAAGAGCCGCCGCCGCGGGGCAACGGATCCGGCGTTGGGCGGCGGAGGAGGGCGAGAGCGGCGGCCACGACGTTGACGGCGATGGAGGGCTGAGGGCGGCGGCCGGCGGCCACGCGGAGAGGAGGATGTGGTCCAGATTCAGCGAGAGGCGGCGTCGCGGCCAGCGGCGGGACCCGTATCTGACGAAGACGGCGACGACGGCGACCGGCGGCGGGAGAGACGACCAAGAGATCACGACCCTAGGGTTAGGTTTGGGCGAGAGGTGACGGGGGGAGGGAGAGGATGTAAGCGGGAAGAGACCGCGGAAGCCGAGTCGGCCCCGCCGCTGGCTGCCGCACGCCGGCGGCGACGGCGGTCGTCGGAGCTGGTTGGTGGGCTCGAGGCTGGCGGCGCTCGGCTTTCCGCCCGAGTCGCCCCTTCAGGAGCGACGCGGGGGCATTTGGCCCGGTCTCACAATCCCCTAATGTACAACTCGCTCTATGACATTTTTGCACATTCATTTTCAGGGGCTACATGTAGTTAGCATACGTTTAAGGGCCCAGTGTCGAGTAGTTGCAATATCTATATCCTTTTGGACTCAAGGAGTACGTGGGAGTAGGGGTTTCCTAAATGCCATGCGCCCAATAACGTGGTGGTGTTCCGGCACCTGGCGAGGCGGATGGAGCTGCCGCTGACGCACCCCGGATGGCCAGATCGACCTGTTGCTGTTGGCATCCGCCGGCACAACCATATATGCTTCCCAAGTGACAACAGCACCGAGGTCGTGTGGACACCTCGCCCTGGTGGGTCTCACGATGGTCCTTCCTTGACTGGGAGATGGCGCGCGCGGCGCGGTGGACGCCGACCGATCGACCGCGACATTTTCGACGGCAACCGTGTCACTTGTCAGCGTGGACTCAGACACGTGAGATCGCGCCACCATATGCGGTTGGCCTAAAATATGTGCGCACCGCCGGATGCGCGGCATATGCGGTGGTTCGTGTTCCAGCCTTCCAGGCGTATGATATAACGTGGACACACCTCGGCGCGGCAAGCAAGAGAGGACGACGAGCGCCGCCGAGATCGAGTGCGGCGACGCGATCCTCGACAGGTCGGAGCACAACCGGGAACGGAACGGGGAATAAGCAGAAACACTACTTTGTATTTTTACAAGCAACATCAAAGTATATTCGAGTATTTTTTTATATACGTACAAAGACAACAAAGCGTCAATCCCATGCAGCAGCTTCACCCAACTCGTGCCGTAATAACTGATGAACCGATTTTTCCAACGCAAAATCGTCTAGTCGGACAATACCATTCTAAATGGTATGAACACTAGAACAAAGCTCTTTACAAGGAAACCCAACCCCACTCGGGCAACAAAAGCAGACAAGGAGTCCCGTCCTCACCCTACAACACAATTCTCCCTACACTCTTCTGGAAACTTGGTTTATCTCGACAAAATGATATAGGCTAACGACGGTGAGCTGCAGTCTTGCTATCTCTCAGCATGTGAAGGAAGGAATTGCATCTCCTCAATATCGATCAGACCACCAAACTCTGCCATCCGTCAAGAAATAACTGTTTCACGTTCGCAAACCTATCAAACAAACCAACTGAAAGCACAGCATCACCATTGCACATACAAGAATGGACTTCAACAGTTATGCAAGGCCAACCTGCCATGTCCATTCACAGCAACAACCTTAAGTAAATTTATCAGAGGCTTATCAATCACCAGTTTATTTAAACTCATGACATGATAAACAAAAAAGTCAAAAGACATTACATGAAGTGTCCCAGAATATGCTCATAACACTTCGTCCAGCATTATCTCTGAGCACAAGTTTTAACAAAAACAAGGCGTAAGCAATGTGCCCAAACTCCATGATAGTTGGAAGGTCCTTCAGTACTCCTTCTTGCCAAAGTTTTTGCACCACAGTTGCGATGGGATTGGCCGCACTGGATGATGCGGGCGTTGCTGCATATAAGTGTTAAATTTGTCAGAACTGTGATGTCCATAATACAAAATGACGACTCTATCTTCCTGCCTCTTAGTAACAGGGCTCAAGGCTGAACAAACATGGCCAACTCTAGAATCAGATTAATTTAACAAAGACAGCGGGTCTGATTGTATCATATGGGTAGATAAAACAGGGCCAGTTTCAATCAAGCAAGTTTTTAGTTTAGCATGCAATCCTGTTATTAGCCTGCTTTACATAAAGTTAGTAGTGGGAAATTTTAAGATTGTTCTGAAAAGTGAAAAGAATACATTTTAGGAATTGCCATACAAAATATCTTATAACAGATATCAACAAGAACTAGCACAAATGCAATACATTTTCAGAGCGACTCTACTAGTAGGTACACAATAGCAGTAAGTGATGCTTAATACATGTGTGAAGCATCCAGCATATATAACAGTGATAAACAAATGCTCCGTAAATTTAATTATATTCACTTATCCACTGTCACACACGCCCTCCGTCCCAAATTATTAGTTGTTTTGGCTTTTCTAGATTCATAAGTTTTACTATGCATCTAGACATAATATATATCTAGGTGCATGGCAAAATCAAAAGCCAAAACGACTAATAATTTGTGATGGAATAATTTGTAGCTTTGCCATAACCTAAGTAGTAACACAAATCCATGTTTCAGTGCATCAATTGCTTTGGAACAGAAAAGGCACACTCCTACATTGATTATTTCCGTTCTTTGAAAGATACCATAAGGCACAATGAGCCTATCATACATCCATACATCTATTTCTAGAAATAAGTAGATTAATGTACCCTAGGTTGAACTAGACTACCTACATGTTGAAGGAGAGCAGTCCCATGCCTACTATAAGTACCCTAAAATCTTTTTGGCCCTGCTAGAGATCCCCAAATGCTTCATTTAACTTGCTGGTGTATGCTTTTTTTTTCTCATAATGATGTTTACATGATACTTTAACAGGGTCATAAGGTCATTGCTCAACAAATTTTGGGAGTGTTACAAAAGCACAGGCACTAGATGGGTGGGAAGCAGGATGGCAATGGCACCCTAGTAGAGTGGGTGAAAGAAGTTCAACCGCGAGCTTAGAAGAATTACAAGAACCACTTTCCGTGTTGGATGGTTAGCCACATATTCGACATATGGCTTACATTCTGAAGTCCATTGTTTAGATTACTTGCACCAGGACTACCTACACGCTTTCCCTGATAAGTGGATTTTGCATGAAATAGCAGCCTTCGTGCTTAGTGACACAGATGGCAAATGAGAGAGCTGGACCAGGAATGTTTAGATGAAATTCTTCAGAAGCTAAGAGGATGGGCAGACAAGTCAATGCCTCAATCGCCACAAACACCCGTCAATCTCTTAGTCGTTGGTTTTAGGAGTCTTTTGGGATGTATCAGTGAAGCTAGTAACCCCAAGTAAATTTGTATATGTGAACAACATCTTTGCTTTCTATAAAAGCAGGCAATCTACCGTCTTCTAAAAAATAGTAGCATCACACTCCCCTATCCACTGTTCCTAACCTATATACTCCTTACTTAGCTATCTAGAGAGCATGCATCATGGCCATAAGAGAATTTTAGCAAAATTGCTTAAAGGTGTTGACCCATTAGCATCTGTGTGCAAATGTAGTGCCTGCTTGGCTAAAATGTGACAGAGCAAATCGTCCAAATGTAACTACAGATCATTTCACATAATCAAGGAAATTGCAGTGCTTTTTTTATATATAATGTGGCATTCTAATGAACCCACCCCACAATGAAGGCAGTAAAGACATATCCTGAAACAGTATTCCACGGAAAAACTAAATCAAGGTTCAAGGGTACTTCAACCTCATAATGCCCAACTGTAACTCATAAGTTGAGTTTTACAGCCAAATGGAGAGCAGCAATACCGGATTAAAGATTCAACCATCCTTTCCACCTTCGAGATGTACGCTATGTACAATGAATAAGCTGTCCCTGGCTCTAGCTATGAGAATTTTTGCCAGCTGCGTAAATATTCGTTCGCCACAGATCTAATCCCTAGGCCAGAGTAGGGGCCAGCTCAAATCCTCGATAGTCGATACCATGCACGTCAGGTAGGGGGAGAAGCAGCAGGGTCAGAGGAGCCTGAATGGAGGGGATGCGCATGCATACCTCAAGCTCCGCGGACTTCATGGCGATGGGGATGCAGACGAGGAAGACGCCGAACATGGCGATGGCGGTGTTGCGGCGCCAGTGGACGGGGCGGCAGTAGGGCCCGCCCGTCATGCTCCAAACCTTCTGGCGGAAGTCGCCGCCCCCGTGCCCGCCGCCATGGTCGCCGCCCATCGTCGCCGCCGGCGCTGCTCCTGCTCGGATTCAACCAGATCGGGGGTTGAGGACTTGAGGTGCGGGTGTGAGCAAGTGACTCGTGCGGACGGGTCGATGTCTCGATGGGGAATGGTGGTGTGCACGGCGGTTTTGCACAAGGGACCCTGCTCATTTCGCTAATTACAGTATAATTCTACCATTTGCGAAATTTTTAACGAAATAGCTACCGCGGCTTGTCTGATTATGTTCTTGTCTGAAATGCATGCTGGAAAAGAACATTCTCTTTGAGATTGATGAATTCCAAATACCGTATGAAATAAGATCATTAACTGCACCTACCACATTTGACATTTTGACATCAAGCTTCAACTTTCAAAAAAGTTACAATTTGAATCCCTATTAAACATGGATAGCATAGGTCTCAGCATTTAACACGAACACAGTTAAAATAAAGTGGCATGCTTACGAAATGTTTCAGCGGCCGAGCATCATTCAGAAAATAAAGGTCAGGGCACGATGTCATCCCGGAAAATATGCAGTTTCAAAAGTCAATTTACCCATAATTGTCAGGACAACATTCACTTCTGCATTGAGGCAGAAACAAGTCAAACAATTGGTCAACAACAACAAACTTGTTCCTTGGTTAGGGCAACTTCTTCGAGGGTAACAAAAATACAAAATCATAAATTTGTATATATAACACATGAGATTTGATTCAAGAAAGCAAGGCACAAGACTAGACACTGTGGTTTCTACTCCTGTGAGACCTAACAAGCTCTTTGCCTCTTCCAGAACTACACGTGTAAATACAGTAATACAATGACAGGAAAAAGACCATAAGAAAGGTACACCAAATGACAAATCAACTTAAGCTTCCAATCAGTTATCGTCCGGACTAGAACCTAGGAGGACTTGTTGGGATTCTTGCAGCCCCCTGCATAATATTTGTACGCCGTTTCCGGTAATACACAAATGGGCCGCTTACAAGCAACATCCCGGCCATCATTACCTGCAAGAACATGACTTTGTGATTCATGCTAAGAAACAAATGGATTTTTTATTGGGTTCTCATAGACAAATGAAGATTAAAAGGAAAACAAAACATCAATAGGATCTGCCATTTTAGTGTCTAAGGGGCAAGCATGTGCTAGAAAGGTACTACAACACATGTGTTGCATTTTTAGGGTACACAGCTACAAAGGCCGTCCTTTTACTGAGATCCTTCAATTTCGCAAGTATTTGGAATCCATATCAAACGGCATGGTCAGAACATAAAGGTCCACATATCTACTGTTACAAACTGAGAAGATAAGCTCAGTGTGTGCATTCTTATTTAAGGGTGGGCTTCAGAGCCCAGTTTTGCAAATGTAATGATATATGCAGAAATGTTTCTCAATTTTGTAACATTTTTTTCGCAGTTTTCTTCCCCAGTTTTTTCTCACTGTTTGTTCTTTGTTCTGTGGTATTAGCATTAGAAGAAAAGTTACACTAGAGTAAATAAAGTATCCATAACAGACAGTCTAACAATCTTTGTACTAACAAAAGAGAAAAGTTAATACCTCAAAACCGAGAACAGATAACTTCTCTTCACCCTCCAATGGCACACAACTCCTGTAAGTAATATAATACTTTGGGCCACCTGATGTGGATTTTGTGCCACCTGATGTGGATTTTGTGCCGCCTGATGTAGGTTTTGTGCCGCCTGATGTGGATTTTGTACCACCTGATGTGGATGCATCATCCAATATCTTCCTCTGCTTGCTCTTGTTTCCTTCTTTTGTAACATTTTGCGCTTGTACACATTTCAAGGGCAAGCGATAGCCAGTTTCGCTGCAGCTGTACTTTTCATCATTCTATAAAGAATAATATGCTATTGTCAGGCCAGTATGATGGGAAAAAACCACAAGCATGCCATTTCAACACTTGACACAAATGGTTTTCAACTGTAGTCTGAACCCAGGCTTGATACCTGCTAAATGCAACCTTAATTAAATCGATACAAAAAAAAAAACAGCATCTTTAGACCTTTTGTTTCTTATAATGGGGAAAGCAAAGAGATTCTGACTGTCTGCCACATTGCACATATGTTTAATTGTTTATCCAACTTAAGTTTCCTAGTATGCTCATACAAACATGCATAAGCCCCAGCATCCTTAATGCTTACTGACCGTGGAAAATTCATCTCCATTCTACGAAAATCATGATCCATCATAAAAAAAACACCAATGTAGGAGTAGGCTGCCATTTTTTTGAAACAGATAATATGGAACTTCAAACAAGGATTATTAAGTTGGAGAAAGGGGCAGCATAAAAGCTTCTAGCTATATAACTCCAGCCTTCAGCTCCAATGGAAAACTTTGCACTTGTATGCACAACTTATATGGCATCAAGAAACACACACTGCAGTGTTATCTTCAATAAAAGAGTGGGGCACAAAGAAACCTGTGGAGCATATTAAAATGTAACCTACTTGGTATGAATGATCTCCATCCACTAAATCCACAATATCCCCCTTTCTTGTTTTTTGAATACAGACTAAGTACGATATCACACATTTTGGCATACATGCTATAGTATAAACCAGAAAAACAGGATACACGCACCAGACACTGTGATTGATAAACCAAAAAAATACTATAGGTTCGTACTTCACCAAGCCAGGACTATTATAGTATAACAACAGCTTGAAAGACCAGAGGTGTCGATAATTTTACCAACGAAGCATAACTAAAAATAACAATATTAACTATTATACTATACTAACAGCTTGAAAGACCAGAGGTGTCGATAATTTTACCAACGAAGCATAACTAAAAATAACAATATTATTATCATCTATCTCCCACATCCAGCCTGAAGCAAAGTTGTACATTAACAAGCCAAGTAAATCCATGAACCACTAATTGTCATTCTGTAAATTATCCAGTGACTAATGACAATAAGTCAATAACTAAACATCACTTGCTAATTAAAGCCTACTCCTCCATGCTACCTTATTTTATGTTCATCTTCATGGATGCACCTCATATCAAATTATCAACGATATGAAAACAAAGTAATCTGAATAGGGTGAGTTACTGCAATTAAATTGTGTCCAAACAACGACCTGATCTTAACCACCGCCTGGAAACACATTTGGTAGGTAAATTAATTCAACGTACTTAAAAGAACAAACATTTGCAGCATGTAGTGCTCAGGTTTTTTCGGTTAACATTAAGCAAGATCTGAACTTTTCATGACAAACTTCTACAACTCTTAACTCAGGAGCACGAATCACATAAGCTACATTAAAAACAGAACACGGAGAAATCACACGATCCCCAAGTCCTATCGGAACGACGAAATCTAACACGATCTTCTTGTGCCACCTAACAAGATTCGATTTGTTTACGCGAAATCGCAATAGAATGCGTTCCTTTATTCACAGAAGAAGAGAGAATCGCCCAACCTTCTCAGAGTACTGGCACGGGATGCAGGGCCCCGAGGGCGTGCACTGGTAGGAGGCGTTCCCCTGCGCCTCCACGAAGCCGAGCAGCGACCTCCGCCCTCCATTGGCCGTCGATGCGGCCGCCGCCGCAGCAGCAGCAGCCGCGATCGCCGGGGGAATCCAGCATAGAGCAGCCACGGTGAAGGAGGAGCAGCAGCAGGAGCCGCCACCGCCAGGAGGTCGCCGCCGTCGCCTTGTTCGCCATGGCTTCCGCGGCAGCCAGCTGCTTCTCGCCGACCTCGCTTGGTGCGGTGGCGACGCGGTGGCAAAGGGGAGGTTGGACGCGCCCGTTAACCTGGATAGTTTAAACGGGCAGATGGAAATTAACGGGTTCACCCGAACACCCGCTTTCGTACTAGTTGTCGTGTCCTCCGCTTCGTCTCTCGCAGGCCAAACAAACGCGCCGCCGCCGGCAATGTTCCGCCGCTTCCTCCCCCGCCGCCGCCGTTTCTCCACTGCGCCCGCCTCCAACGCCACCCCGACACTCTACTCCAACGGAAATACCCCATTCTCCCTCCTCTCGTGGGGCCGTGGCGCGTCCGGCCAGCTCGGCGGCGGCAAGGAGGAGCGCCGCCTCTACCCGTCCCCCGTCGCCCACCTCCTTCTCCCCGACTCAGACCCGCGACTCGCGCCCACCCCTGGACGCCTCCCCTCCGAGGGGGAGACGTCTGGCTTGGAGGTGGGGATCTCCTGCGGGCTCTTCCATTCCGCGCTCCTCGTGGAAGGAGGCTCCTGGGTGTGGGGCAAGGGCGACGGCGGCCGCCTCGGCCTCGGTGACGAGTCGTCCGCCTTCGTCCCCCGCTACAATCCCAACCTCCAGAACCTCCGCCTCCTCGCGCTAGGCGGCATCCATTCCGCGGCGCTGACCACCTCCGGTGACATCTTCACCTGGTGAGGAAACTGCCACATTACTGATTTGAAAATTTTAGTGTGTACTTAGATGTTTGACTAGTGGAAACTTCGTGTGATTAGATGTCTAACTACTAGTCTCTTATAGATGAACGAATTGTGTGAAGAATGCATTGCATTTTGATGGATGTGGCTGCTGCATCACTCAATTTACTGTAGTCTGCAGGGGTTATGGTGGATTTGGAGCTCTGGGGCACTATGTATACCATAGGGAGCTTTTGCCGAAGCAAGTGAAAGGCCCTTGGGAAGGAAAGATAACGCACATTGCTACAAGCGGAGCGCATACTGCAGCAATCACAGACTCGGGTCAGTCTGATTCACTCTCATGCTTACTATAGTTTTGGATCATCTGATACCATCATTTGCAATCAGATGGTGGTAATATCATTAGTCATGTCATTCTAGCCTTTTGGTGCAATTGAAACTCCTCTCTCTGACGTTGCACGTTTGATAACAGGTGAACTTTACACTTGGGGTCGTGATGAAGGCGATGGTAGGCTGGGGCTTGGGAGTGGAGGTGGTCCAGGTGAAGCTGGCTCCCTCAGTGTTCCTTCCAAGGTGAATGCATTGCCTGTTCCAGTTGCTGCTGTAGCTTGCGGTGGCTTCTTCACAATGGCACTGACTTCAGATGGACAATTATGGAGTTGGGGAGGTTAGGCTGTGACTCAACATCCAACAATTCATACTGTCATACACATTACTGGTAGTGTTTTTTCTCTGGATGGCATAGCAGTAAATAGCCAGTGTTTGTTACTGTATACAGACCCTTCATTTCATTATCAAGCATAGACTAGATGGTTTTGATCCTTGGTATCTCCGAAGAGCAGTTAAGCTGCTTTCAGCTGGCCACCCTAGTAAATTGGCCCATTAAAGTATCAATCCTAATATGAGCACTGACAAAACATTCCTGAATCAATGTACATCCATTCCTTCTCCTATTGTCATGATGATAGAATCTGCACCCTTTTATTCTGTTCTTTTAAGTTAGAAGATGGCAAAGGCATCTGTTCATTTTAGATTTCTACTGTAGGAGAACTAATTATAAGTTCTGGTTGCACCACTCATTTTTCAATTTAGTAATATGCTGAATAATTATGTCTTCTCTATCATTTCCAGCAAATTCAAACTTCGAACTGGGTAGAGGAAGCAATTCCAGTGATTGGAGACCGCAGCTTGTCCCTAGTCTGAAAAATATCCATGTAATCCAAGTAGCATGTGGTGGATATCATTCTCTAGCTTTGACTGGTAAGTTTTTAGAACCTGCAAATCATCTTTCATGAACTTTCCTTAGAAATTGCAGACACCAATACAAAACCACTGTGTTTATAAAGGGAAATTTGTTTCAGTTCTATTAATATTAACTATTAATATCATACTGCAGTTGTAGCAAGCACCTTACAGTGCACTGGCTGCTGCACGATAACATTTTACGAAATGTCTCACCACTGTTAACCTGTTTACAGATGAAGGTGAAGTTCTCTCTTGGGGGCATGGTGGACATGGACAACTTGGACATCCAACCCTTCAAAATCATAGAGTCCCACTTGCCATCAAAGCTTTATCTGAGGAGCGAATCGTTTATATAGCCTCTGGAGGATCGACCTCTGCTGCTATATCAGGTGAAATCTGGAGAACTTTTCTCTTAGTTATCACTGCCCCATTTTGCTCTGCCTGTTACTCTTCACATGTTGTTATTGGTCTCATTACTAATCATTTGTTATTTTGTTGACTAAAAGTACTCTACAAAAGAAAATCTTGGTCTAGAAAAAGCTAATAGATATATCTGCTGGTGATCGGCAGGAAATGTCAAAGGATATACCACCTTATGGTTACATGTAAACTGAATTAGACTTTGCATTCTGAATATGATTCTAGAGTTGAAAACGTTATGATGTTGAAAGTATGCCTGCATATAGGTTGTATACCCTGTAATTCATATATGATGGATAAAATCTCTTCATGACGGTTTGTGCTATCTTTTAATTTGTTAAGAAGTTCTAGTGCATTTACGTTAACTAGAATACAGGTTGCTCAATTATATTCTGATTCCCAGACATATAGCAGGTAACGGTCACTTCTTTGTGGCATGGGGTTGATCCAGTATGTGGATCTTGGGTTGCCTTTGTGCTTTCTTGTAGTTCTACATCTTGCTTCCTAGCTTTATGCAGATATTCAGATTTTCTCACTGTAAGCAACTCACCTGAACTTCTGTTTGCCTGGGCAGAGAAAGGTGACCTGTACATGTGGGGAAATGCAAGAGACTGCCAGTTAGGCGTCCCTGGTCTACCAGAAGTCCAGGCACTCCCCGTAAAAGTGAATTTCCTCAGAGATGGTGATGAAGATTTGGGTCCTCCTCGTGTCATCTCTGTTGCTATAGGAGCCTCCCATGCCATGTGCTTGGTCTCCACACAACAAACTGAGAAATAGTGTGTCAAGGGTTTCTGATTTGTAAAGGGGCTCATGTTTCAACATTCTTATATCTGAGTTCATTCCGGAGAGTATCTTGTTCTCTTCTGGTTCAGTCCTGCTGTCCCAGTTGATGCAAACTGGAAAGCCTGGTCAGTTAAGTTCGACAGCAGCAAGAAACAATAAAAAGGCTGCTCCGGGCTGATAAAACCAGGAAAGGCCCCCAGGCTGGCTTAGGTCCGGCTAAGCACAGTTGTACTTGATTCAAATCCAAAACTTTAGCACTGAAAGTTCTGTGGGTAAATGTTCTCGGTTTTCTGTAGCACTGACACGAAGGATGAAACTGCGAAAGATTTGTAGATTTTGTTTGTAGTTGAGATGGCCAGAATTTTGTAGCCTGCAGGTTTATGTGACTCTGGCAGGAAGCCTGATTCCAGTTGCTGTTCAATAAAACAAACCAATGTTTTATGCAAACCTGTTGTCATTATTCATTTCAATACAGAGTTGTTGCCTGGTTTTCTTGCCATTCATTTAGTACAGAGTTGTTGCTTCATAGTCATCCATGCAATATTATTTCAAAGCAGAATCACCCTTCACCTTCAGGCGGCTATACTCTGCTGGAAACATGCAGCCTGCTTGAATTAGACAGATTCAGAAGGTTATCACAGTCTGGAGTCTGAACACAATTTCACGCAGAAACCCAGAGATGCGTCTGCTGTTATGCAGCCTGTCCTGCCGTCCAAAGATGTTTGAGCCTTTGAGGGCACATGATCGTGCTTTTTTTAGCAGACACGTGATCGTGCTTCTGCTGTTATGCAGCCTGCCCTACCGTCCAAAGATGTTTATCGTGTTGTTGACTTATCATGATATCTTTTTTTTATTGTTGCCCTTTTGTATCATTAATCTTTCTGGAAAAGTTAAGGGCTGTTGAGTTCTCAAATTTAAAATCAAAATCAGAAAAAAGAATAAAAGAAAGTATGTTGATTATGTTTATTTTATCTTGCTGTTTGTTTTTTTTTTCATTTTTGTAGGGTGGTTTCGTGTATTTTTTTTCCAAAATCAAATCTCTCGAGCTAAATAAATCAACACAAAATCATAAATCAAATCATTACGTGCATATTAACCGATCTGCTAGCTTTGGCACCGATGGTTATACGCCGGAAATGTAGATGGTGTTCCCTACTATCACAATTAGCTTTTAACAACTTTGAGCTCACCTGGCGTAATACAGGAAAATTTAGGTATTCCCTATTTAACGAAAAAAAATATTACATGATAATATTCTGAATGGCTGCTACAAACGTCCACACCAAAAATGTTTTGAGTTACAACTTACATCATGAAACTTGATGAAAAACTCTTGTAATTGGTTGGACTAATAAGTCCCTCTACGGCATCTAAATCACACGCGCAAAAAAAAAAAAAAAAAAAAAAAAAAAAAACACCCGCTACTGGGATTCGGCGAACGTGCAAAGTAATCGAATCGGCCAAATGCAGATTTGCAGAATGTACGGAAGGTGAAAGATCGGACGATCGGGAAAAACGTGTGGACGCCGCTCTTTGTTCGTTTCTCTTTCGCCGCCGCCATCTCTTACTCTCTAGTTCAGCCCAGCGCCCCAGCCCACCCCAGGAGGGCGGCGGAAGAGATTCCTCGTTGATTCGCTCCGAGGTGGTCCGTTTCTCATCTCAGATTCTCAGGGACTCCCCGGCCCCTGATTCTCAGGTACTAGTCCCCTTCACCTCCCGCCGGCAGGGTGTGGCGGCGCCTTGAGATTCTCCTCTTGTTCGCTTCCTGCTCCTGCTGCTTCAGTCCCTGCATCCTGTGACCCTTTCTTCGAGCGAATCGATCCTTTTGCTTTCAAAATTAGGTGCGAATTCTGTGGCGAGTAGATTGGTTTCGTTCAAGTTTTGGGAGCCTAATACAATGGATAAGGTTCAGGTAGTAGGTTATGGGAACATTACTTGCAATTGCTCCCTAACGATTCTGTTTCTCTGTATCAGCATCCATCCCTCTAGGCAAGTGAGGTGTTTGTTCCTGGCTTCCCACCCGCTGTTATGCTCACTACCTTGTGGGGTCGTCAGATTGCACATCTGCCCAAGTGGGCAAATTCAGGGGTAGCCGCTGCCCCTTCCATCCTTGCTGTCAGGCAGAAGCCACCTCCCCAGTCTAGTTTGGTTCACAGCGCGTCCTTCAGCTTCAAACACAGCCAACTGGCAAGAGCCGCTGCAGGTTAGAAAGTTCAGAGCTTTCTTTTCGTTTTCCTCTGTCAACATTTTTGGTCACTAGACAACTTAAGCAAAATGGCCTGAAGACCTGAAAGCGGGGGTCTTTCGTGTGCTGACTAACTGAAATTTGTTCTGTGTTTTAGGTCCTCTTATTATGGCTGAAAGGGAGCTGATTGGCAATGATAAGCTTGTGCTTAGAGGTTTGCAGTTTCACGGATTCCATGGAGTGAAACAAGAAGAGAAGACTCTGGGCCAAAAGTTTGTTGTAGATGTCGATGCTTGGATGGATCTAAGCACTGCTGGTGAAACTGACAGCATATCTGATACAGTCAGTTACACGGATATTTACAGGTAATTGTGTTCTTGTATGTGTATGATCAATGAACTGAGACTTTGATTTTCTTCTTGACTAGTATGTGTAGCGTACTCCTAATCTGTGTTCACACTCCGCAGAATTGTCAAGGATGTGGTTGAAGGCCCATCTCAGAATCTTTTGGAGTCAGTGGCTCACCGGATTGCAAGTGCCACATTGCTCGAGTTCCAACAAATATCTGCTGTCCGGGTCGAAGTTAAGAAACCTCATGTTGCTGTACAAGGAATTCTTGACTATTTAGGTGTTGAGATAGTTAGGTATAGAAAGGACAAGGCAGGAAGTTCACCAGGAGCTCCACTGCACTAGCATACTGAGGGTGACATGTCGTCTTTGACTTCTCAACATTGCATTTCTGCAGATGTATGTACTGCAACAGTCTGTACTAAATGTCGCTCTCAGAATCTGTTCGGTTCGAAATTGGTCTAGTATTATTGGAGTTGAAGTAGGCAGTGTAAATTTTCTTCTGGCTAAAGTTTGGATGCAGATGGAATTCTGCCATTGGATATTCTTGTGAACCCGGTTGATATTTTGCATATTGTACCTTCCTTTCCTGGTATCCGGTCTGTGGTTCTGTAAAATTGGAGCTGTCATGTGGGCCCCATGAAATAAGATCAAGTTTCTTTACTGACATCAGAAATAGCAATATCATTGAAACTTTCTTGTACCTAAGAAATCTCCATGAAACTTCTTGTACTGTGAGATCTCCTTGGCTGGTGCGCTGGCTGTGAAACCTATGAAGTGCCTGCAGTGATTTCCCTTGGTTACTCAGCCAATAATATCCTGGGCAAACCACCAAAGTCTTCTGAAGCAGGAGGAAAGTGACGTGGATAGTTGGGTTAGGTGATCCTTACCTTTCTGGTTTCCCAGAGGCTCTCAAGGACAGGTTGTCTCTCTATCCTTTCAGTTCCTTGCTTCGTCTCCACTCATAATCCTGATTAATGCCTTGCCTCCTTTTGATAGTATCTTGCTGAAGCTTTCTGAAACTACTACATCACCATTTGTTTCTATCTAACATTTTGGGGGCATTAAGCTCTTCCAGCTTGCAGGGCTGGAGTATTTGTTGAGGCGCTTTCTTTGCCTCAGACGGCAATGGCGCCGGCGAAAAGTGATGCAGCTGGACCAAGCTCCAGCCAGGATGGTTCAGCAGCCACCATGAAGAAGCGCAATAGGCCTCAGTGTAATCTCTCTTCAGATAGCTAAAATTCTGTTTTTCTTTATCTCCAGCCTGAATTTTTTTAGGACTGGCCGACTGGGATGTTTGCACTTTGCTTCCATGAACAGGCTGTAGGAGCCTACCTTATTTTGTTACAGATTATCACCAAATATGACTTGATGTGCTGCAAACTGGAAACCACCTTTTTCTTTCCAAGATTAGAGGATCGTGATTCATAAAGCTAGAAGTAGCCTGAAGTAATTTATTTAATGGTTTATCATTGTGGTTGAAATTTGAAACAAATACTTATTGCTGTGTGTTCTGTTGATTTTGAAGATCATCCGTTTACTCAGCAGCAGCTTCCAGCTTGCAAGCCTATACTTGCCCCTCAGACAGTAAGTTCGATTGTCTTCATTTTTTAGTTCTTTCTCACCATGATTGTGGCTTAGAAATTCAATATGTAATGACTATCTGCAACTAACACTTGGCGATCAGGTTATTCCTGTACTTTTGTTTGTGGGCATTATTTTTGTCCCCATTGGCCTTGGTTGCATTGCAGCATCAAATAGGGTAAGTTTAAGTTGTGATGTGCATTATAATTAGTACTCTGAACCCAATTCTGAAAATCCAAGTTTTGTGTAACTTTCTGCTTTCAAATAGGTTGTTGAAGTGGTCTATCAATATGAAACTTCATGTGTGCCAGCATACATGCTTGACAACAAAGTTGCTTATATCCAAAATCCTTCTATAGATAAGACCTGCACAAGGATTCTCAAGGTAAACGGTTATCATCTGAAAGTAAAAAGAAAAAAATATCTGAAACATTTTCTGTCCTCAGTTGAAGGAGGAAGTTTTCATAGGATGGGAGACTACTCTTCTGTTTGTAGGTTCCTAAGGATATGAAGCAGCCAATCTACATATATTATCAACTCGACAAGTTTTACCAGAACCATCGGAGGTAAAACCAAGGCTGCCATTTTAACTGACAATTTTCTGTAGAAGCTATAAGTATTAATGATACTGAAGAAAAATGTCTTGGGAAGCACAGGTATGTGAAGAGCCGTAATGATAAGCAGCTGAGAAGTCCTGAGGAGGTCAACAACACACAATATTGCAAACCTGAAGCTACTCACCATGGAAATCCTGTCGTCCCCTGTGGGCTCGTGGCTTGGAGCCTGTTTAATGACACGTACAGCTTTGCTCGTGGCAATGAGGTGCTGATGGTTCACAAGCGAGGCATTTCGTGGAGGAGCGAAAGGGAGGACATTTTCGGGAACAGAGTGTTCCCGAGGAATTTTCAGAATGGGGCTCTGGTTGGTGGTGGGATGCTCGATCCAAGAATACCTGTAAGTTATGTGGAACTTGTTTACTGGAACATGAGGCTACTCTCATGTTTTGGTCTGTCAGTTGTTTTTTTAGTTTGAGTTCTAACTGTTAGCATTCGATAAGTCGTGATTTATAATTTGTGAGTTCTAATTACTTACTTTTATTTGTATACAAACTTGAACAGCTGAGCAGGCAGGAAGACCTGATCGTCTGGATGCGAACTGCAGCACTGCCAACGTTCAGGAAGCTTTACGGGAGGATCGAGGTGGACCTCCACGCCGACGAGCTGATCACGGTGACGCTGCAGAACAACTACAACACGTACAGCTTCGGCGGGAAGAAGGCGCTGGTGCTGTCGACCGCCGGCGTGCTGGGGGGCAAGAACGGCTTCCTCGGCCGCGGGTACGTGGTCGTCGGCCTCTCCTGCCTCGCGCTGGCGGCGCTCCTAACGCTGCTCTGCCTCGTCTTCCCACTGTGAGTGTGGCCTACTAACATAAGCCTCTGCGAAATTGGTAGCTGCATTTGGGATGACGGAGATGGGTATTTGTTGTGTTGCAGGAAAGAGGAGCATATAGCGCTGCAGTACCCTCTGTCCCGGCCTGCACGATGACCGCGCGTGCCTAGATGTAGATGCATGGTGTACAGATTATACTGAAGCCGTTTCTTTTTCAGGCTTGGATTTGGCTGGTGATTTCCTTGCTAGGATCGAACGAACAGCGGTAGAGCTGTGTCGTGTGTGTATGTACTGTACATTCGACAGATTGCAGCGCTGCATTCACATGCCATTGCCGTGCGTGAAATTGATTTGGTTCCCGTATGTTCAGACGTATGTCGGTTGGCTGCTTATACAGAATTCAGACTGAGAAGGTACAAATGCGCCAAACAGTATCCAGGTGCCCTCGAAACAGTATCCAGCTGATTACTGGTCGCACGATGTGATTGTGAGGATTAGCTCAGAGCTTCAGATTATATGTTAAAGATCGCCTTTTGCTGTACAGAGAGGCTGTGGGTCGGGTGGTAATGAACCTTATAATCTGCCAGCCTGATGGTGTCACTGCTAGCAGTTAAGGTTAAATCTACTGTGTCAAGAAAACGGAATTATGTTGTATACATCCTCCGCGTGATGTTATCTCCGGAAGAGGGAGCCACGAGCGACCGTGTCGTCAACTTCAGTAAACTTCAGTCAACGTCAGTGAAAGGCCGCGGACGCTTTTAGCTTGCATTATTTTTGCATCAATTTGTTGAGTTTGTATTTACCCCATGTAAGAACACAGAATCTGTTATACAATTACAAAGATTGGACTAGAGTTACGCACGGCCCGTTGCAGCTCTAATTGGATTGTTGCTTCCGCACGTGCTTGGTCAGTCAGTAGGGCAGTTCGACTGGCACTGGCCATCCTACTTCAGTTCGTCAGGGATGACGCCGAACGTGACACCCGGCTGCTGTAAATAAACCGGCCCATAGACTCCGTTTTAAAAGTGGACAAATTTTAGCCTTTGCCGCCACCAACTGCTATAGTACGTGCCACCCAAGCAATCAGCATTGCCTCTGTGGCTGCAGACAAAGCAACCCATGGCCATGGAGAAGGCCGCCTCCTTCCTCTCCTCCCTCCTCGGCGGCGGCGGAGGGTCGCCGGAGCCGGCGGCCACCGTGCAGTCCATCACCGTGTACCCCATCAAATCCTGCAGAGGCATCTCCGTGCCCCAGGCATCCATCACCTCCACTGGTACTGAGATCCCCATTGCCACGAGCTCTGCTCACACACACTGAAATCAATTGCTGATCCTGGCGTGCTCGCAGGGTTCAGGTGGGATCGGCATTGGATGGTGGCGAACACCAAGGGCCGAGCAGTGACGCAGAGGGTGGAGCCCACCCTCGCGCTCGTCCAGGTAGAGCTGCCGCCGGAGGCCTTCGCCGAGGACTGGCAGCCCACGCCCGACGACCATATGGGTAATTGGTTGCTGCTAATTTCTCTGATTCTCTACATGAAACCCACCACAAGACAGTAACAAGTGCCTGTTGATTTGCTATAGTGAAATAGAACTGCACATTTCCTGCCAACAATTTAGCAGCAGCAGCAGCAGCATCAAGGAAATAAAAATAAAAGTTAATTGCACAGCACTGGTACATGCACATCTGGTTGTACAATCTTACTACCAGAAACCAAAATATGTATGCCAGAAATGAGAACTGAAGCTACGGTTATTTTTGCCTGTGATGTGTCCTGTTACCTTTCTAGTATTTCAAGTAGTATTCCACTTGCTGCAGAGGAGAACAATCCTAGAATTGCCATTTTTATTCAACCCCCTGCATGGTGCAGTTATCCGAGCACCTGGAATGGAACCATTGAAGATCCCTCTTGCTTCAGAGTGCGCTACAATCTATGATGTCTCTGTTTGGGAGTGGTCTGGCTCTGCATATGACGAAGGCCCTGAAGCAGCTGAGTGGTTTTCCACTTTCTTTGGGAACCCAACTCGACTGGTGCGCTTTAAAGAAGGTGCAAACCGTTGCTTCCTGATCACACCTTTCCACTTGCGTTGAACATATTGCTAGACGAGATCTTTGATGCTACTTAAGAAGAATTTGATTTTTTTTTCCTCTATTTTGTACCAGAATCGGAAGCTAGACTGACCGACCCTGACTATGCACGAGGTTACAAAACCATGTTTTCTGATGGCTTCCCTTTTCTGATAACCTCCCAGGTGTTGTTCTTCCGTGCTATTCTGTGGCTTCAGGATACATACTATCTGCAAGTGTTGCTAAACAAAAAGCTTTACCTGACAATGCGCGCTTATTTTCAGGGCTCACTGGATGCGCTAAATGAGATACTCAAAGAGCCTATACCGATTAATCGCTTCAGACCAAAGTGAGCTGCACATATTAAGTGCTTGTATTTCCTGAGAGTCATTTTAGGATAATTGGTGTGGCTGAAAACTACTATAGTTTCTTAGTGGAGCATTGGCCTATCAATTTTATAATTCTTGTGCTTGCTTTAATTCCTACAAAAATAATTCCTTTTGATAGTATTCTAGTGGAGGGATGCCACCCATATGCAGAGGATCTGTGGAAAACAATAAAGATAAACAAGCTAACATTTCGAGGTGTGAAGCTATGCGGCCGTTGCAAGGTAAAAATACTCGAATAAACTTACATACATATTTTCTCTTCTGTATAGTTAGATCCTATGTTGAGTTGATAACTGATAATAGTTACTTTACTTAGTTGTGCTCTTATGAGGTAATCTTCATAAATTTGTCATATATATTCTCAGGAACATAGAAAACAGTAAATTCGGCTATGTTGTTCACCATTTTATCTCTTTGTGCTGTATGATTCAGGTGCCTACAATTAATCAAGAGACTGGAATACCTAGCCCTACTGAACCAACTGAAACTCTGCAGACATATCGGTCCGGCGAGGTGCTGCTTCCAAGCCACAAAAAGAAACGGCAGGTGATTGTTGCTCGCATCTTATTCTTATCTGTGGCATTTGCTACTCCACCATGCTCATGAAATATAGGTTCATGATGACCTAAATCATTGAAAATGCATGGGGTTTTTTAATTGCTTTTTGTAGGTGTACTTTGGGCAAAATCTAGTCTGCAAGGAATCCCTGTCAGCAAATGGCAAAGGAAGGATCATCAAGGTCGGCGACCCGGTTTACGTTCTGCAGTCATTCTCTTCTACTGATGAAGCACCGGCATGATTCGATCCATTGCTCTATGTAGCAACTTCTTCCTGTCTCTCGTCATACTGTGTGTGCAAGGTACAAGTACTACCAAGGAGTAGATGAATAATTGTAACCTAGCAACAGCAATGTATATTTCAAACAGAGTTCAGGCATTCAGAAAATGTGATTGTGGTTGACTGTCCAAAGTTCAGACATTCAGAAATCGGAATCTGTGTTGGGCGCATGCAGCAAACCCACATCTTGAAACCTTTGATGGCAATGGCATCCCGGATCCGAAAACGCACGAATTGAAGGTGATTCAGTTAATCAAACATCGGGGGATGATTATTTTAATGCCATCTTATTGCTAGTGATTAGAATCTGGCGTCTGTGGCTCCTTGCCACACGCTGAACCTGAAATTATCAAGTGGAAAGAGAGGATAGTCACTGGCCTTGCTTTGCACGTCGCCTGGAGCTCGCGGCGTGGAGGTCCATGACTCCCTGGCCGTCGCCGCCGCGGTCACATCCTCCTCGTCCATCTCTTTCTCTACCGGGTCTTCCCAGTTCAACATTCTTCTTATCATCAGTTGAGTGCAGGAGTATTGATAGGGGTGGATACACGAGTGATCTGATAGACCGGGCATTGGTGGTTCGCAGGAGCCGCCATGGCCAGCAAGCTTGAGGTCGCGCCGTCGTGGGTATGCGCGGGCGATTGGAGGCTGGAGCTGACGCCTCGCACAGTCGCACGGCCGCGGGGCAGATGGGAACAAATCTGCGATTCGATATTTTACAGAAAACACCTTAAATTGGATCGCGATTAAAAATTGCGATCCAATATTTTACAAATAACCCCCTAAACAGGATCGTGATTAATAATCGCGATCCAATATTTTATAAATAACCCCCTGCATTGGATCGCGATTAATAATCGCGATCCAAATATTTACACAAAGGCCCCTGTTTGTTTTCACAATAGTCCCTATTTTCGTTTTGCCCCTGCTATCTTCTCCCTCGCGGCTCCGGCGGCCGCCTCGTCGAGGCGAATGGACTTCCGCTCCTCGCCTGTCGCCTCTACTCGCTTTCCCCTTCCCGCTTCCCTGCCGGATCTCCCCTGCCGCGACCCTCACTCTCGAGATGCTTAGCCGCGGCGTTTTGGCATGGGCGATGCTGCCCGGCGGCGGGCGAGGGTAACCGGCGCTGCGGCGCGGCTCGTCTTCCATGATGAGCATCGAAGTGCGAGGCTTCAGGCTACAGAGGGCCTCCTCGCCATTCTCTTATCCGCGGCCCTATCCCTCGTTATTTCCGCCTTCCGTGGGCATCTTCGTCTCGTCGTCGCCGGGCGTCACCTGCATTTTCATGCTTGTTTCGAAGATCGTCCATTTACTCAGCAACACCTTTCAGCGTGCACTGTGAGTTCAATGTTTTCCGCTCAATCTTCGTTATTTTAGATTTTTTTTCCCTCCTCGCCACATCAGAAAATCAATGTATGAGTACTTCTATAACTTTGAGGAATCAGGAGGATCTTCATGTACTTGTGTTTGTGAGCTTAATTTTTAGTCTCGTTGGGCAAATCAGTACTTCAGACCTTTTGTTGTTTAAATAGAATAACTGGGTGCCTTCTAATTAGGTTGCTGAAGTGGTTGATCACTACGACACTACCCGGAAATGAAACATGCTGCCAAAAATAAATAATCTGATATCCACGATAAGAAATGCACAAAGGTTGTCATGCTAAAATGCTGAGGGTCAGTGAATAATAATATGTTTCATGGAAGAGTGAAAGAGCACACTTGGCAAGCGTGTTTATGAAAGAACTTTTAGAATGGGGCTCCGATTGGTGGTGGAAGGCATGATCCAAGGGACCAAGACTCCAAGGAAACCTGTAGGCGTAGTTTAACTTGTCGCTGGACTGGGCTATCCTATATTTGATAGTCTGTCAAAAAAAGAGTTACAGTTCTAGTTTTTTAAGATGTCAAGACTTTTGAGCATGTTTTGCAAGTTTCGGTTGAGTGCTTTTCTGTTTCTGCCTTATTGAAAGCAGAGTAAGCTGGATGACCTGAGCTTGCGGATGCAAATTGTGGCGCTCCCAACCTTCTGGAAGCTGTGTAGAAAGTATCCAGGTGGATCTCCAAGAAGCAGAGCTGATAAGTGATAACAGACAACCGTGCCGATGTTGCTCAGCAGCGGTGCCGAGGACTGCACGTCATGGGTACATGGATCGATCCTTACCTTTCTTGTTTCCCATACGCTCTGAAGGACAGGTTGTATATCTGTCCTTTTGTAGTTCCTTGCTTCATGTCTATTCCTAAACCTGCTTGACGCTTTCTCTCCTTTTGTACTCTCCTGTTGAAGCTTTTCTGGAACTACTACTTCACCATTTCTTCCTGTCTAGACAAGCTCTTCAAGCTTGCAGGACTAGTTCATTGGGACATTTTCTTCACCAGGGACAACAATGCCGCCGGTGAATAGTAATGCAGCTGGACCAAGCTCCGCCCAGGATGGTCCGTCAGCCACCACAAAGAACCTGCAACAAACCCCGGTGTAATTTTCCTAAGAAAAAAAAGCATTTTTTTGTTTCTGTCTGCAGCCTGAATTGTTCTCCTGAACATCGACTGCAGTGACTTGTGTCTAATTGTATATGATATGTGTGATAGCTTTTGCAATTATTTTATTTGCAAGGATCTTTCCCTTTTTTTTCTCCAAATTAGAGGAGGGTCATTCATGAATCTAGAAGTTGCCTAAAATATTCTATTTAATGGGATATTTTCGTGTTACCTATGTGGTTTGAACTTTGGATAAGTACTTATTGCTATTTTTTCTATTGATGTTGAAGATCATCCATTTACTCAGCAGGAACTTCCAGCATGCAAGCCTATACTTACTCTTCCCATTGTGAGTTCAATTTCTTATTCTTACTTCATTACTTAGTTATATGGTTTAGGAATTCAATATGTGGAGGCTATCTGTAACCTGTGCTTGTGGGTGATCAGGCTATTGCTGTAATTGCGTCTGTGGGCATAATTTTTATTCTGATAGGCCTTGGTTGTATAGCATCCTCAAATAAGGTATGTTTGCACTGTGATTTGCATCATATAGATCTGTAGTAGAGATTCAGTTCTTGACATCCAAGTTTGGTGTGACTTTCTTCTTGAAATAGGTCGTTGAAGTGTGGGATCGCTATGAGACTGCGTGCATACCAAAAAACATGCATAACAATGCAGTTGCTTATATCCAAAACCCTTCAGAGGATAAGTCCTGCACAAGGGTTCTCAAGGTAAAGCTAAATCAGTTGCCAAATGGAAGTTAAAAAAAAAACAGAAGGTCCTCTTCTGCTTTCAATTGACAGTGAAATTTTTCATAAGATTAGCTACATATTCTTGTCCTTGCAGGTTCCCAAGGATATGAAGAAGCCAATTTACATATACTATCAACTCGACAGGTTCTACCAGAACCACAGACGGTAAACAGACGCAGCTGATCACTCGTACTGAGTACTGACGAACTCTGGCAGAAGCTAAAGTAACTGTTCTTGAAATCACAGGTACGCGAGGAGCCGTAGCATCAGGCAGCTGAGCGACCCCAAGATGGCGAGGGACACGAGACTCTGCAAGCCCGAAGCCGCCGCTGACGGAGGCGCCATCGTCCCCTGCGGGCTCGTGGCGTGGAGCCTGTTCAACGACACCTACAGCTTCGCCCGGGGCAACGATACGCTGGCGGTGAACAAGCGGGGCATCTCGTGGAGGAGCGACAGGAACCGCCTGTTTGGGAAGCATGTGTACCCCAGGAACTTTCAGAGCAGCGGACTGATCGGCGGCGGGACGCTTGATCCGAGCAAGCCTGTAAGTTCGTCTGGAAATTATTTGTTGCTGGGAAACCTGGAATTGCAGGCGAAAAAAAATCTTTGATTCCGGAAGATTTTTGCAGCTGAGCGAGCAGGAGGATCTGATGGTGTGGATGCGGACGGCGGCGCTGCCGAGGTTCCGGAAGCTGTACGGGAGGATCGATCAGGTGGACCTCCGCGCCGGCGATGTGGTAGAGGTGACGGTGATGAACAACTACAACACGTATAGCTTTGGCGGGAGGAAGGCGGTGGTGCTGTCGACCGCCGGCGCGCTGGGCGGGAAGAGCAGCTTCCTCGGCCGCGCGTACCTGGCCGGCGGCGCGGCGAGCCTCGCCGTGGCGCTGCTCCTCACGCTGCTCTGGCTCCTCGGCCCAGCCCCAGTGTGAGTAGTGGCCCGATCGAGCAGTAGCTGATGCCTTGCTCTTCGCACTCGATCAATCAGAGATTCAGATTCCTCTGTGTTCGTGTTTAATTTCCGTGCTGAATTGCTGATTGCTACTGCTTGGTTGTGCTTGCAGCGAACCCAGCCTCCGGCCTGAACGACGATGATCGCGCTTCCAATCCACTCGTGCATAGACGTCATTTTGCGCATCGGTGATCTCTTCTTTTGAAGCTTTGGCTCGTATGTAGGCATGTAACTGTGTTGTGTTACTTGTATATGTGTGTGTTTCACTCATTTAGTGTACGCAATGCACCCATAAATCAACAATATTGCACGGTCAGCAGCCACTGATACTGGCTATTGAGCTGTAACAATCTGATGTCACATGTCAGTTCCTGCTTGGCTGGAAATTATCTAGTGAAAAGATTATTTTCAACAACATAAAATCTAGTAATTCTAAAAAAACAACAAAAAATCTAGTGAAAAGAGACAAGGAAAAGTATAAATAAACATGCTTGGCGCCGTACATGTCAGCCACCACACATTCCAAGAATCGGATGAGACAGACGCCGGTATGCGACGGTCACACAACTCGCAATCGGCCATCATTCACTGTGCTCAGATTTTGCTCTGTGCCGCTCCACCTGCAGTAGGCAGTAGCACTACTCTGCTCTGCTACGCCCGCCTGCTCCGCCGGACCCGATGGAGAAGATCGCCTCGTTCCTCTCCTCCCTTCTCGCCGGCGGCGGCGGCGACGCCGGGGGGCCGGCGGCCACGGTGACGTCCGTCTTCGTGTACCCCATCAAGTCCTGCAGGGGCATCTCCGTGCCCCAGGCCCCCATCACCGCCACTGGTACCTTGCCTCCGTTATCAGCTCCATCCATGGCACTCTCTTCCTTCACTCGCTCAAGACGCTTGCTTTCTCTCACTCCGCACCGATCTCCGTGGGCAGGATTCCGGTGGGATCGGCAGTGGATGGTTGTGAACTCCGAAGGGCGGGGCCGCACCCAGAGGGTGGAGCCCAAGCTCGCGCTCATCCAGGTGGAGCTGCCGCCGGAGGCCTTCGCTGAGGACTGGCAGCCCACGCCCGACGACCACATGGGTACAGGATTCTCTCAACCAACCTCTAATTTGCTGTAGAGTGTAACGGCAGATTTCCTGTTAACAGCAGCAGCAGCAGCAGCAGAAGATAAATTAAAAATAAAAGTTAACTGCACAACATTATTGCCAGAAATTGAAGCATGTATATGCCAAAAATGAGGAGTGAAACTACGGCTAGATATAACCATGATCCGTCCTGTTATACCTTTATAACATTTCACGCATTCCTCTAGCTTCCAATTGATTAATATTGTTGGTCGACAGGAGTTCGCCTTTTATATTCATTTTCCATAGGAGAACAACAATCCTAAAGGTTGCCATTTTCGTTGAACCCAACCGACTACATGCTGCAGTTATCAGAGCACCTGGAATGGAACCACTGAAGATCCCTCTTGCTTCAGAGTGCGCTACAGTCTATGATGTCTCTGTTTGGGAGTGGTCTGGCTCTGCTTATGATGAAGGCCCTGAAGCAGCTGAGTGGTTTTCCACTTTCTTTGAGAACCCAACAAGACTGGTGCGCTTTAAAGAAGGTGCAAACCGTTGCTTCCTCTTCAGACCTTTCCACCTGCGTTGAACATTTTGCTAAATCAGATCTTCTATCCTACCTATGGAGAATTCTGAATTTTCTGTACTTTAACAGAGTCGGAAACTAGACTGACCGACCCTGACTATGCACGAGGTTACAAAACCATGTTTTCTGATGGCTTCCCTTTTCTGATAACCTCCCAGGTGCTGTTCTTCGTGCTATCCTGTGGTTTCAGGATACATACTATCTGCAAATGTTGCTAAACAAAAAGCTTTACCTGACAATGCGCGTTCATTTTCAGGGATCGTTGGATGCGCTAAATGAGATACTCAAAGAGCCTATACCAATTAATCGCTTCAGACCAAAGTGAGCTGCGCATATTGTGTGATTGTATTTGCTGAATGGCTTCTTTTTAGGATAATTGGTGTGGTTGATAACTACTACAGTAGCTTACTAGAGCATTGGCCTATCGATTTTGTAATTCATGTGCTTGCTTTCATTCTTACAGAGGTAATTTCTTTTGGCAGTATTTTAGTGGAGGGATGCCACCCATATGCTGAGGATCTGTGGAAAACAATAAAGATAAACAAGCTAACGTTTCAAGGTGTGAAGTTATGCGGTCGTTGCAAGGTAAAAATACTTCTTCTTTTTTCAAACAAACACAACTACATATTTCATTGATCGAAATGGAGGTTGTACAAGCGCTTTTATCTATCTCAAGCTTCCCTGGCGTACCAGCGCAGATTACATCAGAGGGGTGGAGTTAGTTATGTCTGAGCAAGGTCAAAGTACTCTAGCTGCTAAGTTAATTATAGAAACTTCAGTGTCTCAACAAGCTTGTTGTATCATGAGATATTTTACTGAACTATTACTCTGCATATGATGTCCTATATTTCATCCCTTTCTTTTTCTTCTTTACATTGTATATAAAATCAGCGGCAAGACAATGGTCCTACAGTGTGAGTGTGTGACTTAAAACCTTTTCTTTCCCGTATAGTTAGATCCTATGTTGAGTTATGGTATAATGGAAGTAAGTTGATAACTGATAATAGTTAGTTTACTTAGTTGTGCTCTTATATGAGGTAATCTTCATAAAATTGTCATATAGTTCGTGGCGTCTATTATTTCCAGGAACATAGAAAGCAATAAATTCATATATAAGATGTGCATCATTTTATTCACTTTGTGCTGTGTTTCAGGTGCCTACAATTAATCAAGACACTGGAATACCTAGCCCTACTGAACCAACTGAAACTCTGCAGACATATCGGTCTGGTGAAGTGCTACTTCCAAGCCACAAAAATAAACGGCAGGTGATTGCGCTCGCATCTTATCTGTGGCATTTGCTCCAAATCGCTCATGAAATTAGATTCATAATGGCGTAAAATCGTCTAACATCCATGTTTCTCATCGATTTTTGTAGGTGTACTTTGGGCAAAATGCAGTCTGCAAGGAATCTCTGTCAGCAAATGGCGAAGGAAGGATGATCAAGGTTGGCGATCCGGTTTATGTTATGCGGTCATTCTCTTCATCTAATGAAGTGCCAGCCTGACAAATCTTCTACGTTGCGCGTGCAAAATACCACTAACTGTATCCAGCCCGGATTAGTGATGTACACATGTGTGTAGGTTTGTAACGGAAGCCTGTCTGACAAAAGTTGAGACATGCTGGTTGCTCAAAGAATTTCAGATACCCTGTTGAATCCATTCAGACGATTCAAACCTTTGATGTAGTCAGCAATGCACGATGACTGTTCCAATGGCGTCTCGCTAGCTAGCCAGTGTGATTAGGAAGGTAGTTGTCAGTTGTATGCTAAGAAACCTGCCTCTCCTCTTGCTGTCAGGTAGTAGCAATCATCTTGAGAAGCTGGTGTTTGTCAGTGCTAAGTGCTTCCCATGAACCTTGAAATCTGTCTAGTGAAAGAAGAGGAGAGAAATCACTGTCTTGAGCTGGATAGCATCCGAGCTTGCGGCGCGGAGGCTCATCATGGCCGACTGGCCGTCGGCGCCGCGGCCTGCTCCTCCATTAATTCCATCCCCTTCGTTTCCAGCCTTCTTGTCATCACTCGTGTGCGGCGGGTTTCGGGATGGACAGACGGGGGCGATAATCGGGAGGGACGGGGCGCACGGATTCTGGCTCGAGGTCGCCGACCAGCTCGGCCATGGCGCCGCCGCCGTGACGACGACCGGCGAGTCGGATCGGAGCTCACATCTTACAGAAACCTGGTATTCATAAAGTGCCCCCAATATTTACAATCAACCCCCTGATTTGGATCGCGATTAATAGTCGCGATCCGATTTAGGGGGGTAAATGTAAAATATAGTCCGAATATTTCTATAAACCCCCCTGATTTGGATCGCGGTTAATAATCGCGATCCGATTTAGGGGTGTAAATATAAAATTTTGATCCGAATATTTCTACAGACCCCCCGATTTGGATCGCGGTTAATAATCGCGATCCGGATATTTTGCAATACGGTCCCTCTTCCGGCCGGAACCCCCTCCGCGCGTTGTCCCCCTTCTGCTCCGGCGACGGCGACGGCCGCCTCGTCGCCCCGCATTGCCTCAGGTTCTCCCCTCCCCAATCCCCCACCGGATTTTCCCCGCCGCGCCGCTCCTAGTCCACTTCTCAGCAGCGGTCGGGCTTGTGCTCGCGTGGTGATGCTGCCCAGCGAAACGGGTGAGGGCCGCCGCCGCGGCGCTCGTTCCCCGTGCACTGATTCAGGTTTGCAGACTTCCTCCTCCTGCTCATCCTGGCCGCCGCCGCGGTCTCCGTCGTCCGTCCTCATCCTCGCGGGGCGTCACCTGTGCTGTATTTACATCAAGCAACTGGTGCGAGTACAGCTGAAATAAGCTTTGCTTCGAAAGTTCGAAGATGATCCGTTTGGTCAGCAACAGCTTGGAGATGATCCATATCAACACTTAAGCAGCTTTCAGCAGTGCATGCAAGATCATTTGTACTGATGCATAACAAACAAATGAGATACTCAAAGAGCCTATACCAATTAATCGCTTTTTTCAGACCAAAGTGAGCTGCGCATATTGTGTGCTTGTATTTCCATAGACTCATTTTAGGATAATTGGTGTGGCTGAAAACTACTACAGTTGCTTAATGGAGCATTGGCCTATCAATTTTGTAATTCATGTGCTTGCTTTAGCTCCTACGAAAATAATTTCTTTTGATAGTATTCTAGTGGAGGGATGCCACCCATACGCAGAGGATCTGTGCAAAACAATAAAGCTAACATTTCGAGGTGTGAAGTTACGCGGCCGTTGCAAGGTAAAAATACTTTTTTGGGGGGACAAACTCGCCTACATATTTCATTGATCTCAAGCTTCCCTGGCAGTGGCACACCAGGGCAAGATTACATTAGAGAAGTGGAGTGAATTATGTGTGAGCAACGTCAAAGTACTCTATCTGCAAAGTTAATTATGAAATGTCTGTGAAGGAAGCATGGTAACTGATAGGAAATTCAGTGTCTCAAGTCTCAACAGGCTTTGTTCTATCATTGGTTACCATTTTTTGTCTTTTATTTTTCTTCTTTTGCATTGTAAAATCAGCGACAAGACTATGGTCCTAAGGTGCGTGCGACTTCAAAACTTTCCTTTCCTGCATGGTTATGTCATCTATTGAGTCATGTGATAATGAAAGTAAATTGATAACTGACAATAGTTAGTTGACGTGTTCTTATGAGATAATCTTCATAAAATTGTCATTATAATTCATGGCATCTATAATTTCCAGGAACATAGAAACCGGTAAATTTAGTAATATGATGTGCACCATTTTATTCACTTTTGTGCTGGATGATTGAGGTCCCTATAATTGATCAAGGCACTGGAATACGGAATACCTGACCCTACCTGAACCAACTGAAACTCTGCAGACTTATCGATCTGGTGAAATGCTGCTTCCAGGCCAAAAAAACAAACCGCAGGTGATTGTCGCTTTCATTTTAGCTGTGATATTTGCTACTCCGTCACGCTCATGAAATGGATTTACAATGGCCTAAATCGTTGAAACTCCATGATTTTTTAATTGCATTTTGTAGGCGCACGGATTCTGGCTCGAGATCGCCGACAGGTTCGGCCATGGCGACTTGCGAGGCCGCGCCGCCGTGGTGACGACCGGCGAGTCGGATCGGAGCTCACATCTTACAGAAATCTGGTATTCGCAATGTGACCCCCCAATATTTTCATTAACCCCCCTATTCGGATCGCGATCCGATTTAGGGGCGTATATGTAAAACGTTAACCGAATATTTATACAAAACTTCCTAATTCGGATCGCGATTAATAGTCGCGATCCAATTTAGGGGTGTAAATGTAAAATGTACTACAAATATTTTCACAAACCCCCCTAAGTTTTTGCAATACGGTCCCTCGTTTCCGGCAGGAACCCCTCCGCGCGTTCTCCCCTTCTGCTCCGGCGACGGCCGCCTCGTCGCCCCGCGAGTCCTCCGGATTTACCCTCCCCAATTCCCGATCGGATTTCTTGTTAGATTCGCCGCGCGGTCGGGCTTGCGCTCGCGTGCTGATGCTACCCAGCGACGGGTGAGAGCCGCCGCCGCGGCGCTCGTTCCCCGGCCATTGGTTCGAGTTCGCAGGCTAGCTCCTCCTGCTCATTCTGGACGCCGCCGCCTCCGTCGTCCTCATCCTCATCGGGCGGCGCCCTGTACTGTATTTGTAACAAGCAACTCGTGCGAGGACAACATTAATCATCTTTGCTTCGAAGATGGGTCAGCAACAGATTGGAGATGATGCACTTGGTCAGCAATACTTCAAGTACTTCAACAACAGCTTCTAGCTTTGCAAGATCATTAGATCATCTGTACTGATGCACAAAACGTAGATGGTATTCCTCAATTGTTTGCTCAAACCTCGTTGTGTTCTTCAGTTTGGTTCAGAAATTCAGTACATGACGCTTGACAGACCATCTATATGAAATACATTTTTTTTCGAGCAAGTATATGAAATACATTCACATAATCATCAGCTCGCTAAGTTCCACGAGAAACATGAAAGGTAGAAATGCGAAGAACTGAAGACTGAAGAGTTGTAGGCTTAAGCTTGTTCGCACAAAGAGAATAAGAATTTGCGAGCATGTGCATACTGTACACTGTATCAAGCAAGCCTGAAACCTGGTTGAGAATTTAATAGACACAAATGTCAGCGTTTCATCCCTGTTAATTTTCAGCATGCCAAAAAGTTCTACCCCTTCTTTTCCTTTTTGCGTCATGTCTGGCAGGTTTCATCAGTTGCTTACATTTCCTTCCTTTTTTTTTCGAGAACGTGCATGGCACGTTTTTTCATTAAGCGGAAGAGAGAGTTTTAGCAAAGTACAAAAAGCGCCCGAAGGCGACAGAGTGAAACAGAAAGAACAGAAACGAGCCCTAGAAACGCTCGAAAGATACAAGCAGCCGCTAACTCCTAACAGCCCTAGAGTCTAACAGCGCACTAATCCCTCCGAAACCTGCGCGGGCCCAAATCCGTGCCTCCTCCAGGATCTTCGATGCAAGGGCCACCGGCATGAGGGCCGAGCGCTCATGAACCCGCCGGTTCCTCTCCAACCATAGCGACCAAGCGACCAACCATACCAGGGAGTCGAACCCCTTTTTATTTTTTTGAGTAGATTGCTTACATTTCCTTCAGGATGACAGAACCAGCTGGTGTGGCGGATGCGAAACGTGGCGCTCCCAAGCTTCTAGAAGTTGTATATGGGCCGCGTTTAGATGTTTCGCGAAAAAAATTTACAGTATGTCGGGCACACATTTGAAGTATTAAATATAGACTAATTACAAAACTAATTACAGATTATGTCAGTTCATCGCAAGACGAACCTAATGAGTCTAATTAATCCGTCATTAGCACATGTTTACTGTAGCAATTTATTGTCTAATCACGACCTAACTAGGCTCATTAGATTCGTCTCGCGAAGTACACTCCATCCATATAATGGGTTATTTTTTTCGACTACATTTAATATGCCATGCATGTAAGGGAACATAGTCGAAAAAAATTTCGCGAAACATACAGGGCCATGGAGGATCGAGCTTTTTGGCGAGGCACTTGTCAATTGTCATTGGAGTTTTTGTGTGCGTCGCGTACAAATCAGTGCTCCTGGCTCTTGGGCCGGCGGATTTTGCTCTCCTCTGTTTGGGATCTTCCGTCTGTGGGGTCCCGAATTTTGCCAATCGTTCAACTCTTCCCCTGGTAGTGGTGTGGTATGCCAGGGTGTATCGTATGACTCGGCGTGCTCCAGCTCCAGCACCCTTTCGATCAATGATGCCAGGGTGTATCAGTAATTCAGTATGACTCGGCGTGCATTGAAAAGGAAATCGTTCAATGGCACAGGTCAGTATTGTTGGTGGATTTCCTTTCCCCTTTTTTGTGGACTCGCAGTTGCTGTTGCGGTGGCGCGTCACCGTGAAAGCGACGGAGAAGGACGTCAGCTCCACCGGTTACAAGCGGCGATCTCTACGCCACCAGGAAATCATCGCGACTATCGGTGACACTGACCACACACGATTCGCTCTCGATTACCCAGCCTTATTTTACTTTAATTGCTAAACATATCTCGATTGGCGTAGTTTATCCTAATATTTCCTTCTTGAAAAGAGAAGATACATTTTGTCTTGTCAAGGCGAGAGTTAATTAATTAAACAAAGGCCGCCATGCCCATCGTGCTGCTGGTGCTGGTTGGACACATATGCACGAGACGGCACCGAGCCAGCCAAGAATCTGCTCCTGCCCTTCATCTCCCCCTTGTGTAGGCAGGCCAGCTCTCCACTACACCACCACGTGCCATCGTGCAGCCTACCGAGGCGGCGATAAGCCCCCATGGCCATGGAGAAAGCGGCCTCCTTCCTCTCCTCCCTCATCGGCGGCGGCGGCGGCGGCGGAGACGGAGAGCCGGCGGCGACGGTGAAGTCCATCCTGATATACCCCATCAAGTCCTGCAGGGGCATCGCCGTGACCCAGGCCCCCATCGCCTCCACCGGTATGCTCTGCCTCTGCACTCTGCTAGCAGACTGCTACTGCTATCTCCTCCTCAGCCATCGCGTGGCGGCGTGTAATCTGGTGGCATGTATGACCGGGCAGGGTTCCGATGGGATCGGCAGTGGGTGGTGGTGAACCCCAAAGGGCGAGCCTACACCCAGCGGGTGGAGCCCAAGCTCGCGCTCGTCCAGGTGGAGCTGCCGCCGGAGGCCTTCGCCGAGGACTGGCACCCAACGGCCGACCACCACATGGGTAATCTAATCTTTTGGACTCATTTCTCTGATTCTCTCTGCATGTATGTAGAATAGAATAGCACTGCAAGCCCAAACTGCTGGTACATGTTACTCATCTTGCTAGCCGTGATGGAACTAGTTGTACCAACCACATCTTAATGGAAGCAATGGATGAATAGGTGCAAATGGAAAAGGGACGATCAGAAACTGCAGCTAGCTAGTTTCCCTTGCCATTTGCCCTGCTACCAGTTTCAGGTGCTTCTCACATTGCCACTTCATTGGCAACTCTTCGCTAGCAATCATGCTCAGGAAAAAAGTTCTCGCACTGTTACATGTTTGCAAAAGGGTTTATCGGTTCATGGACACGGCATGTTAATGTCTCATATGTGCACTATTTGCCGTTTCATTTCCATGTTCATTTTCTTCAGAGGAGACTCCCTGAAGAGTAAAGGCGCAGTTTTTATTCACTCTTCTCAAAATATTGCAGTGATCAGAGCACCTGGAATGGACCCGTTGAAGATCCCTCTTGCGGCGGAACGCGCAACAGTTGATGATGTCTCTGTATGGGAGTGGTCTGGCTCTGCGTATGATGAAGGAACTGAAGCGGCCGAATGGTTCTCCACTTACTTTGAGAAGCCAAGTCGACTAGTGCGCTTCAAAGAAGGTACGAACCTACAAATTTTCGGTGGAGTAGTAGGTTTGCTCAGTTATAGGATCTTCTCTGGTACTTATGGACAAAGCTTGTTTGTTGCATTTTTTACAGTGTCGGAAACTAGACCGACCGATCCTAATTATGCCCAAGGTTACAAGATCATGTTTGCAGATTGCTTCCCGTTTCTGATAGCCTCTCAGGTACAGTTAATACTTATGTTCAGTTTCTAGATAAATGCCCTGTAAGAATGTTGCCAAACACAAAATTTGCAGTTTATAATGGCTGTTAGTTATGTTGCAGGGCTCATTGGACGCACTAAATGAGATTCTTAAAGAACCTGTTCCAATGAACCGCTTCAGACCAAAGTGAGCATCCTACTAGTTCACTTGTAATTTTGTTTCCTGAATAGATTCTCTTATTGGGTTATCCTGTTCCGGTTGATAGCTATCTGGCTACTAGTTGCGTAATTACCTTCTCACAATGCTGATCTTTCGGCAGTATTTTAGTGGATGGATGCCACCCATACTCTGAGGATCTGTGGAAAACCGTAAAGATAAACAACCTAACATTTCAAGGTGTGAAGTTATGTAACCGTTGCAAGGTAAGATGCTGTTGCCCTGTATGATTTTGCAGTTTATTTCTGAAAAGAACATGATAACTGATAAAAAAAAATTCAGTGGTCCAACAAGCTTGCTTTATGGTCTAATGACGACCTGCTTAATTGTATGATAATCTTATACTGATACTTCTTATGTCTCATGTATGATCTATTATCCTCTAAGTCAATTTATCCTAGCTGTAGACTACTATGGTTAGCTGATTTATTTCTGAACTTTAAGTAACATTTAATGATGGTTTTCATGTCCCACAGAAACTGACAAATTGGATACTCTGATAGTCTGATTGCACCTTTTACTTCAGCAAGCTAATATATACAGAAACAATGTTGCTTAGTTACTGTGTTGACTAATTCAGGTGCCAACCATTAATCAAGACAATGGAATAGCTGGCACTGAACCAACTGAAACTCTACTGACATTTCGGTCTGACAAAGTGCTGCGTCCAAGCCACAAGAATACACGGCAGGTAATTGTCTCATGCAGATGCAGCTCATTTTATCTGTTTAGACTGTTAGGAAGTTGTCTGTGGCCTTGCAAGTCTTTACTTCAACACCCTCAGGATCACTGTTAACACATTCTGATCGATTTGTTTAGGTGTACTTTGGTCAGAATTTAATCTGCAAGGAATCTCTATCAGGAAAGGGCAAAGGAAAGATCATCAAGGTTGGCGATCCAGTTTATGTTCTGCAGGCATTCACTTCTTGTAATGATGCTCCAGCCTGAATCAAGGCTTTTCAGTTTCCCATGTGCAAGAGACTATAGTAGCGGTAAATCTAGTTATCAACAAAACGTGAGAAATGCATTTGTCATGTGCACTCTGCCCCAGATAAATAAAACCAGCAGGCTGTTAATACTGCTGGATGATGCAATAAAACATTTCCCACTGCACACTAGTATTCATGAATTAGCTGGGCCTTCATCAGACTTATTTACTGCTATGAAATTACACGCCTTATTCATCAGAATAATACAAAACAATAACAAGTGCGTACCAAAACGAGGGCAAAAAGAGTTAGAGGACTGTCTAAATAGGATGGATAGAGTGTTTTACCCTATACAAAATCAGTGATCCACTGCAAGTGCCTTCACATACATCAGAACAGCATGTACCTCTAGTTCATCTAATCTTCAGAAAATGCAGCTTAGGGGATCACATCAAAATGTAATGGCAGCCATCGTTGCCTGAAAAACAAAAGCAAAGATACATACACAGTTAGATTACATGCGGTGAGCTGAAGAAATTGTTGCTGGGTTCTGAAACTTCTGTGCATTGCAAGAAATACTGAGAAGGGAAATGACTTACTTGGGTCCTTGGTGATGAGCATGGCGGTGCCGCCGAAGTCGCAGGTGGCGCCGCTGGCCTTGGTGCGCTGCCAGTAGCTGTTGAAGGCGAAGGAGGCGTGCGCCAGCATGGTGTCCGGCCGGAAGCACGGGCCCGACGGCTCGATGGAGTCGCAGTCCGCGCCGGAGCCGCACGCGTAGTCCATGGCCTGCTGCAAGATGGGGCCCGGCACCGACGGCTTCGCCACGCACCACTCCGACCCCACCGTCCCCGGCGACGGCGTCGCGAACGGCGGCGGGAACACCACCGGCGGCAGGAAGCCGCCGCCTCCCCCAGGGGAAGGGACGGCCCCCGGCGGCTCCGGCGCGTTCTCCGGCGGGCCCGGCACGATCCCCGGAGGGTACGGCGCGTAGATAGGCGGGCTCGGGACGGACCCCGGCGGCTCCGGCGCGAACTCCGGCGGGCTCGGGACGAACCCCGGCGGCTCTGGTGCGAACTCCGGCGGGCTCGGGACGAACCCCGGCGGCTCCGGCGCGTACTCCGGCGGGCTCGGGATGATCCCCGGCGGATACGGCGCGTAGATTGGCGGGCTTGGCTCGTACCCCGGCGGCTCTGGCGCGTACTCCGGCGGGCTTGGCACGAGTGCTGGCGGCTCCGGCGCGTAGTACGCCGGCGGGCTCGGGACGTAGGTGGGTGGCTCCGGCGCGTACTCCGGTGGGCTTGGCTCGTAGGTGGGTGGCTCCGGCGCGATCTCCGGCGGGCTCGGCACGATGCTCGGCGGCGTCGGTTCGTAGCTGGGCGGGCTTGGTTCGTAGCTTGGTGGGCTTGGGACGATTTCTGGTGGGCTCGGCGAGATCTCCGGTGGGCTTGGGCTGGGGAATGGCGCGACTTCAGGTGGGCTTGGGCTGGGGTACGGTGCGATCTCTGGCGGGCTTGGTGCAACCTCTGGTGGGCTGGGCGTGACTTCTGGCGGGCTTGGATACACGATGGGTGTGCCGCCTTCCGGTGGGCTTGGGCTCGGGTACGGCGCGATCTCTGGCGGGCTGGGCGCGACTTCAGGTGGTGGGCTCGGGTACGGCGCGATCTCCGGCGGGCTGGGCGCGACCTCCGGTGGTGGGCTGGGGTACGGCGCGACCTCAGGTGGGCTGGGCGTGACTTCTGGTGGGCTTGGATAAACGATGGGTGGGAGTGGCGGCGTGTCCTCCGTTGGCGGTGGGCTTGGGCTGATATCTGGTGGGCTTGGGCTGATGTACGGCGGAGGGTAGTAGTAGTCCGGCAACGGCGGCGGCGGGGACGAGTAGACGAAGGCCGGCGCCGGGACGGTGACCGCCGGCGGCGGTGGCGGCGGCGCGGCCGGAGTGAGGCCACAGTTGGGGGAGCCTGGAGGAGGGTTTGGTGACCCGAACACGTCGCCGAAGGGAGGCATCACCGGCGTGCTGTAGTGGTGGTGATGCTGATGCAGCTGCTCCTCTGGCCTCAGCATCCTTGCCCCTCCTGTCCAATCAAAATTGACAAGTTATTGTTAGTCATCTTGTAATCCGTATACTTGTCGCCAGTGAGTAACAAATTGGTAAAGGAAACGTATGGAATGAGCAAGCAATGGCGGAAGTATAGTGAAGGAATGATGCTGGAAGAATAAATGAATCTTTTGACAGTCATGTCAGAATACTAGAACAAGATACTAACAGCAGCTTGGTTGCTTGAACGGTGATCCAAAGTTCTCGTTTACAAAACCCAAACGCAATATGAAGAGCAGGTTAGCGTGGAAGAAGACTAAGATAGGATTACATCATACATACCGCATCGCGAGACGAAGGCGAACGCGACGAACAAGACGAAGAGCGGACGCAACAGGCGCAGGTACCCCGTGCTGTCCTCCATGGCGACCGTGCGAGCCCTAGGTCCCGGGTTGTTATAGAGGCCATGCCCATGCCCCGGGTAAACTACGGCAGCAAAAGGCGCCTAAAGCTGAGATCGAGACGAGTGAGGCAAGGCTGAAGCGAGGCAGTGAAAGAGTCATCGAGAATTCGAGACCGAGCCATGCATGTGTGAGCTTTTCTGCCGGTATCAAGCGCGGGAAGTGGGTAAAAGCGTCGCTGTGGACGAGTGAAGCGGCATGGAAATGATTGGGATTCGTTGGTCGCCCTTTTCTCCTTTGGCAATCTTGGCACAGATGCTTGCTTCGTGCCCAGAGAAATGCAGATTGGGAAGCTCTCGCCTCCCCCTTTTCATTTGCTTCGGGCTCACTCCAGATAGGCCCCACACGGGAACTCGGTACTGTTACTACTCGGTATAGTCGTGCACACATTTTGTGAGGCTCCAGGATGTACCAACTTGCAGCATCCTTGTAAACATGCCTGGAACCATTAAAGAACCAGTTGTACATGACACTCAAGAGAGATGCTACATCAATCAACTCGGCCAGGTTAAAAATGTTCGGTGGACGGATAACCAGAACCGGGCAGCGGGAAAAAATTCAAGCTTGCATCATTCCAGATATTCTAAGAACTAATTATTGAAATAGGCAACAATTTTCAGTTTGCTTTGATGCTTTCCAAACAACAAAAACCATCAGGAACATTTCATCAGGCTACAACCGGGCACGACTTGCCACAATTCATCATCAGATGATCAGACTCCCAGTGAGGCAAAATAAAAATGGACCAAATAACTTCTAAAGACTATCACTTCATTTCCTTCCCCCAGCTCGACACTCCGACAAGTCAGAAACAGCACATTCTTTAACTGCAAGTCTCCATTGACTAACTAAATGAACAGGAGGACCACTGCTGTGCGGCGATACACGCTCTGGCAGAGTCCATCGCTGAACTGCAAGGGGGTAATCTACCAAGCAAGGCCCAGCTTCTTCATAGGGCCATGCGTCCTGCTAGCCGACTTTCTGATATTCTTCTATCAATTGCTGCGTCAACCGAGTTCATCTGTTCACACAAATTGCAAAAACAAAAAGGTGTTAGATATGGTAGATGCCTCATGAATTCAAGCATCATCTCAGGCTCACCGGCCAAATGAAAGCTGACCTGGATCAAAACTCTGGCCACATTCTCGACCAAAATTAAGCTACAATAAATGCTACCGTATTGGCAGAACCTCAGCCACCTAGTTTTTGCTACAAACCCATATTTGCATGCAGTGAATTGGCGAATAATAAAAATAATGCTTCAATTGAAATTAAAATACATACATATTTGCCAACCGTCCAGGGCTTGGTCGATAACCCTCAGGTCATTAGCATGGCACCACGAGATTTGTCAGATTATAGAAAACTTACTATTAGGAAGAACGATGTAAATACCTACTTGGAACTCCTGACGTGGGCGAAATCAGCAGGATATAGGTGATTCAAATAAACACAGCAGAGACATTGTGAAAATGTAAAAAGGTAGCATAGAGCACAAATCATCTGACTCTCACATATATGACCAGATGAGCCTATCTCATATTCCCCAGAAAACATTCAAGAATAACACGCCCTTGTGACTTTAAGTTCACAATTGAGTATGTAAACTGAGAATACTATTATTTTGATTGTCCATGTGCAATGAAAATGGAAGTGGCAATTGTATCCACGGAACTTAGTATTTTAATTTTCCATTTAGGTAATAAGCTCAAAAGAAATGTTTGTATTACCAAATGCTCCTGTTGTGTGTCCATAATAGATATCAACTAAAACAAAAAGGACAAGTTCATATCCGTATATAACAAGCAAGTCAAAAGTAGTGAAACATTCCAAGATGAACGTTCACTCAATCCGTACATAGAAGCATATGATGCAACATGTATTACATATGGCTTAAAATGTTACTGAATGCAATAAATTGTGGTAGGTGCACACAAAATGTATTGCTCCAAGAAAATTGGGACAACCCCCCAAAGCCAAAGTTCACGATAGCTGAAACACTTTTGAATGCTGCAACAGCCTACTATTGCACTTTATCCTACTACCCTACAATTAACTGCCAAGAAGAGAACAGCACCAAAAAAAGATACAATGACCACGCACACAATTTAAGTAAGAATTGGTTGGAAGCGTCAAAATATCATATATCTATCACACGGTGCAGAACTGCAAGGTCGGATGATCAAACACCCATTTTGTTTGGGAAACTAAAATAATAGTCAAACATTAAAAACACAACTTACCTGGCTAGTTTCATCATGCACCTGATACTTGGGTAACGACAACCTTCTTTCCTCCTACAGGAGTCAACAAACATTGAGATTATTAATGTTTCAAGTCATATCGCTCTAATGCACCAAAGTTTGTGTAATCTAAACGAACAAGATATAGAAGCATACCATTGACATCGCTTCATCATCCCACACCAGATAGACCTCATTTGTAGCTGGCTGGGTACCGGAAGCTTTGTTATTGGATACCGCAGGTAAAGATCCAACTGCTGGACCTCCAGTGCCTGGAACAGATGGAAGCACATGTAAGTTTCATTGAGTGCACACCTTGCACATTGGGCAAAAACAAATACCGCGTCATTCAACTGAAGTACCATCATGACAATACTGAAGTTGCAAAAATAATAAGGGCAACGTACAGAACATTTCCTGTCAAACTAGTTTTTTCTTTCAGGATAAGAAAAATGAAGGCATTTTAAGATGCAATAATAACAGTTTCCTATATGTGTAACTTCTACACAAATTCAACAATGCACATGTTGAAGTCAACCGTATTTGCCCACAAGGAATGAAGAAATAGCAGATTGCACGCATTGATGTAAAGAAGGGCTTTAAGATCAACGTACCTTGGTTATTGGCTCCATATCCAACTGCTGCAGGAGAGCTTGCTGGGATGGTTCCAGGTGCAACAGATGCTACAAATGGGGAACTTGCAGCTCCATTGACAGTGGAAGTGTTAACAGGAAATAAAGGCTGGGAAACCTGAGGAGCAACAGGTGAAGGTACTCCTGGAGGAGCCATAGGAAACGATGTCTGAAGTACATTAGCAGGTGCTGATGTCATAGGATTAGGCACATTCTGAATAGGAAATAGTGGTTGTTGTGGCGGCAGTCCAGCAACTGGAGCAACTGAAACTGCTGGCTGTTGTGGGTAGGCTTGTTGTGGATACCAAACTTGTGCTGGTGGAGTAGGCCAAATTGGAGGTCGGGCCATCAAAGGATTCAGTGCAGGATTATAGCTGCCAGCAATATGAAAGACTTAGAAAATTTCTGGAGAGTGCTCATAATAATGATTACATGCAGAATGAGAACATAAATATTAAGGAGTTGCAAGCAGACAGGAGGAAGTAGAGAACGTACATTGGAGGTGCACCATAAGCTGGTCGTGGGGGAAATGCCATGCCTAGCGTATTAGGCATAATAACAGGCCTTACCTGTGGCACTTCTACTTTGGCTACCTTCACTGAATGGTCTTCCTCTGCACATGAAACAGGTGTCAGGTAAAGGGGGGAAATTATAACACACTTTCTTCTGGAAAGAAAAATGTAAACTAGCAAGTTCAGCTCTTAAAGAGAGATTATTTCCTGTGCATAATTTCATTCTATTTCCTCTATGTGAGCCTTGCATGCTGTTAGGACTATTCAAGAAACCTACGATACCAGGTGCTTTCCTAATTAGATCATGACAAAACGAGTATTCAAGAAACCCATGAAACCTAGTGTGTTCCTGATAAGAAAGACAAAACAACTGCTACTATTAAAAATATAAGAAACTACAGAGACATTGTTCTTCTAGATTCTTAACAGTTTTCGGCGTTCCCCAGTGGTAGGGACATATATTCCAGTAGAGAAATCACCATACCTTCACCGTAGTGAGCAGCCAATACATGTGCGGGGATTCCTTGCATTCCAAAGATCTCAATGTCCGTTGACTCCCTATCAGGCTTCGCATTAGGAACCCTGTAGCCAAAAATGGTTTGACATCCATAAGTAACGGTTGGAGTTGTTAACAGTTCACAAAATTGTACTTGAAAAAAAAACGGCACAAGAGTAACAAATAAGGCTAATAAACTCAGTAAAGTGAGATGATATCAAGGATAACATGTTTTTAAACACCAAGCATGCTCGAATCAAGTCTGACTGACATTAATCGATAATAAAATGAGCAAAGCACTAAACTAACTGCCTATGCTCATAACTGTAACACAAACTTATCATCCAGAACCCCGCTCTAGTTTTTCGAGCAAGTATCAGGCCATAACAAAGGGGGCAGTCGACAATGATTTAATTTCGAAAGACTAGAAAATTCTGGATGCAAGCCTTATGAGCATGTTTTCCAAAACTCAATCCCCAATTGCGGCACCACAATCAGGCGGCGCATGTGCAATCAAATCCATCTACTACGCCGCCAATATAGCAAGGGGGCAACAACAGATCGAATCAAGCAGGGCAAAGCGCCAGCTGCAATCAGCAGAGGTAAGCCCCCAATCCAGCCAGCCGCGCCGGATCGAGGCGTGCGCAGATCGAGGGAGGGAGGCAGGGGGAGGGGAGAGGGGAGGGCGTTGTTCTCACTTGGTGACGGACTCCTTGTGGACCTGGAGGACGTGTATGGCCATGCCGGAGGCGGTGGAGAGCTTCTTGTGGCAGACGTGGCACTTGAAGTGCTTGGCCTTCTGGTGCTGGACGAGGATCTTCTCGTCGTCGAACTCGCGGTCGCAGTAGTAGCAGAAGACCTTCTCCACGCGCTTCTTCTTCTTCCCCATCGGCGCCCGCGCCCCTCCTGACGCCTCCCGCCCTCTCTCCTCTCTCTCCGGCGGCGAGGGCCTCGGCTAGGGTTTCGGCGAGGTCGGGTAGCGCGGGGCGGGGCGGGGGCGGGAGCGGGAGGGAGGACGAAGGCGAGGGAGGGCGAAGACGTCACGCGACGCGGACGCGGACGCGCTCTCGTCTCGTGCTGATGGAGGGCTTGGTCGGTCGGTGCGGGATTTGGAGGGGGCTCTTTGCAAATATAACACCGCGGTGGAGTGGTGGTGATCCTTCATCGGTTTCGGGCTCTGACGACTGACCGACGTGCGCGCGGGTGGACCCACCCGGTGGACTTTCCCTTTCCACGGCCTCTCCTTTTAGGCTTTGGGCCTCCTCCCTGCTCTCTCGCTCTCTCTCTCTGACGACTTATGGGCTCTTAGTTGGGCTTTGCAACTCAACGGTATGTTGTTATGGCCTTATGGGCTCTTCTTAACGAAATGGGCTGCATATTGGCCCATCTTATCCTGAGCTTTCAACCTCTCGCGCCAGAAGAAGAGCACGACAATGATTTACTCCATCTTATCATGAGGAACAAATTCGCAGGAGAGGATACGTGTCTCGTTACACCGTTTGTTTGAGGTCTTCTAGTATTTGATAGCGTTGCAATCAGATCCTGGGTGTATACATACTCATTACCTCTCCTCCCTCACCGCAATAAGATACCGCAATAATTTACTTTCTGATACTGTTACCACCAGTGCAACCAAACAATGACAGTAATCGCCCATTTCGCCATCTAAAACACTGTAATCTTATTTCCTTTACGTTACCGTTGTATGAACCAAACGCATCGGGCAACCTAATCGCGGGCTGTTCGGTTCTCAGAGCACGAAAATAGCGTACGTTGAGAAGAGGTACTCTTTTATTTAAAAAAAAAATAGATGTACTCATTTGAGATTTGACAGTGACGTTTTACTTGCAGTATATCAAACACTCTTTCTACAAGGCGGAATATGAAACCTTCAGGATTTGCAGTTTGCATGTACCAAAAGAGTTGAACAGATATTAGCAGGAACATTGTAGGATTGAACCATTTGTATTCTCTTTCGAATTTGTTGAGGATTGCCTTTTAACAAGAAGCATGTCCCCACACTAGTCTTCTGTTCAAGCTCAGTTTCTAGTCTTGTTGTCTGCCTAGAAAGGTTGGTCTTTCTTGAGAAGATATACCAATGGTTCGTTTGTACAAAAACACTCAGCTAAAATTATCACAAATCTGCCATTGTTTAAAAAGCAAAGATCCAATCGCATGACAATCCCATGTTGTGCTTGATAGTACGCATTAGTCTGGAAAGGAACTAGAAATATCATAAATATTACATGAAATAAGTGAACGGCTAGCTCATCAGCTGATCAGCAGAGGTTTGTCCCTGAATTGAGTCAAAGGACCAAAAAAACAGTTGAGGCTCCAGTCTCAAATGCAAGCACTTTCACTCGCAGGGCAGCTCAGTGCTTACAGATGCAATTCATCGGATTCATCTTATGAGTGATGCTTGATCAGCTGCTGCTCCCGGTGATTTCTTTGTAGGTGCTCTTGATTTTGGTGATCAAAGCTTCCCTGTAATGTATCGGCACAGAGAACTCGATAAGAATACAAAAATCCACCAGACTATAGCTAGTTCCTCTTTTATGCAAGCATAGCATCAATAACATTGTTATTTTCTTTCTAAATGGAGAGGAGAGCCTATTAAAAAAAAGCAGAGGAGGTCTATCTGCCTTTACATCAAGAAAACAGGTTAGATAAAGTTCAGAAGAAATTTGTACAGGGAGATCATATCCTCGTTTCGTTCCTCTTTCATTTGCTGAAGAGATATTTTACTTTTAATAAAATAAAGCATAAACATAAATCCATATCCACACTGACCAAGTCCTTAAAGACCTTATTGCTCCAATTCAGGACATATCTTACTTCATTGAAAAGTGTACTAGTTCAGAAGATAATCTATTTGGTAGATAACAAAAGAAACTTAATAAGGATCACATGGGAATGGTTTACTTCCTAGTACTTGCGATATTTTTACGATTCAGGGGAAAAAAATATAATCTTGGTAGAAAGAAGAAAAAAATGACTACAGAACCAAATTGTAACGTAAAAGAGTACTGCAAGAACACTGTGCCTCACCTGTCTGGCTGGAAGATGAGGTTGCGGTATGTGAACCACTGCAGCAACACATTCCATGTGTTCATCAGAGGAGTTCATCGATCAGTAACACACAAGAGAATATATGCAATTAGAAATGCTTCAAAACTTACCCCTGTATAGCCGATACCAACAATCTCAAGGACACCAGGAACGAGAGGAAGCTTGTCGATGGCCTGATTGCACAAAAAAGAGGTTCAACTTGATTGAGGAAGAACAAGGTAATAAAGCTAGGCTTGACGTCGATCGAGCGCCCCGTACCTTGAGAGCCCCTACCGCCGTCCAGAGCGCGACGATGGCGGCGACGCCGATGGTGGCCACGGCATACTTGTCCTCAACTTTGTCCCACTGCCTAGAGACAACGCTCACGGTAACGCACACACATTCCCCCAGCAAATTGGCAGCAAAAAACTCAGAAGGAAATTAATGTAAGGAGGGCGTAAGGATGCTGACCGCGTCCTGGGCAGCCTTGACGATCTCCGGAACATCCTCCGTCGCGCTCTCGCCGCCGGACGTCGCTCTGACGGCGACGCCTCTCGAGAGCTTGGAGCCTGCCGACCAAGTTAATTAACAAGCACGCTGTTAGCAAGGCTTATCACCACCAGCGCGTAACCACTAGCAGAGAAGAGCGGGGATCCAGCGGGGCGACGAAGTTGTTCTCACCGCATTGGGCGAAGGACACGGCGGCGCCGGCGGTGGCGCGGCCGCGGGGCAGCGGCGCGAGGCCGAGCGGCGCGGCGAGGCGGCAGGCGGTGGCGGCCATGGGATGGGAGCGAGCGAGCGAGCAGCAGCTGTGCGCGCTCGGATCACGTGTTGAGCGGAGAGGATGCGGCAGGTGCGGTGCGGCTTTGTGTGGGAGGGTGCGCGGCGGAGGGAGGGACGCGAGCGCGCGACAGCGACGGCGGGGGCGCGATGTGGTGGAGCGGCCGGGGGAGCGGATTTTGGGCGCGCCGCGCACCACACGTTGTGGGATCGGGAATCGCCCTACGGATAGTGTCGATCGATAGTTTCAAAGGGGGAAAAAAACACGGATCCAGTTCGAGTGGACAACGGCTAATACGTCGCTTAGTACATGTGCACTTTCGTACTACACTACACCGCATACTATACGACCTTTCATCATATCGCAAAACTTTGTAGTACATTTTGCATATATTTCCATTGTCCAAAAAAAAAACTGTATAGAGCACGCCCCGCATCAAAAGAAAAGTGGCAAGAGAAAAAATCTATACAAATCTCCACCGTGGTGTGATATATTGGCATTGCTCAAAATATAAGCATGATCACTATCAAATACATAAACACTACAAAGAAACCCAAGATATTGAAAAACCCACTAAATTTCTGCATTTATATTTCTCCAACATACAAGAGAAATATTACATTAGATCTGCCTCTTTTCAGGGACCTTTCCAATGCTACTACAGCTTCTCATCATGTTTACAAATGCTACCGTTCAAAAATTGAACAACTGCTGTTCTGCCATGGGAACTGGACAGCTGCACGATTTCACAGTTTTACACCCTTGTACATGTTATCGCTTTTCAGACTTTATGGGAACGCCCTTGTACATGTTGGCGCGCTGCCGGAGGTCGTCCACGCGTGGCCTTGCGACCTTGTTGTTGGGATCAAAGAGGAGGACCTCCTCAAAGGCCTTGAGGGCCGACTTGAGGTCTTTCTTCAGCTCATACGCGTCACCCAAATTATTCCAAGCCGTCACGTATCCTGGCTGGAGCTTCACGGCCTTCTCAAACTGCTGGATTGCCTTGTCCAGTTTGTTATCTCGCTTGTAACTGACCCCCAGGGCATTATACACCTGACCAACAAAGCAACAGTGTTTCACAAAGAGAACATGAAGTGGGGTGTTTCCCAAACACTATTCTACTGCTTTGAGTTCATATTTCATAAGCACAGATATGCACAAGGTCATTGCACTCTGATTACATGTAATCAGAGTGCAATGACTCTGATTTACAACTTCAGGATCAGGAATGTGTGTTACATACAATGTAATTAATTTCAACAGGAAGTGTCAATGTGTGTCTGAAAGAGCTAAATATTCTGCATAAATTATTACCTACTTCACTTTCTACAAGACAATTGGCCACAGTACATGTGTTTTGCTAACAATATCAGCTTGTATTTAAATACTTCCTACCTTATCCTTTTTAGCAAGTAACAAGAAAATAAACAGGCTATTACAGAACATCTGTTTCTTGGGTGCCATAAGAGGGCCTTTCTATAGCTTATAGTGAACAGCTCAACAAGTCAAAATAAAGTATAAAGACATCAATCAGACCTTTTATAAATTATAATGTCTATCAGAAAACATCAGGATAAGCTTGCCACTAGCAGGATTCTTAAATGTAGAAAATATTACTTAGTAGTTAAGAACAACTAACCTGTGCAAGATCTTGCTCATCCCTATCCCATTTGTCAATTGCTTGCTGCAGATATTTGATGGCGGCTGGGTAAAATTTTCTCCGTAGCATAACTGCTCCAAGCTCAAAATACTCAGTAGCACTTGCATCACCACTTCTCACTTGTTCCTAGTAATTAGGTTGGTGCGTTTTAGTAAACATAAAATTAGAATAACATATGAAATCTGTTTGGAAATTTTATTATACTTTAAGCATCATCCACAACAAGCCACCTCTATAAGCATGACCTTTTCTTAGCAACATCAGGATTGTAACCATGGTTTGTAAAATACATCAGCTCTTTTTTTTCTAAATAATACATTTTTTATCCTGTGCAATGTGCAACTGCCCTCCTTCCTAAACGAGATACTCCCACCCATTTTATGAAGTGTGCTAAATAAAAGAAGAATGGATTAAGTAGTCAGGTTTAAGATTGACAAAGGATTCTGATAACAGTACAAAAGGAAAAGACGGTGTTGTGTTCCTATTGATATTGTCAATATTTTATCCAATATCTATATGAAATCAAATTTTTATACTTAAGAATCACAGTCGTTTCTGTAGCCAAAAACAAATGTTTGAGAGGCTTACTTGCAGCTCTTTGGCAGAAAGATCAAGCTCTCTGCGAACGAGAACCTGCCGAATAACAAAAAATGTACCAGCTCCAAGCAGGCCAAGTAGTATGAGAAGATATGACAGTTGAATCCCCAGCTCAAACAGCTCTCCGACCTCGTAAACCACATTTAACTTTGTTCCGACACTAGACTGTGCTGACTGTGCAGTACTGAACCATACCATAGTGCAACATGGAAGTGCACCAAATTGCAGAAGCAAATTCCTGCTTCTCCTATTATCCTTGTCTGAAGGGTGACAGGAAGCTTCTGGTATATAAAGGCACATAAAACAGCATATGTCAGTAAAAAAATTACAGAGAAGTGATTTCTAGCTTGAAACAGTATTGAAGTTTATAACACCTTAACAATTCTATTCAGTTTACAAAATATGTTAAATGACATTCAGAGGTTTTGCCATTTAAATTTCAGTAAATAATCAGCTGCAAAGGAGACTAGCTAGGTTCCCATATAAGGAAAATATCAGATTTACATAGCTAAATTGGCATCATTTGTAAAATTACTTTTTCCCCTTGCTGAGATATTTGCTGACCAGTGAGTATGTTCTTATCTATCGCCATTTGCTCAAGAGATACTATTATCAGGACAAAAATCGTAGGATCACATTGGTAACATAATTTATGCACGTTTACAATCATACTACTAAGCGAGACCGTTCTCACTTAAACAGAAAACCGTTAATATATAGTTTTGAAATACCAAGGTGCTTATAATAAAAGGGCAATATGTGCTTTTTCTAGGAAGAAAATTCGTACAAGCACAAATATTTGGTAGAATGGACTTACCTTCTATTTCTGAAGCTAAAATGACTCCTCTCGCTGGTGATACGCCTTCCTTAGCAACAAAGAAAAAACAATAAGATTGAATATGAAGCTAAGACATGTTGGTATAAAATGGTTATTCTAATTAATGAAGGTGCTTCTTCCAGTTACTGAATATAGAGCAACAGAAGACGCATCATCATGCGCATAAGAGTACCCATATAAGTTTGAAATGAAGCTTTTACTTGTGCCGAATTTAGAACCTTTTTAACATTTATAGTGCACCCTTTGAATTGAGGAATTACTTTCTCAGCAGTTCATTCCATTATTGTTAGAGTTAGTAGGCATCATGGTCAAGTTAAAGATCGAAATTGCAAGGAGACGAGCACTTTTAACAAAAACTGCAGGACCTTCTAATTACGTTTAATTGAAGGAGGAAAGACATCTAAAAATGGAACAGAACATTGTACACTCTAAATAGACTGAAGAATTTGGTAGCCCCAAACAAAAGCAGCTCTCGTTCGGTGTAAGAGAGAGATCTCCTACAACAGGCTGGGTTTACTCACCCAGAAAAGCGCCCTCCTTCCAGCAGAGGGAAGGAAGAGGACGGCGGCGAGCTCCGGCAGGAGTAGGCCCGGAGGCACGCTCAGCGGCGCGGGCGATGAAGACGCGACCTCCGTGGTGGCTGTGCGCGGGAGGCCTGGACACCGACGAGGGAGCCGCCGGGCGGAGGAGGAGGCGGCCAGGATCGACCCACGCTTGCGACGGGAAGAGCAGCAGGCGCGCCATTGCCCCGCCGAGGATGGGATTCCCGAGCTGGAAGATAGGCCTGCTGCGCGCCGCTAGTACTACACGATTATTCAGACCCACACCCGTTTATTTGTCCCGCCATGAAATCTGGGCCGTCCGTTTTGAGATCCAACCGTTGACATAGCATAATCGTCACTCGCTAACCTCCACAGTCTACTCAGTCAATGCCTGGCTTCCGCCAATGCACTCATGATCCTCGTTTAGTGCCCGACTTTCTCAATATCCTCCAGTTTTCATTTTTCGAAGGGCACGATTTAACTCAGTACAATCGACCAATTCTGCTTGTCGACCAACTTGTTTTGGCTTATTCTATTTTCTTCTCTCTCACAAAATATTATTGAAATAGTCAAAACCAACCGCAGCCAGCGAACTTTTCTACCAACAGAACATGCAGAATGTCCAAGAATACATTTAGACCGTTGAAGTCAGTCTGTCTCACTGTACACAGTTACATAACCTAAGTAAACCTAAACCGTGAGTGTCACAAGGATAAAACTCATCTTTCATCCGATGAAACTTATTCTAAGCGTATTCTTTTATTGACATTGCTAAGTCATTAATTTTGCTAATGTGGGCATATAAATCGATGCGTACGAAGCTCTCTATGAAAACCTGTTGAGACTGGCCTAACGTCTCTTATAATATATTAACCAAAATAATATTGTTTGAATATTCTCTGTTCTGCATTACACCAACACTGAGGTACAGCTACACTCACAAGGCTGAAACTACATATTCACACAACGATTACTCAGGCACACATGAACATGATACCTTAAGCTAGCTCCAGGGAAGCTATAAATGGGGTGTGTTCAGTAGCAATGCGACTGCAGGGAAACCCTATGCCCTATGCATTGCTCTGTGATCCCTTTTGTACCTCAATCTGCTCCATAATCCTTTCCGCTTTCATCCAGAAGTCAGCATCGTCATCTTCCTCCTGCAGATGTGTGGATTGGTATGCTGTTACAATTGAGCACACTGAGCTCAGCAAAGGCAACAGCAGGAAGCCAAGGTGACTAACCAAGTTACAAAGGTTGGAAGCACGATCGATGTTGTCGATGCTGTCCGCAAATTTTACTGCTTCTTCCCACCAATCAGGATCCTCCTCATGACTCCCCATAACAGATTTACCATCAGATGGGTAGCACCCGTCGGTGCTGCTGTTGTCAAAATTGATTTCTACAACTTCGCCCTGATACTCTGTCTGGGCTGACTCTACTACGGAGCTAAGTTCAGGCATCACATCCCAGGGTACAGGACGCAGTGGAGAACGGTAACCTACTCCAAAGCACTCATGTTATGAAAACAACAATAAATCTGTGAACTGATATTCAATGCATTGGTGCTCCTCACTTACCTTGACAGTCAGGGTCATAACACTTTTGGTAGTATGCTGCTCTTTGGAAATCAACGATGTACATCACTGGTGCATTTGATATAATTGTTGATTAGCTAAGGTGGACACGAAATAGCAGTATAACACAGTATTAGAGACAGTTGATGTTGCAGAGCAAAATTGTTATTATCACTTTCTGAGTGTTATTGTTACCATGATTGCTCTTATGCTCTCTTCCAATATTCTCACAATATCTGCTTCTTGACATGCTATATATCATCAAACCATACTGTGAAAACCAGTACCAGGATCGAATTTTTCCTGGAGTGAAATGAATGCACAAATGTTTCAGGTAACAATATTTATCCAATATCAAATTATCCCAATATTGTAGTAGTATTATAAGCACATCATAGAATGAAGCATTTGTCAGCCTTCAATATGAATTATGCAAATAAAGTAGTAACATAAACTATATCAAATATAATGTACTATTAGATTAACATTTTTATTCCTCAGAACACCAAAAATATGCTCTCCTTTAGCAGAGGAAGCAGAGTTTTCATTGTTGGTGTTTGAGGAGCCCTGGTTATAGAGTATATACAATGACAGAAATGGATCTCAATTCTCAAGCCAGCTCTAGTGAAATCTGCATTTGGATACTCACGCAGGTTTCCAAATCCAACGCAGGTTTGGTTTTGGCAAAAAGAATGAAAAAGAAAATATATTGGACAAGGATACATCTTACGGAATCCAATTTGAAATCAGGTATTTAACTCCGCAAAATTCTTTGAGGTGTTCCAGTAACTACAGTTAATCCCAATATGCATTTGAAAGTAGTATGCATTAGTTGTTCTATTTCAGGAATTCTGATATTTGAAAAAACAAACCAAGAACTAGATTTACAGAGCCTACCATTCCTAGCCTTCACAATGAAAAAATATATATCACAATTGTTGCGGTGATATAATATAAAGCTAAGTTCCATAACATGATTATGCACATGAACATCCATTACAAAATTTGGAAAAGTCTAAGGCAATAACATGGAAAAACATCCTGTGGAGTATACATGAATACACATTAGAAACACGAACAACTATCAGAACAAATAAAAAAACAATTATGAGGATGACTAACAACCTGAAACATTTCCAAAAGAAGCGATAGACTCAATAAAGGCATCCAAAGCTGGAAAGGGAGATTTCCCATAGGTACATTCATGAGGAAAATCACTTCGATAGGTAGAGATGGGTTCCTTGCTCCTTCCATGAATCTGGTCGTGGCATAATACATTACAAAATCAGCATATAGTCCATTTTCTTAAGTGGAAAAATGTCAACCGCATACCATCAAGTGTTGAACAAAGTATTCCAGGATGAAGCCATCCCACTTGATTCAATTTTCTACCAAGAGTGGTGGGCCATATGGTTCAAGGAAATTGGTTGAACCACACCATCCAGGATTATTCATGTATGCAGTGTTTGGTACATGCAACCAAACACACCCTAACCCCCTAAGGCTCACCTACTGAATGCAAATTATGTGGCAACACCTCAAGGCTCTTGGGCCCTCAGACGCAAGCAGCTTGCATGTCCAAGCATTGCCACTGTCAAATTAAAGATCTACTCCCTGGTATTTGTTAATTACAAAAAAAATGGCTCTAATTGATGGTTACTGGTCGTTTTATTGCTCTTGTCATGGCGCTGCTGTAATCTAGTTTTTGATGTTCTCGGGTTCTTTGCTTTCTACGTTAATGAAATGACGCACAGTTTTCCTGCGTGGTTCGAGAAAAAAAGAACTAACAACATTACCAGAATAAAAGTAATTATGGTCATTTTAACACGTATCTAAATATGTATGACAATGCTGAAGTGATTTATAATATGAAGGCAACAAAATATAAAAGATTCAGATTATTTTCAGAAAAGTACACTAGCATGAAAATAAAATAAAAATGTAATGCTCTGATCCAAATTGCATTACTTACTTGAGGCATGCTGAATTCAGAGTCAAAATGCAACATCTTCTTGCATTCCAAGTCCAGTTTACATATCAGAAGTTTTTCACAGTTATCATCTAATCTGCAAATAAGTGACTCCATAAAGACATCTTTATCATTCTGTAACAATTAGAATACAATGTCAGATTGCAATAGCAAAACAGATATCAAAACCACATAAGCTTTTCAAGAGAAAGACATATATAGAAACCTACAGACTGCTGGGATGACAGAGACAACATAACAAAAGCATGAAAGAAACAGGAAATCAAAGATTATATATTTTATTGTAGTACTCATCAACTGAGCAGGTTTTATGTTCCTTAAAACGGTAAAAACAGAAGTCAAAACTTCTACCTAAATGTATTCTATGCATTATTATACGACATTATTGCAAAACAATCAGAGTGAAATATCTAAAAACAGGCTGAATTCAGCTTTGGCTGACAATCATATTCACTTAGTAACAAAAATAGAGTGCATGCTCAAGAGCTTACCATTTCTTTGCATTTGAAGCGTCTGCTAGGCACAAGAAACGATTTTTTCCCAGACTTTGATGAGAAAGCCAAACGGAAACAGCGATTACGAGAATAAACAGCAGTATCCATGAAGAGCTGATCAACAGGACCTGTAGAGCTACTCTCTTTTGTAATATACAGTTTATCAAGGTTAGGATTGGCTGAACGCTCAGCTGCGATTTGTGAACAGACCTGTTGAGGATGAATAAAACTTACAGTCAGTCCTGAAGTGTAGTAAAAATAAAGGTAAGTACTTACAATTTTGATATGTGCAGTAGATCTGAAAACAGAAACATTGTTGATGAACTGTGATAATTCTTCCAAAGGTCCTTAAACAAAGACATAACATGAATCCTCCTATTGGATATCCTACTCTAGAGTCTAAAGATCATGGAACACACAACCCACAATAACTTTTGACTTCCATGTTGTTAAGTTTTGGTAAACTTTATTAAATATATTGCTCAAAAAATAAATTTTAAAACTGTCAAGCACTTGAATATAACCAGTAGAACAATAGCAGCAGTAGAAACAAACAAAAACGGAGAACGAGATTGAATAATACCTCAGAGACAAATGCACCAACATGGGAGTTGTCTTTAAATGCAACCTTGGGTATACGAATGATAAGATGGCGTGAAAACTTCTCTAAAAAGAGAAAAGGGTAATAGTTGTCATGTGATTAACATTATGCAGTATAGAAGGTCACCATGGCAATTGACTAGTACATAATATAAACCCCCCTCCCCTTCACTTTCCCCACCTTTTAAATTGTTAATTTCCTAGGGAATCAAATAGCAGTAACAGGCTGCATTATAAACTAAAACTGTTCCACGTTTACCCAAAAATTATAGAGATAAATCAATTAGTAAGTTAGAATTGGCATGCCCTCGCAGCGGATTCCATTTACAATTTCAATGGCAATTTGTGGGGATTGAACAAGATTTGATCATTTGATCCAATCGAAAGGTTTTTTTTGGAATACAATCAGAACATAACTGAGACACCTTCAGTAGATGAGTCTAACTCTGTGATCCATTCTTCCTGTGCTTCAATACAATATTTGTCGCGTAAGGCACTGAATATGACAGCAATCAATATATCGACCATTTCATCTGCATCTCTCTTCTTGTTCAATCTTGTATCAAATTCAAGATCAAAGTAAATGTGGCAAGGTGAACCCTGTAGAAGCAATACAGTTGTTAGATTGGACATGCTGTTAAAAGATAACAGTATATTTTATGGAATAATATAATCATGTGCCTGATGAATCAGATTAGAAGGCACAATAGCACTTGAATTCCACAAAGTCAAGAATCCATTCAAAATAATTTTATAACTGAATGAATATATGCACTATAAACAAAGGTTCGATGACATTTATGTGCTTTAACAACTTTCTGTTACTTATTATCTACATCATCAGATTCAGCCATACAGGAATAGAACATCAAACCAATGTGAGAAAAAAGACTTATTTGCATGGTACCATTGGCACAGAATCAACAGACAATGACTTGCCTCCTGGATAACTTCATAGTGATGGCGAATCTTGGAATCCATATCATTGTACCTGCAAGAATACAGCAATAAGGAGCGGTGACTAAGTGCAGGCTGTACAAATGGCTGGCATTTTAGGGAAAACAAAACAAAATTCATAATTAGCTATGAAGTGATGGACCCATTTTGAACTGCAAGAGAGCAGTTAGGCACACACAAACAAGAAGTGAAATGGCATGCATGAGAAACAGTTTACTAAGGAGTAAGGACTCAAACCTTTTCCAGAACTCGTCGTATGTAGACACAAGGAACCTTCTCGTCCCTGTCTTATGATCTTGATAGCTAAAGACGTTGGTATGCGCATGTGCCTTGGAGAACCTGATCGCCTCCTCTTGCCTAGGAAATGTAGCCCACACAACGTCCCTGTATAGCCGACGACAAATAGTAACTCAGACAAATAACGAGCATTATACGCTATCAACAAGAGCACACAATGTGTCATGGACTAAACTCTCCACCTGGGGATCAAGTCAGCTTGCTTATTCAGATCAATACGGATCTCACGCAGCAGCCTCAGGAGGCTGTGTGGCTTCTTCACCGGTACGCCTTGCGGGGAACCGTAGAACACGATTGGGGACATCTGCTTGCGGCCTGTAAATTTGATCGCCCCCGACGACAGCGCGCCATACTAGGAAGCGCAAGTGTTTGCAGAAATTCCTCAGCTTTCTTCCAGTCTGGAGAACAGGCAAAAGGAAATGGCTCGACCTCTTTACCTTGTCCGGCGTGGGAGCATAAGAGGAGCTCCCCCCACCGCTACCGGCGATCCCCGCCGCCGGGGAGACCCGCGACTTCTTGCCCCGCCGGAGCGGCCTCTCCCTGAACGCCGACTCTGGAGGCCATCGAAAAGGCGGAGCGAATCATCGACAGTGAGAATTGGGAGACAATGCAAAATGACAAAACAAAATGGCAGATTTTGGGAGAGGTGAGTGGCGTACGGGGTGGGGAGACGCCGCATTTGAAGCAGGCGAAGAGGCGGTCGACGTCGTCCTTGGGATCGTAGGCCGCCATCGCACTCGACTCGACTGGGTCTTTCGATTTCGCCCGCGCTGATGAGATCTCTCTAGGGTTCGTACAGTTTCGCAGGGGGGTTATCTGACCAAGTGCTCGTGAGCGGGAACCTGGTTTTTTTCCTCCTTGAGAGCGGAAATCGTTAGTTTGCTGAGAGTTTCGCTAACAGTGACAGTGTGTCAGTGTTCACTTTGAGTTTTTATTTGTTTATAAGTGTAACAGGCCAGATTTTTCCCTCGCAAAAAAAAGGCAGAGTTTGAGGGTTTGTTTTGAGATTAATTCAACACTTTCCAAAAATGGTCGAACTTATCATTTCGCAACAACAAATTAGAATACTGTTAAAAAAACTTCTGTTAACCATCAATTGCAAACATCCCTTCTAAGATAACTAAGGGTAGCAAAGGGGCTCACGGTGCAGTGACAAAAGGCCACCGGCTGGAGAGCCCCCACCCAGTGTTCAATTCCTAGGTGATGCATAATTCGTGGAAAATAAAAAAAATTCCTCGCTGGTCTCGTGTGCCAAAGCACTAGTCAAGACGGCCCAACTCGGCTAAGGACCGTGTATGGCCCAGGTAGGAGTTTCACGGGTTACGTCTCCTAGTGTCCTGGTGGGGCCAGGGTTCGGGGATTTTCTCGGCCTGTGTGAGAAGGCCTTCTTCTTACGTACAATGCCCGGGGGCGGCTTGCCCCTCGCAGGTCGAGTTTTTTTATAACTAGAAGGGTAAGTTTAAAACAACAAAGAATTAACAGGATTGTGAATCTCTGTTTGCTTCTTACAGCTAGTATACAAAAGAATCGACATGTGTGCTTCTGTACAAAAAGAATAACAGATGGTCTACAGGTGAGACGCCCCTATGTCATAGAATACACTGCTGCTAGACATCAAATGCAATTAGACAATTGCGTCGGAACGAGTGGGGAATTCAAGGCCTCGAATTGCAGGGATGTTGTGCACATCATCTGTAGAGTACAAGGGAACGAACCAGAACAACTTTTTGGTGCCAAAGACCTGCGGTAACCTGTGTTACATACATTACGTATGATATGAAGATGAGACAAATGAATATGCCACAAAGATTACCTGCTCTAAGTTTCTTCTCCATCCTAGGTCATACTTCCATGAAACTGACTTCTTTCGCTCGTACACCTAGAACAAGTTTGATCCAATGCGATCATATTGTATTGTTTTCGAAATACCATCAAGGGAACAAGCTATTAATCTACTGGGATGTAGTGCTACTACTGAGCTGCAGAGCAGGAAAGGGGAAACTACTAAAATCTGAATTAAAATAAATGGGTGCTAGTACATTCCATTGATGAATACTGGATTTTGAATCCTGCAGTCAATGATGGCCACATTTGACCAGTTTCCAAATTAACAGGTAATCGGGTTGGTGAAGTTTGATGTTTCATCAAGACATTTCTTTAATTTATGACTTGAGCAAAACAATTAAAGCACAAGGATTAATGTTCACAGAATTACCTCTATAGAAGTCGTATTACTTGTAACAAGAGATGTGTGCATGCCAATGAAACAGAGGAGGCTCAGTGCAAATGCTAAATTGAGAACTGCAATAGAGATCAACACTTAAGTAACTTGCGTGACTTTGAGGTAAGTTTGGCGATTCCAAGGGGGAAAAGGGTTTACCAAAAGCAAGAAATAGAATAGCAATATCTCCAGGAGAGCTGGAATGCCTACTTTCATCTTGAAAGAACTCAATAAAGTTTGGAAGTAGTACCAAGGTATCCAGTACTGTCTCAGCAAATGTGTACACCTACATGAGATAGAAAATCAACTTTAACAGAAACAAATAGCAAGAATAAGGTATCTAAACAGGCAAACAGAGAACAACAATATAGGACAGGTAACAGGTAAATAAAAAGAACAGCCATGTCTCTTTGTTGTAAGTACAAGCCGGGGCTTGGCTTTTAGGGCTGTCTGCTTATGGTTGGCTAACTTATCTAGTGGCAGAAAGCAGAGCTCACACACCAGCATACCATTAACTGATAATTAGTTGTCGGTAGGTCAGCATGTCAACTAGGAAGCAGAAGTATTGCCAAATGTTTATTACATATTTGCCAGAACAACCAAACCACAAAAGTAATGCCAAGTGCTTGTTACATATTTGCAAGAACAACCAAACCATAAAAGTAATGCCAAATACGTATTACAGATTTGTAAGAACAACGAAATCAGTACATTGGTTGAACTTGAAGGGAACAAATTGAAGGCATTGGTTAGCATCTACAGGCTCCTTATAGCCGAAGAATCAAATAATTGTCAGCATAAAAGAGACGAACAAACACATATTTGAGATTGAATTTTGCAGATTTATGTAACTTTGTGTATTATAAATCATTTTGTGATGATTTTTTGAAACATTGCAACATGTTGGGTTGCCTAAATTTATGCTAAAGGGGATGCTTGAACCAGAGGACACCAATAAATTTCATTTTATGCTAAAGCAGAAGCCATATGAAGTGTCAGTTGTACCAGGAAAAGGAGAAAATACTTATAGTTCCTTGCTCCAACACAATTCACTACCCAAATGCAGTGATGGTCCATTTTAAGCACACATCTATTACCTGTGTAGACAAAAGGAAAGGTTAAACAAGAACCTGGTGAAGAACTGGATGACATCTAACTTATTCATCCTAAATTTAACAGACACAATAGAAATTAGATAAGATTATTTTTTAGATAAAGGTGGGCAAGATGGCAGATCCTCAGCCAAGATAATAAACCAGAAGAAAAATCAAAGAGCTTCTTGGCTCTGCATCTATATCTGGTAGACTTACTATACAATGACTGGTCTAGATATTTTGCAGAAAGTTTACAGTATTTGTTTTTTCAAATCATTGCAAGGAACATCAATAAGATGATCCTGATCAGGGTCCAAAACCTGAACAGTGCGGCCAAAAAGTCAATGTAGATATGAGATAACTATCAGAAACAGTTAACATGGGAGTTTGGCAAAAGACTCACAAATCAACAAAGGTTTGATTGCATATTCTCAAACAGTGGTCAAAATTTGAGAGATTAGTTGCCATCAACAGGAAACACGACTTACAGACAGAACAATGATGACTGCGAGGAGGTTTGCCATTTTGACAACGAGAGCAATATCTAGGAGCACTTCCTTGCTCCTCTGAAGAGGAACCAGGATCCCGACTATCTTCGGCATCATGTCTCCAGTTTTCAGGTACAGAACCAGGATCGGTGAAAACAACCATCAAATAGCACCACAGAATCATTGCAAGCTGCAGAAGAAACAAGATCCCTGAAGAAGTTTAAGCAAGACAGAATCAAATATAATCGTGATTTGTATTTCCCCTTTAAAGCCCGCGTTAGAAAGTAAAAATATAATAATTCAAAGCTACAGTATGTGAATGAAATATTCTCAAACACTCGAGAATCAAAGTTATTTTTTCCAATACAAAATCTAGGAACTGGACCATCCTATTTATGCAAGAAAATATAGCAATGCTAAAGCAAAACAGAAATATATGAGTTTATATGGAAAGCTGAATCAGAAAGCTAAAAACATCTTCTAAAAGCTATTATTGGATTTTCAGAACCAAAAGCCAGCAGCATTTGTTTAGAAAGCTCCAAAAGCTGCAGCTCAAACAAACAGGCGCAAATCCCTTGTTCTGTTAATACCTTCCTCAGAGGCATTGGAGTGTATTGAGAGGTATTTTGACTTGTTGGGGATTTAATACGTCCCAATACAACCCAATCCCCCTCAATCTGACTCAAACCAAACAAGGCCTAAGCGAGTGTCTGGACTCAGGATGAATGGTATTTCATTGGAATGTAAAATATTTATTTCATATTCAAGCTAAACCCCAAACTTTCCAAGGAAGCTGCCATTTAGTTAACATCATATATCTCAAAAGGCAGCCATGTATTTAGTTAATGTTCCATTCAGAAATATGTAAGAAACATGCAGTCGAACATCTGTGGCTTTGACTCCTAATATGAAAAACAAGGCATCTTGAGACCACTAACTTATGTGGAAATGGTATAGTTAGATTTCTAATGAAATCACAACACAACTTTGTAGTAACATATTTATATAAAAGGCGATAGATAAAGTTGCAGCTTGAGGATGAATAGAGGTTGTAGTTAGTTAGTTTAGCCTGAACGGTCCATTATCAGTTACCACGACCAAAAGATTACAACACTAGTTAGTTCAGTGTCCAATGTGCTCAACCCAGGCAACCTTTCCTTTCCTTGGGTCAACCGCAATTAATTGCCAGCCCCTGTACTCAACCAAGCTGTCCCGACGTACGACTGAGTTGCTTCACAATTCAAACCTATTTTCGCAATTGCACAACAGTACGGGTCTGAAGTCTGAACAACGTGTGCGTGCATCAAAATTGTAGCACCCCAGTGAGCATGACTGAGATGCGCATTTGACAAGTAGTGTATCTTAACTAGCCCTAGAATCCAATGACAGAAAATCGAAAGCAGTCAGGGTGGTGTACGTGCAATGTAATCAATGAAGAGATGGACCGGGGAAATGAAATCTGATTCCGCAGGCTTCTGCAAAGCACTAGATTCCGGTTTTTGAGAGCACTAGACAGTTACGTCGGAATCTTGTCAAATCACCCGTGCTCTTGAGGCTTCTACAATCAGCCCCCATGTCGCAAATTTGTGACGGCACACTAAAAATAGATCTTAGCAGAAACGGGAGCGGGGGGAGCAGCGACGGCGTCGGCGCTTACGAGTACGTGGAAGGCAGCGAGCACGGCGGCCGCCCCAACCGCAGGGGCACCCCCCGCGAGGAGAATGGGCCCCCAGGCGAAGACGACGACCGCGTAGTAGGATACGGCGGCGATGGCGGCGACGAGCGCCACCATGAGGTAGCCCAGCCCGCGCAGCCCCGCGCAGGCGCGGAACGGGTTCACGTGCCGGCAGCAGTCCATCACCGCGGCCGCCGAGGTGGCAGGGGGAGGGCTCGCCTCGGGGTAGGAGGCAAACGGCCGACGCGGCGGCGGCGGCGAGGGAACCGGGAGGAGGCGGAGGGATCGGGGGGACTGCGACGCTGCGTGTCTGTCGGTGGCGGCGCGCGCTCTCGCTGTTGCTGGCTTGGGCTTGGTGCGTCGCTGACTAGCGGGCCCAGTGGTGAGTGACAGTTTTTTGCTGCTGGTGGGGCCACAATCTTCCTTCTCTGTAGAGTGAAGGTAGGGTAACTGCTTTTGTTGACTGTGAGAGCATATCCAAGGCGTCACGGCATTGAGGGAAAAAAAAGGTGCGATGTCTCGAGCAAAAGAAATGGAGACGGGACCTTTTCTTTTTGAAAAAATCGGGACTATTTTTAGAGCGGTGAGATTTTTTGTTAAGAGCAGAGAGAACTCTGATAGCTGCTCGTAAAAAGGGTCACGATCTGAACAAGTAAACACCGCTTGCTCGTAAGTTTCAGATAGTTGAGGATTGTGGCCTCGAATCAGCGGAAAGAACGACGAAGACGGGTCCGCGGGCGAGATAGACACATGATAGAGCACACGCTGTCACCTGTCAGCAGCGAATTTTGTGGTGGCGCCACCAGCCCACCAGCAGTTGGGCAACCCGAACACACGAACATGCATCCCCGTGCAAACCCTCCTACTCCTGGTACTCCAGTCGGCTGCTCCATCCCTGCCGGCTGCGGCTGTCCTGTCGCTCCCTCACACATGTTCCCCGTGTTGCACTGCCGCTGCCGGCGGTTCGGCCAGATTCCATCGCCGTACGCCATGAGTTGGTCGCCGCACACAGAGCCGCGCAACGCAACACGCATGGCATATCGTGATCCCTACTACTCCCTCCGTATCGAAATAGTTGTCGTCATTGACTTTTTCGCAACGTTTGACCATTCGTCTTATTCAAAAAATTATACAAATATTATTTATTTTATTTACGACCTATTTATCATCAAATGAATTTTGAGTTTGACTTATCTTTTCGTATGTTTACAACATTTTTTTTGAATAAGACGGATGACAAAGTTTACGAAAAAAAAGTCAATGGCGACAAATATTTCGATACGGAGGTAGTAGTATTTCGGTCCACACATTGTTGGATCGACCCCGGCCGTGCGGCGCCTCATCGTCGTCCCCCCGACGTCGACGCCGCCTTGTCGTCCCTGGCGCCGTGCCGTGGCGTGGCCTGCTGGTGCTTTCGGTTTCTCAGCCGTTAGCTGCTTCCCCGCGACGTCTCACGCCCGGCCGGCCGGCCGGTCGCGTGCAGGGTGCACCCAAACCCGAAAGTCCCGAACCCACGGCACGGGATGGATGACGCGATGCGTCAGCGTGCAGGTGTCGAACAGCCATCGGTTCCTTGACGGTGGCGTGTTGCCAAAGATCTTCTTTTTTTTTTTTTGCCGAAATGGCAACGCAAGTACTAAAAGATCGAAGCTAGGTGAGGAGTGAGGATGGTTGATTGTTTGCCTCTTGCAACTAGGTGAGGAGTGAGTCGCGTGCAGGGTGCTAGACTTCAAGTTCCAACTTGTTCAGTCGTGCTTAGTTATATCAGCGCGAGACTCGTGCCACTGGTATGTCAAACTGTCAATGTCCTTGTGACTCCTTTGTCGCTTGCTTCTCCACGCAACATATGCGGTCGAACTGGTGATGGCGGGGTGCCGTGGGCAGCGGTGTCTCAGAGCTGCTACCTACCGTAATCACCCTTTTTTATGGATAAATTTTTTTATGCCACTGAAAATTTAACTCATTCCCTGTGTGCCATTGAGTGGCATACAGGGGATGATTTTTGTGTCTATGACATGTGGGGTCAATTGCATGTAAGGGATGAGTTAAATTTTTGATGACATATAGGGAATTAGCCCCTTTTTCATGTACATTGCCCTACTTTTTTTTTATGTATAACTCTTCCATCACTCTTTCTTGTCAACCTAACCTTCGCTTCTAGGGTCAATTAACCTCCTGTACTCCCTCTGTTTTCACATGTATTACTTTTTACATTAATTGAGTTTTTCTTAACTAATTAGCGTGTCCACGAAAGAGGTGCTAGTAGCCTAGTACACATCATATTATGTACTGTAAGCTGGAAAGTTTGACTTCTACTTACAAGCTGAATTTTTTTGTCCTAAAAAACAGAGTGACCTTACCTTTATTTGGCTCTTTTAAACCGATTTGATTGGTGCATAAAGTTTTTTCGCTTAGGCATATGCATCTTAGCATCTATAGTAATCAAACCCATCAGTTCATGATTTGACATTGGCAAACATGCGCACGCACCCACGACCAGTGTCCATTTTTGGGGTTCGATATTACAGCAACATTGTTTTCAATACTGCGAACATGGCTTCTTTCTTTGCGAGGAATACTAATATGGTATTGATGGCTTGACCAAACACTCTGACCAGTCCCATCCGGCCGGCCGAGAATGTTTTTGCCTCCAACCCTTTCTCGATCATCTCAGCCGACCATTTGGTTAGCCTTAGTTCGTCCCATCATCTTGACTAACACGGCGCCTGAATGACTTAATTACTCGACGTCTGATGAAGATAGCTCACATGCATACATGGCAGCAAAATCAGTGAGCGATTAAGCGCTGTCCAAAGCTAGGATAAGATGGACCAACGCAAGCCAAATCATTGGAACGAAGTAAGCACAAGCTGGGCGCAGCACGCATTCTTTTTGGTGCTCCACACGCATTATTATCGGGCATGAGAGGTCACATGGTCGTGTCGAGTACAAGTGCAGAGCTGGGTTGATCGATCTATCATAATGGACATGCCGGTCGAGCTGGACATGTACCGGAAGCAAGCTCATGATTGATCGTCGATGAAGCTAGCGGCCGATCTGTATGGCTTACCCTTTTTCTCGCAAGTGTGCCATTAATATGCCTCGGCGCAGAAAGAAAGAACGACTAATATGTAGCATTACTACATGGTACATGCATGGTGATCTAGATAAAAGCCACATGCCCATATTCATCCTGAGGGCATGGTTTAGCCCTCCTCCAATGGTTAGCTCTTAGCTAGCTCATATAATATTTTTTCATATTTTAATAGAAGAGAGAGATGAGCTATCTCTTGATCAATAGATAGTCTCATACACGCACTTCGAGACTATGTGAGGATGACGTGTGGGTCATTCATACTAAGAGCTATGTGCTAAGAGTTAGACCATTGGATGGGTTGACTCTTAGAGTACTTAGAGCTAGGTACTATCTCTTACCATTGGAGTAGGCCTTATAACCCACCCTGCAGCCGGCTGTAAGCGACGAGCCATCCTATTTTTTTAATTTAGAGGTACACGCGCCATTAATTTCACCTCAGCCTCTAGCAGCCATTCGAACCAAATCGGAGCGGGCGGAGCGGGGCTGGCAGGGCATGCGTCCGCTTTCAGTCGGCGCATCGCCAGACGCCCGTTTTGTTCTCTTTTTTGAATTTTTTCTCCTCTTTCTCTCCTTCACGTAGGATTCAGCCTGTTTATAGTCCTTATAATACTTGCTCTATAGAGCCAAGAGGGATAGTTTAGTAGATTTACTCATGACTTCGAACTGCCATAGGTTTTTATTAAAACAAAAGTATTTATAAAAACTATATTATTTGCACACTTAAAATATCTTCTATTCCTCCATTTGATGGAGTTTTGACATTAGTTTGCACTGCAAATAAAATCTGCATAAAGATTAAAAACAGATTTTTAATAAAAATAATATATTTATGTACAATAGTGGTCAACCGTTGGCATGGAATGATTGTAGCTCTGATCATACTCGAACTCGATACCTCGGCTGCTTCACACATGCAATGATTGTAGTACCGATACGGCCGGTGCAGGAGAAACAAAAACTCCGAACAATTGCCGTCTCCCGGCTCGCGCCGGCCGCCGTGCCGACTTGTAGGTTCTAGCACATGAAAACTGGTTGCCCTGCATCTCACCGCACACCGGTAGCAAGCTGCAAGTCAACTACAGTAGTACTCCGTACTTCAAGAACAAAAGGGGGTCGCCAACCATTTTTCCCTTTTGGGCTTTCGCACTTTGGCCGCGTTTAGATGGAACTCAAAAAAAATTTACAGTATGTCGGGCACACATTTGAAGTATTAAATATAGACTAATTACAAAACTAATTACAGATTCTGTCAGTAAATCGCAAGACGAACCTAATGAGTCTAATTAATCCGTCATTAGCACATGTTTAGTGTAGCAATTTATTGTCTAATCACGACCTAACTAGGCTCATTAGATTCGTCTCGCGAAGTACACTTCATCTATATAATGGGTTATTTTTTCGACTACATTTAATATGTCACGCATGTGAGGGAACATACTCGAAAATTTTTTTACTGCCCATCTAAACAGGGAGTTTGCAGTAGCGGTAGTAGTACAGTGTGCACTGTGCAGGTGTGCTTCTCTCACTGCTCGTTCGTGCGTGCGCGCACGGGCGAAACGAGACGAATATTCACCTTTTGACCGCGGAAAAGCAGGCCCGGCCCGCTGACGCGCCTCCGCCTCGGCCCTCGGGCCCCGTACGCGTGAAGACACGGACACCCACTGACGTTGCGGGCCCCGCGTGCCAGGAAGCGTGGGCTAAACTCCAAGAAACAACTGCCACCGTTCCGACCGACCGCTGGAGGCGCGTCGGCGGTCGCTTTCGGCTGCCGACCGACCCGACCCGCCCCGCTGCGGAGCTACTAGCTGTGAGCTGGGCTCAAGACCGCACGCGATGCCACACCCGGGCTGTCAATGACGGGTGGGGACGGGCGCGTCTGGGTCTCTACGGCTGGACCGGTGGGCCCACACGCCCCCGACCTCCCAGGACGCGCCAAAAAAGCACCACGTTTACCGGCAGCGCTCCACCGGGTCCGGATTATAAACAGCTGATGCTGTTCTACATGTTTCAGCAAAGCAGTTACGTAAATGCCCTTGCTTCGTTCGTCCTCCCTTATGCTCGCAGTTAACCCTCCGATCTTGGCGTGATAAGATCTTCTTTTCGTGTTTTTCTCTGCGAGGTACGCAAAGGCGTGTAAAAAACAGTATGGTCCATGTCGTCGACGCAAAGAAAGTACAGGTGATGGTCGTGGATCAGTGCACGGTCTTAGACCACAAACATCAGCAGTGGGATTTCCTTTTTGGCATGTGACCCCTCTAAAATAGGTCTTATTACATCTACATCATACTAGCTTTGTAACATATTATCGTACCATCATCATTTACATCTAGGACACGTCAATTAGCATCGCGGTGGTTTTTCTATGTTGGGTTTTCACATGTGATATGGACGTTTTCGTTTTGGCTATGGGCAATCGATGAACGTACTAGCTTAGAGGAGATGATTTGGCTTAGGATTAGGACAATATTTGCATGCACAAAAGAATTTATTTATAATACACAAAAGAAAAAGGGAATTGTTGGCGCCCGGACGTCCGATGGATTTTTCCCATCGGACGATCGTTGCAACATCGAAAATACATATTTGCAACATTGAGAATACATGTTTGCAACATCAGAAATTACGTATTGAAACACAATGAAACATCTAGGTGCAGGAAGTAAAATTTCCGCCGCAACATCGTGCAATGTTTCATGCAACATCAATCAATTTATCGTTCAATTTTTGCAACATTGAAACAAAGCTGTTGCAACATCACTATCATGCAACTGCAACATCGATCACATTCTACTGAAACATATATATAATGAGGAGTAAAAAATTCCCGTCGCAACATCGGAGCTCTGTTGCATGCAAAATCAAAACAAAACTATTGCAACATCACTATCATATAACTGCAACGTTGAAAAAGTTTATTACAACACCATGGGTCTCGCCGCACCATGGGGACGAGGGGAGCTCGACCCCGGCCATGGCGAGGAGGAGCTCGACCCCGGCCATTGGGGGGAGAGGGGGAGGAGCTCTCACCGCTAGCCATGGGGGGAGGGAGCTCGCCCCGCCTTGACCATGGTGAGAGGAAGAGGATCTCGCCGTCGTCCATGGGGAAGACGGAGCTCACGTCGCCGGCCATGGGAGGAGGGAGAGGAGCTCGTTGTCTCTATGAGAAAGATGACATCGCTCCATTTTTCATGGGAGATCTCGTGTCGCCGACCATGGCCATGAGACTATGGAAGGAGAGGGAGGGGAGCTGCGATTGGCCGGGGGAAGAGGAAGAGGGCCGCGGGCTGTGGGAAAGATGGCTGCAGGTGTCGTGGACGGCGGCGCGACATCGGCGACGGTCAGCAGCAGACGAGGTTAGGCACGGACGGCAGGGAAGGCGGGGCTATAACTGCGGGCTGAAGCCTGGGCATCGGACGGCCGACTCCCAACGTTACCGAAAGAAAAATCATACAACTTCCAAACAAGCAACCCCAAAGGGGGCAAATACGTAATTTCCCTCGGTATGCTCCTCCCTTCTCCTCTGTCCAATTTCCCACCCGAAAAGTCTCGCCATTAAAAAAACTCGCAGAAATTAGTATTCCTTCGTCCCCTCTGCCTCGCCCGCCCCCGAGTCCGCTCCAATGCCGTTGCCTCTCTCCTCCACCTCCGCATCATAAACGCCTCCGGCCTCCCCGACCCAAACCCTAGCGCCCCGCTCCGCGACCACGCCGAGCTCGCCGGAACCCGCCCGGCCCGAGCCCAATTCCGCTCGGGTCACTGCCGATCCGGCGGCTCCCCATCCGCACAGCCCGGGGCCGTGTCCCCCCGCGGATGCTAGCCTGATCGCGTCCCCACGGTCGATGGGTTCGCCGGGGTCCGCCAATGGCAGACGCGGCGAGTACGTGAGGATCCCGGAGGACGTGGAGGTGGCGGCCAAGGGGGAGGCCGACGCGGCGACGGCCGTCAAGGCGGCCTCGGCGGCGGAGTGCCCGACGGTGCTCCGGTGGCGCGCGATCCGGTGGTGGGCCAAGGTCGCCGTGCTCGGGATCTTCCTTGCGGGGGCCGGAGCTGCTGCGGTCGTCTTCCTCGGCCCGCTCGTAATTAAGAAGGTGCCCGCTTTCTCTCCCCCTTCTCACCTCACCTGACCCCCTTTACGCCGCCGCCTCGATTGCTTCCGTCGCGGATCGTGCGGAGATTCGTGGCCAACGCGAGATCTTCCCCCCCCCCCCCCTCTCTCTCTTCTAATTCTGCTCTGTCTGTGTCCATTGAATCGTCGATTGCGACGTGGTTCGGGATTTGTGTAGGAATGTTTGGATATTTGCTGATATTTTTTTTGTTTGTGGTAGAAATATTTTCATTGTTCTATTTATTTTGTTATATGTTTTTTTCCCGTGGCTAGCTCGGAAGAATAGGTGAGAAGACTATTTTTCCTTTTGCCTATATTATCAGCTGGAGGATGAGGTTGTTGAGCGTTCTAGGATCTCAATCTGTAGCAGAGTTTAGAATAGCCAGTTTTTTGAAACTGGGAAGCAAGCTACCAATAGATTCCGTTGCGATTTCAGTTTCGGAGATGACGGGGTCGGATGGAGATGTCATTGTTCAATGTGTGAATTTAGCATTATTCCCAGCTGGAATATGGGAGACTGAGAAATGCTTTGCCAATTCGCCAAGTTTTGACATGGTCCAGTGCCTTTCAGTTTTTCACAATATCTAGTGGCCCAATATGTGGGGTCTGCACTCTTGGTGCTTTGGTAGTGTATATGCTTTCACTAAAAGGTGGATGGCCAGGAATAATCTCACAATCCAATTGGTTCTTGATTTTTTTTGTTGTTGTAAAGATGTGGTACTGTTAATCTTAGTTGTCAGGGACATCATGCTTACAATTCTTCCATAGCCTTTTAATTAAACGAACTCACTTTGATCAAGAAAAGCATGAGCAATGGCACATGGAACTGGTATCTGGAACGACTACATCATCTCCTGGCATTTGGGTTCTGGACCCACTTGATTGATGGTCTTGCTTGGAAGCAAACTCTGTCGCGAAAGCCATTCATGGAAGTAGTTGTATAGAAAATAGTTTCAATCATATTTCCATGCTCTTGTTATTATGGTTAAAGTTCAGGAGGAATACATTAAGTCTTGTTTTGGCAAGTTTTTGTTGGATGTTGAGGTTGGTGCAGTTGGTGATGTAAGTTATGTTTTGAAAGCTTATTTTATTGTAGCATGTTCAAAGATCTTAATTTATTATGACAAGTAATATTATATCTCTTCAGTAGCCAACTTTTGGGCTGTCTGAATTGGATGAGGATGTCATTTTTTATGAGTGGAGTGGATTTTAAATTGTGCAAGCGTGCAACATCTCTTGAAAAAATTGTTCAGCTAATGCTAGTCTTTGCCTGTTATTGGCTTTTATATTTTAGATGCGAACTGATGCTCCCTTATTGTTTGTGCTTGCACTACAAATGGTCTGGTAGTGCTATTAGTTGTGATACCATTTTGTTACAGAAGGATTGGAACTGTTGTCGAATTTATGTCCAAAACTTTACTGACAATTGGTAATTGAACCTTATTACCCCTTCCAAAGGTTTACAATATCAGATCGGACCAGATGCACATGTACAGTATGTCAATAGCACATGCAAGGGGCAGCCGTAAATAGAGGTCACGTGCTTGTGGACGTTGCTTGCTTGCGACCTTTGAAATAAATTATATTGGGTTACTTAAGTGGATTTCAGTGCCCTGATGTCCCTGAAATTATGTTCTTAGTTTCTTCTGACCTTGGGTTCGATGTTGTCATTGACAGGTTGTTGCACCTATTCTTTACTGGGAATCAACAACTTTCAGCAGACCAGCTATTGCTCTAATATGTTTCGGCGCAATCGCCTTATTCCCAAGTGTTTTGTTACCTTCTTCACCCTTCATGTGGCTTGCGGGGATGACCTTTGGATATCTTTATGGCTTTTTGATAATCACAGCGGGGATGAGCATAGGCATGTCATTGCCGTATTTTATAGGCTCTCAATTTCACTGTAGGATACATGTGAGTCTCTTACTGTCATCTTTTGTCCCATATGTTTTATCCCAATAGAATAGGAAACTGATTAAGTACTTAGTTTTAAAAAAATGGTTGATAATTGTTCTGCAGAGATGGTTGGAGAAGTGGCCAAAGAAAGCAGCTTTTGTAAGGCTTGCTGGTGAAGGAGATTGGCATCATCAATTTAGGGCTGTTGCTTTACTCAGGATTTCTCCATTTCCATATATAGTTTTTAACTATGCTTCTGTGGCTACAAATGTCAAATATTGCCCATACATAGCTGGTTCGATGGCTGGAACCGTACATGAAACTTTCCTTGCAATATACAGGTTTGTACTTATCTCCCCTCCCTTTCATCTTCTGATGCTTTCAGATTTCCACCTCCCTGAGTATTAATACATCGTGGTGAAGTTGTGGTGTTATTAAATTAATATGTAGCACTTTCGGTGCAACTTTTATCATGTTATATCTGATTTACTCTTTCATGATAGCTGTTTTTTAGTCATTTATTGGTTTTTTTTAGCATTATCATTCAGCTCAATGAGGTGGTGTAAATGGTTTGCCAATTTAGCTTGTTCTATAGCTGATACGCTCTTGTTTATGATATATGTTTTAGCATACATATTTTTAGTGCGAAGCCTACAACCTATTCCTTGCTAGTTTGATATGGTCAGCTGAGCATAAAATTTAAACATTGAGATGTTGTAACATATTTTTCTTGTATCTTGTACTGCCTCCGTTCCAAAATCTATGAACCTAGAAATGCTTAAACGGCCTATATTTTGGAACGGAGGTAGTACCAATCAGGAGAAACTAACCTCTGTTAATTTTCGAGAGCAGTGGGAAACTTCTTCAAAGCTTGGCCGTGGCAACTAGCAAAGGGTCCTTCTTGTCAGTGGATCAGATCATTTACAACGGAATTGGCTTCACAATCGCCGCAGCTTCCACTGCTGCAATCACTATCTATGCAAAGAAAGCGCTTCAAAAGCTCCAAGCGGAGGATGAGATATTCTGAGCTCAAGAGGCCTGCATGCGCTCTGGATCAAACTCGAGAAGTTAGTTTCCATCAGTTGTACTATATAAACACTTGCTACTAATCTGGTTTCCTGCGTCGACTACCTGACCTGAACTACAACCATCTGAGGGGAGGGTGCTGCAGCAATTGTAAAGAAAATAGAGATCCAGAAAACACTTACGTTTTCCGTTCTTTTTCATGTTTTGTTTTCTGTAGAGAGAACCATCAACTTCATCAATGTATTGCTTTGCGCGATGTATATTCTAAGGTGAAACTTCCCTCCAAGCTGCTTGTAATATAACAAAGATGTGCACTGTTGGCTGCCGGAAGCGTCGATATCCGCAGTATTGCTGCCTTTCGCAGGCACAATTCGCGTGCTCTGTAGTGATGCATCGTTATGCTCCTGCATCGTTTGGACAATGCAATTGTTGTGTGTTCCTTGCTTGCAGAACTCTCTAACCGATAGCTGACGGTACAACGTTATGTTTAATTTGCGCCCTCAAATTTCAGTGCTACGTTATATTCATGCAAGGACAACAGATTTTGAAATCAGGCATCACCATCCCAATAAAGGGAAAAGTACTAGGTACAGAAATAAATCTCCATCACTTCAATAACATATCGTGCATTCTTCCAGATTAAGCACGTGTCCAGACAAACGCAATTTCTGTAAGCTTAAAGCATTTCAAGACAGCAAGTAACTGAAATGCAAATTACTCCACAATTTGGGTTGGTCTAGCGTCCAGATACTAAATCACTCAGCGTATTTTTTTGCACCTACCACTATGCACATCAAAGAACACCGGGCAACACATTAACATAACAGAATCACTGCACATCCAGGAGGCAACTGAATCTCCACAGGGCATCAAATTAAGGATCTTCCACTTGTTATACAACTGACAAATCACACAATTGTGCACAGGCCAATAAAGGTAAACATAAAAAAGCACAGTATCCAGTCTCAGGTTCTTCCATCGGCTTCTTGGGTCACAATGCGATATTGTCAGTTCAGGGAGGATTTATCAGATCATGCCGCATCGCCTACCTGAAGGCCGAAGGCACGACAAAGCTAAATCAAACTATACACCTAAGAGTGAAATTTTCAGTGACAGCTAAAGGGAAGTTCTTGCTGCTTCCTCCCACGGACACTGTGCTTTGCTTAATGAGGTTATAGCTAAGACCACACTACAGTCTTTTGGGGATTACATGCAATAAGAAGGGCGCTCTAGTTGCCAGCGCTGTTATGCTCTTTCTGCAACTACTAATCCAGGATCAATTATGTAGACTGCACAGCAGCAGGTGCTGCCACTGCAAGCTTCTTGCTACTTGGGCTCTTGTCATCAGCCTTCTTGGCACCTTCGGTAGCCTTGCCAGGAGTGGATTTCGATCCTGACGCAGAATCAGGCTCATCGTCCTCGACAACAAGCTGTACAGGACGCTTGCGACCACGATGCATATGACGCTCACAGTATTTCTCATTCGGTATAGTACTTCTCCAGCATCGCCACTTTTTACCATCTGTTCGCCGGCACCTCCCAGGTTCTGGCTCGGGGTTCTTCCCAAAGTCCAAGCATAATGTTGCCAAGCCCATCACTGTTCAATCCAGTTATATAGATCTGTTAGAATGCCTAAAATAACTCATATAAGAATACCCAGCTTTGTGCATTTAATAGATGCCCTAAGCCTAATTCAACAAGGCTCTTTCATTATCCCTTAGTGAGTAACATGTGCATCAAGTTACATTTCATCTAAACATTGCTTATATCTAATAATACAACTAACTTAATCTATACAGAAAAGGACAAGTTAAGATGGCATTAATAAATTTATTCTTGTACCATCCTAATATTTCAAACAACAGGCATGAATATAGTCAACACTTGGTGAAGTCTACAAAAAAATCAACAGATTTTCACAAGAGTACAAAGATGATGATACAGATTAGAAGGCATACAAGTAGGGTACTTCTGTGCGCCTTCAGAGGATGCACCGGTTACACTCTTCCATATTGGGAAGACGAGGTGAGTAGGCACAGGTACTCGGGCAGCCATGTACTGATACACCCGGGACTGCTGCTCTAGCTCCTGAAGTTGCATCGCTGTGAATGCTGCACCAGCACCATCAGGAATCGATGCCACGAGCGCTTTCATCTCTTCTTGAAGTGCCGCTGTTGCTGCAGCTGTAACCCCCCAAAAAAAATCTCAGAGGTGCTCAGCCAAAAAAAAAAATCAGGGAAAATAGATAAAGTCGTCAATACATAGATGCATACTCGAGTACTTAGTTCAAACAGTGAGCATAAAAACTGACAAAACAAAAGGTTGCATGACATTAATAAGCTTAACATTCAGGATTCACTGTATCACGGAAAAGCACATAACGGCCCAAGGGGGTGAAGAAAGGAAGGCCTTCAGTTTTCTAGCATGGCTACGAGTCAAATGAACCTAATAAAGGAGTTAGAATAAAACAAACTACCTTTTCTGAAGCCTTTAACCTTAGAGTAACTAAAGAGAATTAACAGATTTGTACAACAGCAATAACTATTCCCCCCTCAATCTCTGATGTTTTGCATGTATCCTTAGCAACAGAACAAAACTATTAATACAACCAGAGTGGAGCAGGACAAAAAGACCCTGAAATACCCTCTACCTAACAACCAAAGGTGCTGTTAAATCTGTAACCGACAAGTTACAGTGTAGATACACTGAGCAAATAATCCTCGCGAGATGAAACGAACCGCTGTACAATTTTATTGGCAAGTAAAGCTACACGCACCCAAAAAGAATATTTCCTTTTCTTTCTGTTTCTCGGCAACTGTTTCAGTAGGGAAAAGACGTCAAGAACTAGCACTACCGTATCCATGCATCTGACAGCCGATACACTAGCAGTAACAGCGGCGACTAGTAGTCTAGTAGTAGGCCATAGCCGGGGAACAGGAATAGCCACCGTACCTTCCTCCGGATCCTCGACGGCGACCACCTCCGGATCCTCCACCAGGACCAGATCTCTGCACACGCCGTCGTCCTTCTCCCCCTCTCGATCCGCCTTCTCCCCCTCGGGTTCTTGCCCCGTCCCTTGCGCTACCACCGCCTCCCCCGCAGCCGGCGCCGCCTCTACTTGGGGCTGGGGGTTATCCCCTCCCCCGCCTCCGCCTCCCCCGCCGCCCGACGGGTTCTTGGCCTCCCCCTCCGCCGCCATGGTCGCAGCAAAACGGCGGCGCGAGGGAGCGGGGGGGAAGGTATCTTTGGGGCGCGGATCGGAGGGGGGGTGGGGCGCGCGGGACGAAAGGCCGGTGATACGGCGCTCTCGCTTTGACGGGCGCGGGTAGGGTGGAGGGAGGAGGACGGGGGGACGGGCGTGCAGAGGGAAAAAAAGATGGGGGCACTGGTGTTATCAGGTGCGGCGTTCGGAGGGGAGGGGAAGCTCTCGAACCCAAATCGCTAGGGGCACCCTGATGGGTTGGGTGAGAGTATGGCCACTGGATTCTGGGCAATCAATGGTGGTGGTGCGTTGCAGGCAGGGCTTGGCATGGGAATGGTAAGGTTTTAAAAAGACACGCTTTCTATTTCTGGAGGTGCTGTGTGTGAGCACCGGTTTCTTTTGTGTTATTTTTTTTGGGCTGGTGTGCAATGCAATCAATCACATTGTATTAGATTACTTAGTTTAGCACTAAAGCTGAGGATGGAGATGGAGGCTTTCTTCTTTTCAACTTATAGGATTACTTCTTATGTATGATTTTTCAGTAATCGTTGTTCAAAATTTAAGAGTCACTAACCATGAAAGAAATAATGGTCGTTGAGCTGATATTTATTTTTTATACATGATAATTGATGATAAAGTAACATTGTTCTAAAAATACGCTACTCTAAAAAAATAATCTCATGCTCAACATTTGTGCCGTATGCACAGTGCAATTGCTCCTAAATCTATAATTATTTATAATATTAAGCATACAATGAAACATTCAAATCATTCAACATTGTCTTTTTAGTTTTGAATAGGAATAAGAACAATAGCTATTGGTATAAACCGTGTTCATATTTCTTCTTTAGGATTTCATTGTATCTCGATCAAGTAACGAGTATTACAAATGAAGCCACAAAAATCACAAAAGGAATAAGCACAATTGTACCGGTTTGCTTAGCAATATAGAGTTATAGTGTGCCACATGTATTCCAAACAAAATGCTACAAGACACTTTGGCACGTGAGGTGTGACAATATCAATCGACATCATAATTTGGATGCATGCCTAACCAACCAATGTTTCTTCCCCATAATCCAAACCTTTTAAGTGCTTTGCGCCAATTGTTTGATGGGTCAAATGACCATATCATTGTCACCTTACATGGCATGAAAAAACATACTATTGGGTCCATAATATGAACATATGCTTCTAAATAATGTTTCGTCCACGTCAACTCAAACTTTTCAAGTGCTTTGTGTTAGTTGTTTGTGGGTCAAATAACCATACAAGTGTGCCTTACATGGTGCGGAAAACGTACTATCTACTCCACGATGTTAACATGTGGATAGATAAAATGATGTTTCTTCCACGTCAACTCAAACTTTTCAAGTGCTTTTACGTTAGCTGTTGATGGGTCAAATGACTATACAAAGTGTCACCTTACATGGCGTGGTCGGCTCCATAATAAATGTATGCCTAACAAACTGATGTTTCTTCCACGTCATCCCAAACTTCTGAAATGCTTTGTGCCGGTTGTTTGATGGTTCAAATGACCATACATCAATACATGTGTCACCTTACATCACATGGAGAACATATCGTCGGCTCCACAAGCTAGACGACTAGACGTATGACTAACAACAGATGTTTCTTCCACATCAACCCAAACTTTCTGATTGCTTTGTGCTAGTTGTTTTGATGGTTCGGATGGCCATACCAATGTTGCCTTATACATTGTAGAAGACATGTCATCGACTCGATAATCTAGATGTACATATCAAAAACCGATGTTTCTTTCACGTCAGTCCAAGCATTTCAACTACTTTGCTAGTTGTCTGATGGTGTTAGAGGTACGATCATGGGCCTACAAGGACTCATGGATAGTCTTGAAGGAGTCGTACAAGCGTGAAGACTACGAGTAGAGTACTGCAAGGACTCTCCTCGTTATGGAAACTAGTCGTATGACTTGTAAACTACTCGGATTGGCTTGTAAAGCACTCTACGAGTTGTAATAGGTTAGGATTCTACTCGGAACCGACCTTGTAACCCTGCTCACCGTGTATATAAGGCTGAGCAGGGACCCCCTCCAAAGGACACACGATCATTGAATACAAAATACAGGACATAGGGTATTACGCTATCTCGACGGCCCGAACCTGTCTAAAATCCTGAGTCACTTGGCCTTTGCGTTCCTGATCTCGGCGAAACCCCACCTGAAATCTACTACCTCGGGATACCCCTCGGTAGGATCGACGGTAGAACACCGACGGATGGTTCAAACGACCAACACAAATGCTAAATTATATGGTATGTAAAAGATTGTGGTGCCAACTCCATTGCCTAAGATACATGCCCGGCCAATTATATATTGGTGTTTTTTTAGAAAGCATTTGCATTACCTCTTTTTTGATGCATTTTTTTTTAACCAAAGTAAGTAGGGGAACCATCAACCTATTTTTATATTTTTTATTTCAAACTCAATTAATTCGTTTTTACGGGAGTCGAACCCTTTTTGATACGTTGAGCCGCCATGGCACCGGATCAAACAAATGCTTCACATATCTAAAAACGTCTTCAAACACTTATGAGTGTGATACACCACCAGAAGCCGTGCAGCGCTTGCAGCAGGCGTGCGCGAGAGGGCCTGAGTGGGGACGTGCGGGCCGCCCGGTGAGAGATGCGAAGACAGCAGGACTGGCTGGCTGGGTCCGGCCGTCTCGTCTCGCTGCCAGGCGCACCCGACGAGTCAGTGAGTCAGGGCAGAGGCGGTCGCTCGCTCGTGACCACCCCCCACTCGCCGCCGCCGGTGGGCCACCACCGTCTCCTCCGCTTTCTCCCCTCCCCTCCTCTTTGGTCACGCTTTCTTCGTTCCCGCCTTTGCTGCGCGGTTGGTCTGGTCCCGCACGCGTCCGCGTCGTTGGCGCCTTCTCTCCACGAACAACATGACGGGTGGTGGGCGCGGCCGCGTGTACGTGACGCCCATCAAGGCCGCCGGGCCGGCCGCTGCAACCGACCCAGTGGCCGCCGGCCCGTTCGCGTCTCACCACCGGCCGGGCACGGCAGGCCCTACCGCCTTTTATGGCCGTGGCCGTACGCGCCCCGTCGGTACGCGGGCTCACCAGCACCAGCATCCCGGCCCGCGCCCGTCTCCTAGCGCTGTTACTCGCTTCTTCTTTTCTCTGGCCTGATGAAACGAGCAACAAAGGCCATGTTTAGTTTCCATCCGAAATATTTTCGTCCATCGTATCAAAGGAGAATTTTTTATGCATGAAGTATTAAATGTAAACGAAAAAGGTGAAAAGTTATATGGATAGACTGTAAATCGCGAGACGAATCTAATGAGCCTACTTAATCCATGATTTGCAACAGTAGTGCTACAGTAATCATCCGCTAATTATGGATCAATTACCCTCTAATTACCATCGTTAGATTCGTCTCGAGATTTCCAACCTATCTATATAACTTTCCACATTTTTCGTCTACATTTACTACTTTAAATTAATAAAATCAAAACCCAAAATCTTTTCACGAAATGTTTTCGCGAACTAAACACGGGCAAAGAGATATCCCTTCGTCCTTGTCACGGTCAGGTCAGAGACTGCAGCGGGGAGGCGACGAATCAAAGGCTGAGGACTCGTATCTCATTCTCATCTCGACCCATAACATAAATCCTGACATAAGATGTACAGAAATACCACACGACGGCTCTGGAAACACCAACATGGAGGAAAGAACCACGCACGCACGAAAAAACTAGTACTCCCTCCGTATTTATAAGGATGGAAAATGAAATTGTCAATTTCGATAGTTCTAAAAGATGCGAGCTGGATGGTCTTTTAGTTGAAGGCTAAAGGCCCAACTTTTTTTATTTTTTCACATGTGAAAATTTTAATTACCCTATGCTCATAAGTCCATAGCACAGGAAAGTCTTGCACACTTCTCTGTCCTCTCCTAGCACTACCTCAACTTTCAGATGGACTCGCTGAGAGTTACATGCGGAAAGCCTGAGAGTTTCATGGCAACAAAGATCCACAAGACTTTTCTTCACTTTGACTTTGGCGACATGCTCAGCTATAAGGGCACCACCACCAGCCCTTGCTCGTGAAATTCTCAGGGAAAAATATTTTTATGAAATAATGAAAAAATATCAAAATACAAAAAAAAAGTTTGCAGGAGAGGAAGGAAAACCAGAACACGTGGACAAATGAGGAAGCGACAGAATAAAGGGCAGCGCGGCTGCACAGCAGCATCCATCTGGCACGCGCGGCTTGTGCCGGCCACACACCCCAAATCCTCCCCAGGCGGCTACGCACACCTACCATCCCGACTTGAAGAACCCGAGCGCCCATCTGCTGCAACTCCCACCAAACCAATCCAAGCCCACATCCAAGAAGCCAGGAGCCATGGCGACCCCGTTCCTCGCCGCCGCGTGCCGCCTCTCCGTCGTCGCCCCGCCCACCGCGCAGGCGCCTAGGCCCCCGCGGCGCGGCCTGGTGGCCGTGCGGGCAGAGGCGGGCGCAGGCGGCGGGATAAACCCGGCCATCAGGAAGGAGGAGGACAAGGTGGTCGACACCGTCCTCACCGGGGAGCTCGCCAAGCCGCTCACCGCCTACTGCCGGTACGGCTAGCATCTCACAAGGGTTCCCCTTTTTCTTGAATGCACGACGATTATTTTGCTTCACTGCCGAGAGAAGGGAGAGACGAGAGCAGAGGATCGTCTGTAGTGTGTAGATGTTTGAGATCATTATAGATTGACGAGTAATTTAACTGCAGTCTGATGGCACGGTGGTATTTCTTCTACTTACGTTGGGGATGCGCGACATGTGATTTTGCATCCTGTTCTTTAAAATGCACTGCTTTTTTTTTCTTGACAGAATTGCTGGTTCAACCTTATATCGTGGCAGCATGCCTGTTCAACTCGACCTCAAACAAAACAATGTATTACCATGATAATTATAAGAAGTCAATAAGCAAAGAGTAGTAGGTCTTCTTGTGTTAGTATAAATGGAGATAGCGTTTCAGTTCCACGTTTGAAATCACTGCAGCCTCACTTCTTTTGATTCCTACATGTGCTAGGGTCTTAGGGATCCTAATAGGCAATAGCAGCTTATACATTTCTCTCTATTCTTGAGTCCTGAGAGGAGCTTAAAGAAATACGGAGTATAACTTTCAGAACAAGTACATAAGAAACATCTATCCATCGTACTTTTCAATCTATTATATTTGGTTAATGTGGCACCATTTGTACTGCTGAACTGGACTCTGTTAAGGAATATGTTTTTTTTTCCTGAAACAGAGTAACAAATATGAAACTGCCCATGCTAGACTGAACTAAGCTAAAGACAGTAGATTCCCTGTTTTTGAGTAATACTTTATATCCTCATAGCCTCTCTGGTGTGCTCATATCAGAGATGCTGTTCCACAGTCACAGCAATAGCACAGTAAAGAGGTGAAATATATAAGTAAAATTGAGTTAGAAGCATCTTTGTAACTGAGCGCAATTGCACTCATGAATGATCTACTGAGTTACTACTATATGGAGTTATGACCTAATGCAGATGAGCTTGCACTGAGTCTGAATATCAGCCAATGAGAATATTTGCCAGCAAAAGACAATCCATTCTTATCTGGCAAAAAAATTGGTGTTGAACCCAGAAGTGCATAAATTCTACCAAGTAAAAAAAATTTGAAGTAGTGCATGAACTCCACCATTCACCGTGCGAGTTTTACTTCTACATAAAGATCGATGAAATTTACATTGTAATCCCCTTATAGCATCAGTTCTATCAAGTAAAAAAAAAATTGATCAATGTAAAATCTGGACTTCTGGACTCTGTACCATGTGCCCTTTACTTTTACACAGAGATTGATGACATTTATGCTGCAGAGTTCTGCATGGTTTCATAATTATACTTTAACATTGCATTCTCACTGTTTCAAACTGTTTCTGACCTTGATTGCTCTCTTTGTAATAAGGTGCTGGAGGTCAGGAACATTCCCACTGTGCGATGGAACCCATGTAAAGCACAACAAGGCAACTGGTGATAATGTGGGCCCCCTGCTCGTTAAGAAGTAGATGGAGTTTCTTTTGTCCTAGGATTATGTTGAGCTGAGCACTATCCGTATGTCATGATATATGATTTTTTTTTCTGTAAGTGTACAACTGTAACATTCTATCACGGCTGCATTGGTCCGCCAGAAAATAAAATGAGTTGCTCATGTTATGAGTTATGAGACTCAGCTTCAGGTCTGTGGGAAGAAACGATGATGGCGAGAAATGGATAATCATCGAGATCTATAGTTTTTGGTGATGGGCAATGAAGTTATGAGCTTATGATTTGCTGTTGTCCTTCAGCTATATTGTGATTTTGTTGGTGAGGAAGTTATGTTTCATTGATACATTATTCTGACATTCTGTTGATGGGTTTCATTATGTTTTTTCAAGGCCTAGGAACATCTAAATAACTGCATGTCTGATTCCAGGAAGCCAGGAAGTTATAGACTTCTACTCCGTACTCCGTAGTACAGCTGTACAGCTTGTAGATAGATTGTCCTGGCATCTTGTTACGACAGTTAATGGTGTGCTTTACCTTTACTGAACGACATCTACTCTTTGCCACATAACAAGAAAAGGGAGATGCTGGCAGGATGAACATTAAGAGTCTTCTCCATTGTGAATGGTCTTGAAGCTAGTTACTCGGCCACATGATCGGTGTGAAATGTTTGAAGAACACAATCTGCAGCCGCCTCTGTTCATCATTGAAGGATCTATGGTTTGAATTACATAATACTGTAATGACAAACATCCTGAATTCAGGTACTCCACATCTGGCGCAGTTTTACCTGTACCTCCTATGTACGGCACCCAAAAAAATAAATAAATTCCAGTCCTTACAGAAGCGAGTACATGTCGTAAATGTACGTAGATCGGATCTGTGTCCGTGGACACGTGAGCATTCCCCATGGAAACTATTGTACGAGGAACCATAAATCCGCATGGATGCTGCATTTACAGTAGGTGGTAGTACACTCTACACTGAACCCTCTGCTGCTCTCTTCACTCTTCAGCCCGTGTTTAGTTCGTGAAAATTTTTCGGTGAAAAGATTTCGGGTTTCGATTTTACCAATTTAAGATTAGTAAATGTAGACGAAAAGGTGAAAAGTTATATGGATAGGTTGAAATCTCGAGACCAATCTAACGATGGTAATTAGAGGGTAATTAATCCATAATTAACGGATGGGTACTGTAGCATTACTATTGCAAATCATGGATTAAGTAGGCTCATTAGATTCGTCTCGCGATTTACAGTCTATCCATATAACTTTTCACCTTTTTCGTCTACATTTAATGCTTCATGCATCAAGATTCTCCTTCGATGTGATGGGTGAAAAGATTTCGTTTTGGAAGCTCAGTGCCCGTGCGGCCGTGCCCTTATTACGCTTCACTGCAGGGTAACCGGATAGGATTTGCTTGCATTGGGCAAGCTGCCGATCATGGCGCCGCTGCCCAGGGCACTTGCAGTGGCCGTGCAGAGATTGTGGGAGATGGGCTGGGTACCCCGCTCATGCATGTGACTGAATCCTCATGCGCAGTAGCCACAGGAAAAAGACACGCACATGGCACGTTTGTTTCCTCCTAACTAGCGTGCCGACGATGTCACATACGAATCCGTAATGTGATGGCAACTAGACCAACAAAGTTATGTAAGGTGAGTTTTCTTCAGCAACGCACGAGTATGCTCATGTCCTTAAAACAAGAACCAACAGCATCAAGACGCTCAAAATGGCGCACATTGTTACATAGTGATTTTTTTGTCAGCAGTCCATGAGCATTCTCAGATCCTGAAGAAGAACCAACGGCCTCAAGAACCTTATAATTTGACATTACAATTTGAAATGAAGTCGAACAAAAAACAACTGTTTTTTTAGGGTGCATTTGTTTTCGTAACGGCGCACAATTCCCCCATCCGGAACGGGCCGGTTTTGAAATAGCGCAGCCCATAAGAAACATTTACACGGCCCATATATGTCCCACACGGCGAAACCCAAATCTGCCAAAGCAAAGCCTAGCCCGCACCAACACAGCCCACGCCACAGCACCGCCGCCCCGAATCAGCGCCGCCGGCCTCGCCGTCTCCGGCGCTCGGGTCTCCCACCCTCGCCCGCCTACACGTCTTCTCCCACCGTGCCGGCGGCCTCCTCTTCTTTCCGTTCGCCCTCGGCGTCGATGGCCCTCAGGCAGCTCCCCCCAATAACCCCCGGTCTCGAAGAAACCCTATACCCCGGAACGGATTCGCTGCCCTCAGGACCTCTCGCGATGCATCTCACTCTCGAATTCGGGTAATCCTTCTTCCATCGCATCAATTTCATCAGGGTTCCTCTAGCCTTTGTGCTTTGCTCTGCGCGAGCGCGCGGTTCCTGATGAGTAGAGCTGGTTTTGGGGTTGCAGGGGCGGGCTGGAGCTGCTCCTGGAGAACTCCACCAAGGTGCACAAGGTGGAGGTCCCGCTCAAGGACGGCGAAGGCAAGGTGCCGATGAAGGGTTTGCTCTCATGGGTCAAGGCCAATCTGATCAAGGAGCGCCCGGAGATGTTCGTCAAGGGGGATTCCGTGTATGTGTTGCTTTGCTCCCCTTCTCTCTCTCCATCGATTTTGTAGGTGTAGGTACTGTGATATCCAGCTGGCACTGAGCCAAGAGCGACGGTTCTCCCAGCTCATGGTATGCTTCAATTGCTGCCGTTTCTCTTATGGATGGTGATTTCCTGATGGCTAACTAGTGTGGATTCGTTGGAGATAATGTTGCTAACATGCTACTCTAGTTCGTACTGGTTAAAATGTAGCATGTGGGGTGCAATTGACTACAAGTTTTGATGCTGCTATTTAGTCCAAATTATATTGCTTACATCTCTGTGGTTTAATTCGGCTACATAAAAGAAAATCAACACCGATTAATAGTGCTGTGGGTGAACTGGTAGCTTTGACTAGGGATGTTAGGTTCAGGAATTAGATCTTGAAAGGGTAACCCGTTTACAAAGTAAACTCGAGCTGTCTCATGGACTGCAGCTGCTGCAAAGTCCCTGGGAGCCCTTTCAGTCCTGAGGTAGGTAGGCTTTACTAGCTGTTGTTGTTTCTTTCCTGTTGCATATTTTGAGAGTGGTAACCCTAAGAGCCGCATTATTTCCACCCTTAAGCAAAAAGATAGAAATTACAAATCAAACTTATTGAGTTAATATAAAAAATTAGAATTTATGTTCATCTGGATGCTAGCATTCACTCGTCTGACTTTTGAACTGGATCCACTCTTCTGTCTGAGGATGACAAATATAGGTATAAAGCCAGTTGAGTGTCAGTCAAGATGATGAATCAAGATGGTCTAGATGTTTTTTTTACTGTAACTCAAACGTGCACACATAAATTCCATATTTTATTTTTCAAGTGAGATTTGAGGCATACCTCCTAAAGGCAGAGTTCATCTAACAATTGGCAGTTCCAGTAAGCAGCAATGTATGACAGCAAAAGTTGCTATAAGCCACAACCCACAGTCCACAGAGATGTAGAGCATCAGAACTAGCTGCCAAAGCACAACTAGTTGTTCATTTCAGATCACAGGCACTAACACAAGCTGTAACCAGAGCATCTGCTTATTCAGACTTCAGAGAACACAATCTACTTCCTAGTAGTAGCAGTAGCCACGACATAGGACATACAAAGGGTCAAAGGAACAAGCTAGCAATGGGCTGGAGCCAGAGGATTAGAGGAGCAGCGTAGCTTGGGTGGGTATGTACCTAAAGGCAACACTAAGCACATCCAGAATGTGTCCAGCTGCGACGTCTAGATTGTTCGTGACCACGTTTGACTATCTAAATCTACGTTTAAGCCCTATTTTGTTTTGCCTTTTTGTTTTTTTTTGCTTGCCAAAGATTTGGTAGAAATGTATACTTTTTATTGGCCGTGTAGAAGTGTCTATGCCTTTTGTTATAGAGCATTCAACTATTTCAAAACTAACTAGGTAGATATTCAGAAAGTTTATTATTTTCTGAGATCAGGCTCAGCCAGGTCATTGGTGTTCACGGTTTTTCTTTGCTTAATGCGTGCAGGAGGCCTGGGGTTCTTGTCCTTATAAATGACTGCGATTGGGAGCTGTGTGGTGGTCTTGACGCAGAGTTAGTAGAGAAAGATGTGGTGGTTTTCATATCCACTTTACATGGTGGTTAGTTTAATTATCGGGATGTTACATCTTGTATCAAGTTGAAGGATTGCAAATCGTGGAACACAGTCACAGAATATTGTACACTGCTGATCCTGTATTTTTGCAATACTGCTGTGGGTTCTCGTTGAACTGCTGTATACATAAGTGGATGGTCAAGTTAACGCATTTCTGACCACTGTTCCTTCATGACTACTACACCTCATGGAGTTATCCTAAGTGAACTGTTTTGATGTATGAATGTGTTATTACTTGTCCTGATACTAACTGTATCTGCAAAGGTTTTAAAGCTAGTGAGAGATCTGGGGATAACTGCTCATATCGTCTGCCCCATGGATTTACTACTGTTGCCTTAGGGCAAGTACAACAGTTTAGACAACTGCTGTCTTTTTGTCTCACACAGACAGCTAAATAGACAGTTTGTACAACAGTTTAGACAACTTCTGTCTATTTGGCATGTGCTGCGGCCGGCAGCCATCCCGGTAAGTGGAGCACCGGGCACAGGCCGGCGAGCGACGGGCGGTGTGGAAGGCAGGTTAGCGTCCTTGAGCACTAGTGTTGTCGCCACTGCAGAGCCCCCTGTGCCCATCCGCTTCTGCACTGTCGACTGTCGTCGTTGCTCGCTTCTGCATCGCAGCCCTTCCACGAGACGCCACCACCTTGAGCTGCTCTCGCGCCGCCGCCGCCGCCATCCACCCGTTTTGCTCCAGCAGATGCGTCGCGTGGCAAGTTCTCGGCTCCGCCGGCGCCGCTGCAGCTCGCCCGGTGGCCTCCTCCTTCTGCGCCGCTGCTGACGAGGATGCCTTTCGGGACTTGGGGATAAGAATGGCGTGGAGTCGTGGAGATAGCCGTGCAAAGAAATAATCGCTTGTGCGCGCATCGGATCCGTGATGCCGACGACGAGTCGCAGCGAGTCGTATAACGCAGGCGAGCGTCGTTGATTTGCGTCGGAGCACGCGCTGTTGAAGTAGACGAACGAGTCGACGACGAGCCTCTCTTCTTTCTTCATTTAACGTGTGCCATGTCAGATGATTTTTCATGGGGACAAGCGACGAAGCTGGATAACTGAAAAGAGAGAGAGATGGGACAGAAAATGAATCAAAATAGTTTTTTGAAACAAGAGCATGTCAATCCCGTCCGATGCACACCTTGACGGATAGAAGGTTTCGATTGATATGTGAAGTGATTGTTGGATGAAGCAAGTTGAGGTGGTGGACCAGGATGTGTATGACTGTCTGAGACAACTGATGCATTCAGGAATGCAAAGTATCTGGTTCTTCCTCTCAGTTAAAAGCTTAATAGATTCGTCTCGCAAATTAGTGTCATCTATGTAATTGATTTTGTAATTAATCTAGGTTTAGTACTCCTAATTAATAATCAAACATTCGATGTGATGTGACTAAACTTTAGTAAGGGATCCAAACATCAGGATTGGGATCATAGATGAGTTTTTCCAAGGAAAAAAACATCATATTCGTAGGGGAATCGAGGTTTCCCTACGATTTTGAAATACTTCTCTAGGGAAATTAACTTCCCCTAGAACATCTGAGATTTTTTAGGGAAAGAAAATGACCCTGCTTCAATTCATGAAGCAGGGTCAATCACTCGCCCCCATGGATTTAATACTGCTGCCCCCATGTGATTCGCCAGTGACCCGGCCGCGCCACACAGCCACCACCTCCCCGTTCCCTCTCTCCGTGCGCCCGGTCCACATGGACCGTAGACCCAGCGGCCCTTCGGTCCATGGGCCATAGTCCACGGGTCCACATCACAGTGACCTGGTGTGGGACCGCTCCCCCAGGCCGCCCGCTCTGTCTCTGAATCCTTCATTCACTACTACAGAAAAGGTCATCACAGCCGGTTCGGAACCCCCATCACAGCCGGTTTTGGGGGGCGGATGAGATAAAGCATAGCCTCCTCTACCACTGCACCACTAGTGTGTTTGTGTCTATATACCATTTTGATTCCCCTCATATTAATGTTTTCTGAGTGTAAATTGCTTATTTGAGGCTCTAAATGACTTCAAATAAAAAAGTGGTGAACTACAATGTTTCATAACTTTTCAAGATCTACAACTTTCGTTTTGGTCAAAAGTTCATCCGAGGTCGTTTACAAAATTTGAATTTTCAAATTTGAAAAATTCAAACTTAGATTCGGTTGACAAGATGACTTCAAATAAAAAAGTGGTGAACTACAATGTTTCATAACTTTTCAAGATCTACAACTTTCGTTTTGGTCAAAAGTTCATCCGAGGTCGTTACAAAATTTGAATTTTCAAATTTGAAAATTCAAACTTAGATTCGGTTGACAAGATGACTTCAAATAAAAAAATGGTGAACTACAATGTTTCATAACTTTTCAAGATCTACAACTTTCGTTTTGGTCAAAAGTTCATCCGAGGTCGTTTACAAAATTTAAATTTTCAAATTTGAAAATTTCAAACTTAGATTCGGTTGACAAGATGACTTCAAATAAAAAAATGGTGAACTACAATGTTTCATAACTTTTCAAGATCTACAACTTTCGTTTTGGTCAAAAGTTCATCCGAGGTCGTTTACAAAATTTAAATTTTCAAATTTGAAAAATTCAAACTTAGATTCGGTTGACAAGATGACTTCAAATAAAAAATGGTGAACTACAATGTTTCATAACTTTTCAAGATCTACAACTTTCGTTTTGGTCAAAAGTTCATCCGAGGTCGTTTACAAAATTTGAATTTTCAAATTTGCCCTCCAAAAATGTGTTAGTAAAGAAACCGGTTGTGATGCTCACCATCCCAACCGGTTTTTGAAAACCGGTTGGGATGGTGAGCATCACAACCGGTTTGTAAGAAAAACCGGTTGTGATATGCCGGCCGACTATCACAACCGGTTTTTGAGAAAAACCGGCTGTGATAGGCGACATCACAACCGGTTTTTTAAAAACCGGTTGTGATAGCTCTATCACAACCGGTTTTCTCAAAACCAAAACCGGTTGTGATAGCCCGTTTGTGAAAGTGGTTTGTGTAGTAGTGATTGGATTGGCTTCTGATGTCTTTTCCAGCCAGCTCATAATAGTTATACTACACGCAAATATCCATCCGTGCAGGCTTGCTTACAGTTACATATATTGCTTTCAATGTGCATTTTCACATATCTTCTGATTATTTGCGTGCTAATCTCCGTCGTTCATTGGCAGTTTTGTACTGATGTACATTGACAATAAAAGAATAAAGATGGGTCAATGATATATCATGGCAGGCTGGCAGCTGCCATCAGTTTTACTCAGTGAATCTTCAGTGTAGATGCGCTTTACCTCATGCATGCATATGCTATAGTGCCATTTCTGCTTATGTATATGCAAGCTTTGTTTGCAGCGTAGACCATTACCATCAACCCAATACGGGCGCGGCAAAGCGCGCTGATCGTCCTAGTATAGCATGGCGACGGCGGAGTTGCAGGCAACATGATGGCTTGCATTAAAGATGTCCAACTAGGCCGTACAACATGATATTGCACGAATACTGCTAAATACGACATGGTTAGGCACAGCTAGTCGCGTTGTGGTGTCCCACATGCCGTGCTGGCTCAATGGCTCAGACACGACGACACACAACGCTTAGCCGTGTCGTGCCGGCACGACAACACGGTCCTCTATGGTGGCCTGAATTCCATCAATAGCTCATTGCACTTAGAACAAATAGATAAATTCATATAGATTGAAAAAAATCATTTATTTCAATAGGGATCGTAGGCGGAGAGGCGCGGAGGTGTTGGAGAGGTGGCCCAGGCTGCTGCCGGTCATCGGCCGCTGCCAGCCGGAGAGAAAGAAGGTGAGAGGAAGGAGGGAGAGGCGGGCAAAGGTGCAGAAGAGATGAGGAGGGAGAGTTTGGCCGCCCCACAGCCGACGACTTATATAACCGGTTGGCATAGTAAGTTGTTGGCAGGCCTCCAAAGCCCGCTAGCAGGCCAAATAGTTATGTTTAAACGGGCCAGACCTCTTTTCGTGTCATGTTCATGTTCGTGTGTATACTACGAGCCCAGGTCGTCAGAACCCAAATGCTACAAGGCTATCGTGTCGTGCCGTCACTGACACTATGATCATTGTGTTAGTATCATGGTCATGCATCGTGTGTCTGGCTCATTTGGACATCTATAGCTCATGCATTGATTTGTCTTTGGTGTACATTAAACTAATAATTAGTTTTGCATCTCTCAGCTTTTTCTGAGAAGCATTTCATATGTCTCAGCCAATGGCGTCAGGCAGAAGTTGCATAGATGGAACTCGAAACTCGAAATTTTCAGTGTGCGCCATTAAAGTATGGGAGGTTTTTTTTTTTTTGTGACGGCAGGCAAGAAATTTTATTTTAATCATCATCTTCATGTCACGTCTCTTTTTCTCTCCCTAACTTCATCTCAAGGATGGGTGCGGACACATAGGCGCTCGCCCATGCCTAGTTTCTCATGGCACGTCCCCTTCTCCCCTTCTCGATCAATACGGAAGCTAGTGACCGCACACGGGCAAGGCTTATCGGAGATTCGGAACCACGTGCATGACTAATGAGAACACTAACGACCGCACGGAAAACACATGCATGACAATGGCGGCACAAGCTAGCGGGAACGATAGAGGCAAAGGTACGTTCTTTGGTTTCCTTGTTTCCATCGCCCACAGGTAATGCAAGTCAACAAATCACTCTATTTCATCCGAGGTGTATATAATATAGCTAAATAGCCTCGTATCTCTAACAAATCCAAGTTGGACGTGACAAATAACAAATTTAATTTCTCTCTTTCATAGCTATTTTTAGTTTTGACCTAATTATTGCTCTACAATTTTTATATTTGACCACCAATATCTCTACGAGCAATATGTATTCAAAATAGAAAAAAAGTTACCAATTGGCTATGTGTTGACCAATAGATTAATATTGAAGTTACCAGTTGGTGATTACCCACATGTTGCTGCAGGATTTTAAAGAGTTTTTCGATAAACTAACTCATGACTAACGAGAACACTAACGACCGCACGAAAAACACATGCATGGCAATGTCACTAGCTAACGGGAACGATAGAGGCACATGTATTGTTTCGTTTGCTTGTTTCCTTGCCATATATGTGATTAAGTACTATCTTTTACTTGCGGTTTGATCCATATGTGAAATGGTTGCTCGTATGGATGACTTGCCATGACCCATGAGAGGCACATGTGCGTTGTACTTTTGTTTCATACGTTGATGATATGCCATGAGCTAGCTGCTACAAGTATTTTTTTAGTGACAGCTTGGGATTTGAAAGTTTGAAGTATATGTGTTGTTTCTTTTTCATACACATAAGACGTTCGGTGAAATACTCACGATAAGTTAGTTTGCTAATTTGATTATTCCGCTGCTTCATTATTATCATACCCGGTAGCGACAAGTGTTCCAAAGAGCCAAAAGTTTGTTAGACCCGCGTCGTTTAACGAACGAGATCGACACGCGCTCTCTATATATGGCCATGCAACAGATGCAACAACGCCATTAATTGTTCACCGCAGAGTCGAGCATTTAATTAATTTGGCACGCACGACTGCCGAGCATTCCACGATGCACGCGGCCACGCTGCTCACACGCTCTCCGCCGCCCGCTGCCGTCGTCACCGTCGCCGCTTGGCATTGTCCGGCGGCGCCACCCGGCATGATCGTCGTCTCGCGCCGCGCGAATTTTTTAAATTTTATATTTTTTATTTTTTAATTTTTCAAAAATAAATACCTGGCCTAAAAATTAGCATATTTGGTCTTATGTCGCCGGATGAAACGGCTATAGCCGTCTGAACCGGCGAAAGGTTGTTGCACAGGCCACGTGGCGGTGTTGCAAGGCTTTTCGCCGTTTCAAACGGCTATAGCCGTTTCACACGGCGAAAGGTTGCTGCACATGCCACGTGGCGGCGTTGCAGAGCTTTTCGCCGTTTCAAACGGCTATAGCCGTTTCACACGGCGAAAAGCTCCTGGCCCCGCTTTTCACCTGAAGCTATAGCCGTTTGAAACGGCTATATTTCTTAAACTTTTTTAATTTACGTTGAGGAATTATTCTGCAACTGTTTTCTAATTTATGTTGAGAAATTATTCTGCTATATTTGGTTTGATATTATGAAATGATTTAGATTTTTACGGTTTATTTTTTGGTTCGCCTATAATTGTTTTAATATTATATGTTTATAATTTTATACGATTTGTAGGTGACCCTTTAGGCCGGAATGCAATTGTGGGTTTTTTTTACGGAATGCAGTTGTACTGCGGTTGTGCAGGTGTACCATTACACACATAAACTTCACAACTGCATTCCGTAAAAAAAACACACAATTGCATTCCGGCCGGCCTAAAGGGTCACCCACAAACCGTATAAAATTATAAACATATAATATTAAAACAATTATAGGCGAACAAAAAATAATCCGTAAAAAACTAAATCATTTTATAATATCAAACCAAATATAGCATAATAATTTCTCAACATAAATTAAAAAATAGTTGCAGAATAATTTCTCAACGTAAATTAAAAAAAAGTTTAAAAAATATAGCTGTTTCAAACGGCTATAGCTTCCACCCACCCGACCAGCGCTGGCGAAAAGCGGGGCCAGGAGCTTTTCGCCGTGTGAAACGGCTATAGCCGTTTGAAACGGCGAAAAGCCCTGCAACGCCGCCACGTGGCCTGTGCAGCAACCTTTCGCCGTGTGAAACGGCTATAGCCGTTTGAAACGGCGAAAAGCCCTGCAACGCCGCCACGTGGCCTGTGCAGCAACCTTTCGCCGGTTCAGACGGCTATAGCCGTTTCATCCGGCGACATAAGACCAAATCTGCTAATTTTTAGGCTAGGTATTTATTTTTGAAAAATTAAAAACATAAAATATAAAAATATAAAAAATTCCGCGCCGCGCTCGCATCATCCGGCCGTCGGCCGCCGCGAGCACGGTCACGGCCGAAGCAGCCCAGCTCCTCCTCCGGGAGAGTGGGCTGCGGTCGGAGTCGCTGCCGCGGCACGTCGGGGTGGTGATCGACGGGCACTCGCGGTGGGCTCGCGCGCGGGGCCTGCCGGTGTCGGAGGGCCACGCGGCAGGGCGGCCCGTGCTGGAGCGCATGGTGCGCCTTTCCCGGGCCTGGGGTATCCGGGCGCTCACCGTCTTCGTTTGCTCCCACGAGAACATGACCCGCCCCAAGGCTTGTAGCTTGTAGCTTGCCTTCGCTAGTTTGCCGCGCCGCGCGCGTCGGTCCTTAATTGACAGACTGACGATTCACGATTCTTGCTTGGGATTTGCAGGCAGAGGTCGACTTCTTGTTGCAGCTGTACGAGGGGTTTATCCGTGACAACCTCGACGAGTTCTGCAGGTACATACGCACTTGTCAAAGTTGCTTGAGTTGAGTAGAACGGTACAGGCGAAGTTGTATAATTTTTACCTGATTTTCATTATAAACCGAATTATTTCTATTTTTATAAAAAATTGAGAAAGTATAAGCTTTTGCCGTCACGCCCAACATCCATGGCATATGTATAATCTGTATTCTGCTACATGCACGTGTACAGGGAGGGGATCCGGCTGCACCTCATTGGAGACTCCCCGGGGCGGCCATCGTCGCTGCTGAGCGCGGCAAGTGAAGCCCACGAGGCCACGAGGAGCAACTCAGCCATGGTCCTGATGCTGGCCATCGGCTACAGCGGGCGGCGCGACGTGCTGCGGGCGTGCCGGGAGCTGGCGGCGGAGGCGCGGCGCGGCCGGCTCCGGCCGGAGGACATCGACGAGGCGCTCGTCGCCGGGAGGCTGGGCACCAGCGTCGCGGCCGGCGGCGGGCTCTCCTGCCCCGACCTCGTCATCAGGACCGGCGGCGAGCAGAGGCTCAGCAACCTCCTGCTGTGGCAGTCGGCGTTCGCGGAGCTCGTCTTCCCGGACGTCATGTGGCCTGATTTCGGGGAGGGCGACTACCTCCGGGCGCTGCGAACGTACCAGAGCAGGGACCGCCGGTTCGGACAACAGAAATAGTACCAAGTCAGGTGTTCCCCTCCTTTGTTTGTAGCCCAACAACAACCCATCATCGCTGTGTTGGTTGGAAAGACATAAACCATGACTAGTACATGAATGCACTATATGAATTGCCACATCATCCATGTTTGAATTGTTTCATTGCCACATCATCCATCAACTGTTGCCTGTCATATACACATACATGTAACTCATACAGATCGCCAGCTCGATCATCATCCTTAGTGCTACAGCGTACACGTAAATCTGAAAGGCCTGTATATTTCGGCGAATTGACGCAAATCTAGCTTTTCGAACCTGTAAACGTATCAGTTTTTTTTTTAGAAGCAGCAGCTTGGCGTTACGATCGTCGAAAGAAACACCTGCGCTGTCGAGCCCCCGTGGCGCACCGGCACCGCACGCTGCCGGCGCTGTCCCGCGCCGTCGACGGCGGCGGCGCGTCCCTGATGTCCTTCTCCGTCGGCGCTACCCGGCTCGTGGTGTCGAGCCATCCCGGCACGGCGCGCGGAGATCCTGGCTGAGCCCGGCGTCCGGCGACCGCCCCGTCAAGGACACGCGGGCACGCGGCGCGCCACACCTCCCGTTCCACCACCGCGCCATGGGCTTCGCCCCCACCCGGCGGCGCGCACTACTAGCTGGCGCGGCCTCCGCCACGCACCTCCTCGGCCCCCGCTGCGTGTCCGGCGCCACCGCGAGTCCATTTGCGACGCCATGCAACAATGCAATGGCCGGCGACGTCGCCGCCGCCATCATGGCGCGCCGCGCGCGGCGAGGTGCCCCCCTGTCCCCCTGAGCCAACACCACTCAACACTCAACAGCGCATTCAGCATGCGGCATTACATATGCTACATGTGCAAGCAGGTACACCGTGCATGATTGAGGCTACGACGAGTTGGTGGGGAAACCCCAACACTGCAACAAATCTTACGTGGTAGTGCTAGGCATTATACAATGAAAAATAAATCCTATTTTACAACCAACAAGATTCGCATCGCACAAGATTTTGATTGATCAAGGCCCTGAGTTGTACCAGTATATGCAATATAAAAACTAACCGAATCCATCCTCAATATCTAAACGAACCCCAAGAATTTATCGGTACAGTCCCGTTTTGACCTAAACTAACCCCAACTAAATTCTAACAAATTATTTTATCTGCACCACGGAGCTGCTTAAACAGAATTATATATCTGTAGCCCAAAGCACTACATAAGCCGCAGGGTTTCCACGTCCATCGTCGCTAACACGCGCACCAAACAAATAAATCCCTCATCAACGCGCAAAGCATCTAGCCATGGCCTCCTCCAAGCTCGTCGCCGCCGTCCTCCTCGCCCTGGCGCTGGTCGCCGCCACCGCGCCGCAGCACTCGCAAGCCGCCAGGGCCGAGCCCTGCTGCGACGACGAATCCGAATCGCCGGCGCCGTCGCCCTCGCCGGGAGGGGCGCCGGGGACGGCGTCGTCGTGCATGTCGTGGTTCATGGGGATGACTCCCGTGCATGGACTTCTTCACCGACGCCGGCGTGGAGGCGCCGTCGAGCTCGTGCTGCAAGGGCCTCGAGTCGCTCGTCGACGGCGCGGCCATCTGCCTCTGCCACGCCATGAACGGGGACATCGACAACTACATGCCGGCGAGCACGGATTTCAGCAGGGTGTCGGACCTCCCGTCGACCTGCGGCGTCGCGCTGCCCGCGGAGACGCTCTCCAAGTGCTCTAGTAAGTCGTATAGATGCATGCGTCGTACGTCGTCTGAGTTGAACTTTTGTTTCATGTTTGCTTTTTGTATATAATATAATATAGCATCTAATCTATGATGAATGCTTGTTTCATTTACAGCTGAACCGGTGCCGCCATTGATTCCTCCTAGTCCACCGGCATAAGCATCACATGGTAGTTTTTTTTGTTCCCTTTCCAGTTACTTTTCTAGCAATTGTTATCGTGAGAGTTAAGTGTTCTGATCAATCCATGTATGCTTTTATGTTATTGCAGGAAAATAGCAGCAGAGGTTCAAGATTAATGAATTGATCAGCTTGGAATAGATTAGATGTGCATTGCAAAGTCGTTGCAGTGTACTAGGAAAAAGAGTTACCTTAGTTATCCAGTGTAATAGTTACAACAGTTAGCTTGGTGTGTTAAGAGAGCACGTATATGATTCAATAATACAAATATTGTTCGCTCTTAGTTTATTGGATGGATGTGATTTGAGTAATCATAATGAAGAATCGATAAGACCATGCTACGGCACCTCTCATAATATCTCTAATTGCTTACACGAGGCAGATTGGCACAAATTGATTTCATCTTATAATAGCTGCGGTGAAAACTACCTAACAAATTGATTGCATCTTATAATATAGCTGCTGTGAAAACTACCTATTCGAATTCTAGTTCAGTTACAATCGGCGCTATATGCGACATGCGTATTGATAGAGAAGCTCTAGATGACTTTGTCAATCTTAAGGCTGGCCGGGTCATTGCAATGTGCTCATAGGGCGTACACCTATATGTGTGTGTGCTTTTCCAAGGAAAAAAAAGCCCAAAGAATATGCCCAATATATGGCATAACTTTATACTATTTGATACACACAGATGTTGTAGATGTTTTTTTTTTTCAAAACTAATCTTTCCGCCGAAGAGTACCATTAACGCCTCATGCATGCGCGCGGATATATAGACTATAGTAGTTAAATTTGTACTTCTTTTCCTCTATTAATGAATGGATAAATGCCATGTTTCTCGTGATGTCCTTGCTCATATGATTCTAATTACACCAAAAATGCATGGTAAAACTTTTAAGTGTTCATGATGATCCGGTGAACATGAAGACACGCCAATGCTAACTTCATTAGATGATCACACACCAGTCTATAGCCCTGGCGCTTCTCAAGGCTGAAATGTTTTGGTGGCACGGCCAGGGCTAGCTGCTGCCTGTGTTGCTGCTGGTAGGGTTCATCAGTCGTCCATGGACTCCATGGCTCGGAAAGCGTCAGACCAAGCGAAGGGATTCGATGGCAATTGATCTGTTTAGTCCATGGTGGAGGTCGGCCACGGCGAGGACGGCGTGCCAGTGCCACCGTGCTTTGGTTACGAGAAAGAAAGGACACGGCCGGCCTGCACGCATCATATCATTAGCGGGGGTGTGTGCAGTACGTGTGCAGCATGGGGTATGGCGTGCGTAGAATTCGGATCTGAGGAGCGCACACGTGGAGACGTGGATCGCAGGGAGGAAAATCCATCGGATGGCAAGCGACGATTGTGGGCGGGACGACGCAAGAAGGTCGCACGACGCGTGAGAAAAACTCTAACAGTATCGCGAGGGCAAGGGCGAGATGCGCGAGTCGGTTGACCCAAGGAATCGGCCCAGCTAACTAACTCAGTTATTCAGGGTTATCGTTCGGGATACTCTCTCTATAAATACTGAACCCTAGCCTGCATCTTGAAGCCAACACGCCAAACACGACCAGGTCTAGTATACGTGATGGCGAGCCTCAACCTGTTTTCCTTCCTCCTCGCCTTCGCCGTGGTGGCGGCCACCACGCAGCCGTCGTCCGCCGCCGCCGACGAGCCTTCACGGGTGTCGACGTTCCCCTGCGTCCCGGGCCAGCAGCGGCCGCCGTGGCTGCCGCCCTGCCCGGCGCCGCCGCCGCAGCCGGCCGACTGCTACGCGCCGGTGTCGGGGCTGATGCCCTGCGCCGGCTTCCTCACCGACGTCGGCGTGCTCACGCCCACCGCCGACTGCTGCGACGGCTACAGGGAGCTCGTCACCGCCGCGCCCGTCTGCATCTGCCACGTCGTCAACGGCGACATCGGCAAGCTCCTGCCGGCGCCCATGCTGCGCCTCCGCATGATGCAGCTCCCGCGCATGTGCCGCGTCCCGTTCCCTCGCGCCACGCTTGGCCAGTGCATCCGTAAGTCTCTCTCTGGATCAGTCTCGTTTATATGATTATATATCGATCTCTCTTCAACGTGTCAAAGCCTTTTCTTTACTTCTCTTTTGTTACGTTGTTGAGGAAACTGATCTAACAGTGAGCACTTGTTGTTGACATGATCAGGGGGACCTGTGCCGCCGATGAGCATTCCACCGCCGCCAGCACCTTCGTCTCCTCCGGCTGTACCGCCACCGGCGCCGACGCCTGATGCAACGCCACCATCTGATGCGCCGGCGGCGTCACCGCCCGAGGAGTCACCAGCTGATGCACCGGCGGCGTCACCTCCCGAGGAGTCACCATCTGATGCACCGGCGGCGTCACCTCCCGAGGAGTCACCATCTGATGCACCGGCGGCGTCACCTCCCGAGGAATCGCCCTCAGATGCACCAGCAGCGTCGCCACCGGAGGAGTCTCCCTCGGATGCGCCGGCGGCCTCACCACCGGAGGAGTCTCCCTCGGATGCGCCGGCGGCCTCACCGCCGGAGGAGTCTCCCTCGGATGCGCCGGCGGCCTCACCGCCGGAGTCTCCCTCGGATGCGCCGGCGGCCTCACCACCGGAGGAGTCTCCCTCGGATGCGCCGGCAGCCTCCCCACCGGAGGAGTCTCCATCAGATGATGCGCCGGCGGCCTCGCCACCGGAGGAGTCGCCCTCGGATGCGCCGGCAGCGTCGCCACCGGAGGAGTCGCCATCGGATGATGCGCCGGCCGCCTCGCCACCGGAAGAGTCTCCATCGGATGATGCGCCGGCGGCATCCCCACCGGAGGAGTCACCATCGACACCGGCACCAGAAGCACCGTCGACACCGGCACCAGAATCACCGTCAACCCCAGCGCCGGAATCACCATCAACCCCGTCAACTCCACCGCCGGAATCGCCATCAACCCCGTCAACGCCACCGCCGGAATCGCCATCAACCCCGTCAACCCCACCGCCGGAATCGCCATCAACCCCGTCAAGCCCACCGCCGGAATCGCCATCGACCCCAGCACCACCAGTGGCAACACCACCAGCGGAATCACCTTAAACGGATGAAGAATGAAATAGTAGTGTGAGATTAGATTGGTTTGCATGCAGGTGCCTAGCTTAGGCATCTACAGTAGCGTTTAGTCTTTGGATCTACATTAGTGTTAGTTTTGGATCGTAGTAGTAGTGATAAGTTTCAGAATTTTGGTTCATAGTGAAGTCGATGAGGATTAAGGTCAAAAATAGCAATCGTTATGCATTGTATGCAATCTTTGGATAATGATATACATTGGTCCTTGAGGTCTTAAATCTTATTTCTCGCTGCCATGAAACGTGATACCTATAAGCAGACGATGCAGAGAGATTGATACAGTGGCCTCCTCCCATCCGTTGCATCCGAGCATAGTTCAAAGCATATAGCCAAAGTAATGTGTCACGTTTGTGGTGATACAAGACCCATGCAACAATGTTAAGTGTTAGTTGGACGAGATACGGACGAGCTATTGATTTTTTTTTCCCTCTCAGTGCGCACATACATGCCTGCATGCAGCTAGCAATGCAAGTTATTTACATCCATGGCCACCAAATCGCAGGACGCGACGTGGTCATGCTTGCATGCATGCATATGCCCGAGCGTCTTCCGGACCGGCCGGCCTGTGCGCTGAGGCTATCGGCGACGTTAGGCCTACATGCATGGAGATGGCGGCGGCGTGCATGCAGTACACGGACCCAAAGCTTTAGGCTTTCGTATAGTACTCTCGATAACGGCGGCCGGGCGTGAAAAACGTCCACACCTACGAGCGACGTCCGCCGTATTTTATTTTTCCACGGTGATAATGGTTAGCCATGCGAATGATGACACGTGGGGACACCCGTGGGTAAGATATATAGGGAAAAAAATGTGTGGTAACAAACATATACAAGAACTCACACTTAATTTGTAGTATATATACATACATAAACCATGAATTTAGAGTAAATTGTACTCACCATACAACAACTTGTATAGTTCTATCACTTTGGTCTAACAAGTAGTAAAATATGCAAGAGTAAATTCCTTATATGCCATTGAAAAATACAACCCATCCCTTATGTGCCATTGAAAGATAGCTCATCCCTTCTATGCCATTGGTTATAATTTTTGATCCCTTATATGCCATTGCCGTTGAAAGAGGCTAACGGGGCCGTTAAATGGAAGGGCAAAATGACCATAATACCCCTAGCTAGAATGGAACATATTTTGTGACCTTTCACCCCTGACATGTCATTACAATCAACAACAATAATGAGCTAATACTGGAAGTATGTAAAATGAGTCATGCAGAGATATATGAAATAAATAAAATTCATTCTAACTAGGGGTATTCTGGTCTAACAATGAATTTTATTTATTTTATATATCTGTATATGACCCATTTTACATACTTATAATGTCATCTCATTATTGTTGTTGATTGGAATGACATGACAAGATGAAATGTCATAAATATGTTTCATTCTAACTAGGGGTATTATGGTCTTTTCACCCTTCCATTTAACGGCTCCGTTAGCCTCTTTTAACGGCAATGGCACATAAGGGATCAAAAATTATAACCAATGGCATAGAAGGGATGAGCTATTTTTCAATGGCACATAAGGGATGAGTTGTATTTTGCAATGGCATACAAGGAATTGACTCAATATGCAAATAGATGCACAAACTTGTCAAATCTGTTCATATACAAAAGAACTTGCACTTAGTTTGTAGTATATATACATACATAAACCATGAATTTAACATTATATGAAAGTATTTTCACATGTAGAGCCAATGATGTCAAGTTTGTATGATACAATAGAAAAAAAATCTTAGACTAAGTAGTATTGGTCAATGATTAAATAAATCCTAGGTAGGTGCATGCCAGTTTACATGTCCTTGGTACGGAGGAAAACTTTCATGTAACTAAAATATGTCACTTCAAACATATTTTTTTGCAATTTGCGCACAAATATTTTTTTTGCAAAATATAAATATTTGAAATAACGGACATTATGATGAGTCAGAGTAAAAACATATTATTACAAATAATATCATTTGTAGAGATATTCACTTACATACACCGTGCATTATTTGCAACACTTCGTTTGTCCGACGAAGAGTGCAATTCTAGTTTTCTTCTGACATATTAGTTGTAAGGTGAAAAGATTCGAGTGCCCTCTTTGGCCCACATGCAATTAGTATTAACATGCAACTTAAATTTAACCACTTAATTAGGCAAGCAGTTGAGACCCAATTATTATAGCCCGCGCCTATACCCTGCTCGCTCTCCTCGCATGAATTGATCCACGTCAGAACAAAACGCTGCCCTATTCCTTCTAACGCTCTTCTCACATGCAAGTAATTTGGTATGAATTATGAACAGCGGGGCGGGCAATCATCTTGCGTGCGCGCGACCTGTCACACATTAACGCGGTCTAATAAACAGGTGACATGAAACAAACGATGATAGAGTCCTATAACAGAATTTAGTGATTACATTCCGTTCAAATTGACCACAGATTTTATCTACGGATAAACCACCACGATGATAGAGTCCAATCTTCTCGGTACATGAAACAAACGATAGAAAACCTAGAGATAAACTGATCTCCATATAACCGTTTAAACTCCCTATCTCCACACCAGGCCGCCCAATAAATAGCTGCCCTGCACGTACATCGTCGTCGTCCCACACCTGCGAAAACAACTCCCCAAATCCCTTCACAATCCAATCCCAAGCGATGGCGTCCTCCAAGGTCACGATCGCCTTCCTCCTCATCCTCGCCGCGGTGGCGGCCACCGTCCACCCCTCGTCGGCGGCGAGGGTCCAGCTGGCAGAAGAGGAGGCGTCCCCGCAGCCGCCGTTCTTCTGGCGCCCCCGGGTGCCGCTCCCGCCACTCCCGCCGCTGCCCCCGCTCCCGCCGCTCCCCAGCTTCCCCTGCATCCCGGGCCTGCCGCGACCCAGGTTCCTGCCCCCCTGCAACGGCTCCTCCTCCCCCTCCGGCGGCGGCGGCGGCGCCACCCCGGCGGCGCCGGCGCCGCCGCAGCCGGCGGAGTGCGGCACGTCCGTGTCGCCGCTGACGGCGTGCGCCGACTTCCTCACCTTCAACGCCACCGCCGGCGGCCGCCACATGCCGGCGCCGCCCGCGGCCGCGTGCTGCGACGCGGTCAAGGCGCTGGTCAAGGACGCGCCCGTCTGCCTCTGCCACGTCATGAACGGCGACCTCGCCAAGCTCCTGCCGGCGCCCATGCTTCGCCTCCGCGCCATGGCGCTCCCCCGTGTCTGCGGCGCCGCCGTGCCGTTCGGCACCTTTCGCCAGTGCATCAGTAAGTCGTAGATGTAATTATATAGTATATATATAAATATTCACGCGCATATATATCCTACTTGATTGAGCGAGTCGTAGTCGACAGCTCGACATCCATGGCATGATAGATGGATCTGTGCAATGTGCATGTAAAGAAACTCATGAATGCACCTTGGTTGAATTGAACAGGGGGGCCTGTGCCGCCGATGGACGCGGCGCCAGCACCACCGTCGTAAGCAGAGACGAAACCAACACCGCTTTCAGCAGTTTAATATGGTACTAATCTTTGGTTCCTCTTTTCTGTTAAGTTTCAGAAGATTTTTGATCTGGCTATCATTATGAGTACTGTTCTTATAAGTCTGCATCTGAATTTGTTTTGCAGTGATGATGGTCATTGTTCATGAGGTGCAGCAAGCGGCCCGGTTGGAATTTTTCTCGCCATCAGCTGGAGTAGTTAGCTAGATTAGATTGATTTAGATGGTCGTTTGTAGCAGCGTGAGATTTGGTTTAGATTGGATTGTTTAGCAAGAGGGGAAGAGCTAGATTTATTTAGAAGTATTTGCCATGCCAATCAGGAGTGGTCGTTGCACTGTATGCAACCTTGGATGATATATACACCATTATTATCTTAAATTTGTGCAGATTATCTTGTGAGGATGTGATTTTTGCGATTTTAATATTTTTCTTCGTGGTACCTAATTGCAACAAAAAAAAAAATTAAGTATCATTCCGACTTTTCTTTTTTTTAAAAAGATTCTGCTCGAGTGCTCAACAGGTCACCATTATACAAACAAACCTCGATAGATCCATGGATCAAGGAGGACGAGGTTATTGGCCCCGCCGGGGCGCTCCCTAAAAAGTTGGCGTGCTATGACGTTTGACGACGACTAGACCTGGCCAGCAGAGTATGCGGCGATCCTACGACGATGTGGTGCGCGGGGATCAACGAAATTCTCACTTCGAATCTATACAGATCCTACTACCTCTGGTCAATGGTCATCTTAGTCTATTCGACGTTTAAAGTCATTTAAAATTGGCTGGTGGGAATCTTTATATTTAGTGAACACATAAAAATACTTCAATTTTTTTTAAAAAAATAACATAGAAAGAAGCATAATAAGTATCATAGAAGTATAGATCATATATGTAGGCCGGCCGGCCGGCCGCACCATCGGTGAGGTGGCCACACGTAAAGCAAAAAAAAAAAGAAAAAAAAAAAAGAAAAAAGAAAAAGAAGGACAACAAAGCTAAAGAGGTTCAAGACGAAGTCTGTGAGCTAGAGCTAGAACAGTTGCAAGCGCAACCTCCTCGAGCACAGATTGCGCAACGCCGGCGGCCACCGCAGCCACCACGGGGAGGCGGGTAGCGACGGAGGAGAGCAACAGGAGCGCTGTCCCTGCCATCCACGACATGAATCCGACGAGGATTTGGTCGTGATCGTGATCGCCGGCGATGAGCAATGAGGCGCCCAGCGCCATGTACGCAACTGAGCATACCCGGAGGCGCTGAGCTACATGGCGGCCGGCCGGGTCGAGGTCAAGGTCACGCATCATCATCGGGGGGTTGCGGTGGTGGTTGAGAGCGGCGGCGGCAACGGCTGCGAGAACCGCATCCATCTGCGCGGTAGTACGCCGGTACCAACTCACACTCTCACTGGCTCACTGCCCTGGAGCTGCCTAGAGCTCTAGCCCGATGTGTCATTATATAATCGCGGTGAATCATGTGATCCCGCGGCAAGCTTTTGCCACTGCCCAGTAAAAAAACACGCATCGTTACTGGCAGTGACATGAGCATTGCTGTTACTGGCCTTCCAAAGCTAGTATATATTTAAGCCAGTTAATATTGATGTGTGCTCTCATATATATAGTACAAGGTGAGCGCAATTTCTAATTCAAAATTTCAAAGTATTATATCAACATCTAACAGCCACATAGGTAATACTTAGCCAAATACTAACATGGAATTCATTCTCAAGCAAAACACACGGGAAACGCGACATTTTCAGATATCTGGAATTCTCGATTTTTTTTTTGAAACGAATGATTTCTCGAAACTTGGAAACCTGCTAATTTGCTCTTTTTACTTTTTCAGTGTGATGAGTGGCGTTTCTGTACCAAAGTAATGGGAATGTAAAAGTGACACATAATGTGACGTAGCCAAGAATATTGGACAGTAAAGTCACGGAACATACACCGGCATGGTGTTCTTTTATGCGGCAATTATACGCTGGTGAAGGGAGCAGTTCAAGAGGATCTTTTCTTCTTATTTTGTAACGTAGTGGTATCTCTCATCAAGTACGTGGATCACACAAAGTCCACTTGGTGGTATCTAAAAAGGCTAGAATAATGCACCTTATAATAAAACTGCAGCAAGTGATATCATCACACTACTGCTTTGTTTTCCCATTGAGCAATAAGAACTTACCGTGCATATATATACCCTGAATTACCATTGTGCGCTGCAACTAAAGTTCCTTTGAATTATACCAGCATTTTCATTGGATGAGTCCAAGAATTAAGTTTCACCAAGTCCAATTTATTTCTTAAGTTTTGGCATATCATCCAGCTCTAACAATATTGTATTTTGAAATCCCCTCGGAGTCCATAATACAAGGATTTCCATTACATGTTTTTTTTTTACTATTATTGTTTCATTTTAAAGGTATCCAACGAGAGTGGATAATACAATATCTTCAATAATACTAGATTTCGATTACCTGTTTGGCCTATTGTTTCATTAGTTCAAAGGGACTAAGAGCACACATATACTGATATACACAATATCTTCAAAACTGGGTACGCCTACCATACCAGGTTTGTGGAGGAACTTATTGTGTCTAGCTGGGAGAGGAACACGAAATGAATTCAGTGGTATCTCCAACACCTATATATTTAATCCCTAGCGCCATGGAGGCCGGCATGGACAATCAAGCCAATAGACAAAACCCACAGAGCTTTTATTTCATAGGTAGAGACCCTGCTGAGAAAGTTTGGCAGCCATCCTGGTCAGCTAGAGTATAAGATGCAAGCTGAAGTAATTTTAGGAGGGTTGGGCATTCCACGCCTTACAAATTCATAGACACTCAATCAGACCCCTCAAATGACTGTATTTTTAATGGGAAAAAATTTCAGATAGCCCTAGCTAGAAAGGAACACCAGTACCATGTGAAGTACCAACAATGCATTTTATTTGGATTGACAAAGTGACTATGGACGTCTCACTGTTGATTGGCATATCACCTAGCACTGAAGCACCCATGTTAATAAGTCACAGATTCGAACATGAATGGTTAGATTCCACCACAAAAACTAGCTAGTTGAGCAGCAACTGGCGCTTTTTACACATAAACAAAAATCAAATAGGAGCTGGTAGGATCGACCTTCATAGAGACCACTATCCCCGAGCAACTAGGCAATGCAAATTCCTTTTACTGTGGAATCTGCTATTACAGTCCGTACACCAGAAGGAAAGAGTACAAATTAAAACGCAGTGTATCATGGAGATGGCCACCTTGTTTGGAAGGCGGAAAGATTCATCAATACTTTAATATATCAGGATTCTCAGTACAACATGCAATTAATTTTAGGGGATAAAACATGTATAAATTGGTTCGTAAAAAATGTATAAATTGTGAATAAATCTAGAACCTTGCAATAAATCTCCTATAACTATATAGAAGGTCCCCACTAAAAGATTTCTCTCAACTCTCAAGAAGCCACATCATCACTTAGCCCACCCAACTATGATGCGTTAATTGATATTTCTGTTATTTGTTTTTGCTTTTTATTATAGCCTCATAAATAGTTTTTTCAATAGAAAACAACAAATAGTATACAAATACTATTACTACTTTATTTTAGTGACAAAGTAGTTACAATATACTAATTTAGTTTCAATTACGATGGGATATAACTCTCTTTTTTAATCTTTGATCAACTTACTAAGAAGCTAGCATTTCTTAATATTTCTCTCTTATGTCACCTCATCATCTTGAATTCTCAATTATTCTAACCGTCCGATCAATTTTGTATACATTTTCTATCCATTAGGTGTATGTCTTATTAGTTTCTTTCTTATCTATTCGTTAATTAACCAAAGAGTAGCTAAAAAGTTTATAATTTTCATTGAGAGATTGCTCATATATCTCTTGGTGTAACCTTTACTAATGCATCATTTTTTACGAGCAACTAAATAATCACATTGATTATAAACAATCATATTGATTACTAGTTTATTAAAAAAGCTCTCTCAATTCCCGCCACTACTACACAAAACGTTTTCAGGGGCGGGTTAACGGCCATTTGCAGGGGTGGCTCCAAAATCTGCCCCTGCTTGTGGCTGCTAGAAATGGCCATTTGCAGGGGCGGGTTAGTAGCCCGCCCCTGAAAAACGTTTCTAGGGGCGGGCGACCCCATGGTCCGCCCTTGCTAATGTCCATTTTCAGGGACGGACGATGGGGTCACCCGCCCCTGAAAATGATGGCCGTTTCCAGAGGCGGGTGACCCCATGCCCTGCCCCTAGAAACCATTCTTTAGGGACGGCCCTTAGCTTCAGTGTCGCACGCGCTTTTGTAGGGGCGCATCGCCTTTTAGCCCGCCCCTAAAAAAACATGCCCCTCTTATAAATGTTTTATGTAGTAGTGCGCTGCAACGCGCGGGGAATCACCTAGTTTGTAAAATTTATAGCACCCTCCCTCCCCCCTCTCCCCCCCCCCCCCCCCCCCCCCCCCCCGTCATAGAGCAAAAAAACATGCAAGGCTATTCATTATTGCAGAGCGAAATTGGGTTGGAAAAAAAGAAATACTCCATCTTAATGTACATATCAAAACCTAGTATAATTCTATAACTATATGAATTGCAATTAGGTGAAGAGCCAAAGGGTACGCTAGCTAGGCGTGCCATCAAAATTGCAATTTATTCAAGTTAAGTAGTACATTTACCAACCCTGTGTCTATAAAGGTTGTATGACTAAAATGAATGTTTTATGAATGAGCTACAAAAATAATGTTCATCTGACCAATTGTTTGTTCTATCAAAAGTTAATGATCTTTTGTTTGTTGGCGGCCAATGTTTTTTTATGCAACAATGGGGGAGCTTCGTCACCAAAGCATCAATAGTGCTTGAAATATGATATTTTTATACAAAGTTCTGTCCACTGTAGTCCTAGTCAGTCAACAGTGAGGTCAGGCTTGGGAGGATGTTCGGTTTTGCGGTGACCTGCCGCCGCACTAAAGCTTACGTAGTACATGCCTTGAAATAAATTCATTAAAAAAGAGTACAGAGTAGACGTGCATTTCACTTTTCTAGATTCACGGTAGTTTATCAGATGCATAGATTTTAATTGTGACCTGATAAAACCAGCAGTAGGTTGATGGGGCACTTTATGGTATTTCAAAATTTATTACCTTTCATGGGGAAGAAACTTTCTTTTCTCTTTGTGAGTTGGTTGGATCAAAAGGTGTTGATGATCGTGGCATGGATCAATACTTACCATGCAAGCAAACTGTCAAAGATAGGTTACACTGGGCCAGAGAAGGTCAGCAATAGGCTTGTTTTGAGCACGATCAAGTCAAGAGTTCGTAGGTGAGGAAAAGATGACTCAGTGTTTTCATATAAAGGAGCAACACCAAGGCAATAAAACACTTTACTTATGGTCATTTACCTTTTGCTTATCTTGTCCCCCCCCCCCCCCCCCACACCCCCTTTGTTTTTACTTTTGAGCATCTAATTAGCTGAAAAAAATTCTAAGCACTTGGTTGTGTGTAACACAGAGGCCGGAAACATTTCCATTTTCTAAAAAATGTTGCTCGATCGCATCAAAATATTATGGATCCATTAACATATTGGTGAATTCATGTAGTATCAATGACTACTCTTACAGATTTGTCCAATTAAGTGTTAGTGACCAATGTTCTATAATACAGAACCATATTCATCATTAAAAGTACAAGATGCAGTTGGATTGTGCTGCAAACATGCTATTCTAAGACAAACTTTCATCATTATCTTTGTCAAATAGAAGCAAGCTCAGCCAGGGCTAACGGGCGGAGGATAATGTTCGGTTATGTGTGACCACCTGTCTATATGGTACTTACGTATATGTGTTGAAAATCAGACAAATTTGAAAGATGACAAGTGCACGCGCCTTTCACTTTGCTAGCTAGATTCGCACTATAGGAGACTGCTGAAGTTTCTTGGATGGAGAAGGTTTCGATTGTGGCCTGAGAAAACATTTTGGGGCGTAAGTGGAGGGAGCATTTCTGGTTTCTTCTTTATTTTATTACCCCTTAATGGTTTAGAAGAAAGCTTTGTCAAGTCATGGTGTTATTTGTGAGAGTGCTTGATAAAGTGCATAGATTATAAGCATGTTATGCTTACATCAGTAGTCATCCATGTGACTTCTCCAACAATGGGTGGCTTGGGGAAAACCTCTACACTAATTATAGTCAGAGATGAACAAATGAATCACTCAAAACTTGTCTGAAGGAGGAGCTACACCAAGGCATGTTAGTAAAAGATATCTGGATATACTATCATCGATAACTCATCTATCAGGTAAAGCAAGCATGGAATTAAGACGTCAAGAAAAGATAAATTCCTTTATCTGGTGCATTCCACAAAAGCTAGTACTTCAAAAAAATACAAGATAGCAATTTCTAAAGTTATATAAATCATAAAGGTGCATTTAAAAATACATTAAATTAGATCTTTGTGATCATCAATTTAACTTTACAAATACATCTTATTTTTATTTAAAATCCAAAATTTCTATAAATCATTGAGAAAGGATGTGTAAGGCATTATATAGGACCAGGTTGTTGTGGGTCAAACAATATGAAAAACCTGCAAATCAAAACTTGATCTAGTTCTTTGGATTTGCTCTACTTTCCAATGTAGTAGTATAATATTTATTAATTATCATTTGAGCTGTGTCTGTGAAATATAATTTTTTTTTACCTTAGCTTTGTAAATGCACATATATGCTGACATCTTCTTTAATTTCCTATAGAGTTTCTACACATATGTTACGTACCACTACTGAACTTTTGCTAGTTAGTGCCTTAGTGGGTACACTACTTTTCATTGCAGTTGGAGTTACGGAGATTATTCATTGTCCCAAAAATGCAAGGGATGCAGTTATCATGCTACGATATATTAGTACTTGATATGAAGTCATTGTCTTATCCTAGTCAACTAACCGTAAGTTGTGTGGTGACCATCCGCCGAGTGCATACTTGAATGCCTTAAAAATACAAAGAAAATAATAAAGAGTACGTTGGCCGGGTGCACAGCCTTTTATATGCTTTTTAGCTTTACTAAAGTACTAGTAATTTCTTGGAAGGAGGCACAGGTTTTGAACGAGCACACTGAAAATAATTTTTCTCGATAAAATCGGAGCACAGTAAAATCCACCTAACTTTGTTACCTTTTCGAACATAAATCATCCTGGATCTCTCTTTGTGTTTTTATAAAGGGTGGCAAAATAGAACATAGGGGGTGTTTAGATCCAAAATTCAAAATAAATGGAGATACATGTATGACATATTAAATTTAGTTGAAAAAAATCTCATTACACAGATGGTTCGTAAATCGCGAGACGAATCTAATGAGCCTAATTATGCCGTGATTAGACAATAAATTGCTACAACAATGCTACAGTAACATGTGCTAATAGTGAAGGCTTAATTATGTTCGTTAGGTTCGTCTCACGATTTACAGGCGAGTTATGTAATTAGTTTTTTAATTAGCATATGTTTAATACTTTAAAAGTGAAAAGATTTCATTTCAAAATATTTATAGAATGGAACTAAACACCCCCATAATCGCATTGCTGCTGTCATGAGATTGTTGGGACACCTGCAGTGATGTATTTATCCTTCCTCTTCCTGCGATATAGTGGAGTGAATTTCATTAGAAAAATCAGAAATAATAATTGGTAGTCGACTCAAAAGTGCTTATTATGTCGTCAATGTCTTCGGCATGAATAATAAATCTTGCCAGTTCTTGTCATTTTGTGAATTTTGTGTAACTCTTCTATTTGTAGTAAAGATTCTGCTGCCCTCGCCCAATAATAACCACTAGCAGGTTATCTGTATCTTTTTACCATTAGTAGGACTGGTATTTTATCTATACTTTGTTCTTTTGTGATCAGTTGGCAGGGTAGGGCTATTATGCAAATATTATCCTAAAAAGGATTTTTTTAACTAGTTCACTCTTAATTCCATCATGGAGAAAAAAAATCCACATTGGAAAAACATAAAAATAAAAAATGTAAAAGAAAAGGTACCAGATGAATTAAGGTTTCCGTATTGTACTACTCCCTCCGTCCCAAAAAAACAAGTCATTCTAGATGTTTTAGGACAGATTAACAAAAATGTAAAATAACCTTAATTGCCCCTATCTTTTAGCCAGATTTGGTGCTAACCGACTGTTGCATGCCTACATGCACATGCAAACTTGCCAAATCAGGTAAAACGACTTGTTTTTTGGGACAAATTTTGAATCCAAAACGACTTGTTTTTTGGGACGGAGGGAGTAGATGATAGATAGTATGCACCCGTTTCTGCAGTTATTGTCATAATATTTATGGTTACCGGTGCCATACAGATAAAAAAGATTGCACGCACAGTGGGAATATATGTGAGCATTGAGGCTAAGTCTATTCAGATTCAGACAGCTCAAGATAACAACACATACATTGTTATGCATAATCAAAATGACATAATCAACGTAGAGCACTGTGTGTGTATAAAAATTTGGGAGTAGTGAGGATTAGCTAGCTTGGAAGCTCTAAGGTTTTTGGATACAATGCTCAGTGCTAAGGCAAGTTCAGAGTGTCCCATGTTATTGACCGAACAAAATGATCAATTAACAATCATTGTACAGGCAAAATCAAGAGAGTAAAGAGAGAGCACATATGATGGGAATTTTCTTATTCTGGCCTATTGGGATTAGTCAGGTTTCTCATCATAGGATCGAATTCATTGTGTTGATTCTACGAGGGCGGAAAATAAAGTTAGCAAAATTAAGGCTAGTAGAAGGCAATATATCAATATATCAAGTTCAAGCAACGGCACTCGCAGTGCAACGAAGTGGTGAAGCAATGCAATTACCGCTCGGGGTTCAGGAACTTGGGGAATTCCGCTGCAAGTCTTCGGCCAGTTCCACTGGTAGATAAGTTCGCTGGCTGTGGCTGGTTTTGATTGTTTCAGTAGTATTCTGAGGAAGAAGAAGATAGAATAAGCTCGTTGTGGCTGGAAAACAGATGAGTAGAACTGGCTGAATATTGACCATGTCCGCATCATCAGTTCGAAGATCTTCCTCAATAAATGCAAAGGACAATGAAATCAAAGGATAACTGGCCATTAGGACCCATCAAGTTGTCTTGATGCAATTGCTTGTCCAAGAATTCACTGCTGTGTCAAACTCTGGAGTCTAAAGATGAGGAGCACATGGAAAGATCACAAGGAGCTTCCATCGCTTGATCCAGCCAGCACACCACTGACCATAGAGGATGTTGAGTAATGCAGGCATGGCTGCTCATGGCTAGAGTAAGACCAACAGAATGCTCATTGATTTTGTTCCAATAAGAAAAAAAAGAAATTAAGAACATCAGTTTTCTAGCCAAAAAGCTGTTCAGATTATACTAGAATGTCATCTGTGAACTTAAATTTACGATTCTCAAGTTGAAGGATTTAATCACTTAAATGTGCACTTCTCAAGGACCGACAACACCTATACACAAGCTTAATTAGACACCTACAGTGCACTCAAGCAAAATAATGAAGCTACCTTGTTCGTATGTGCCTTGTATCTAGAATGTCGACCGTGTTTGGCAGGGTTTACAATTGCGGTAGGAAAAAAAAATCAGAGGTCACGGGTAAAGACGGAATTCCTTACTGTAACATTTATTTTTTAAAATTAATTAAATTTACACTAAAAACAAATAATAAAATGGCATTCCGGTGTTTTTTTTTCGTTCCGGAGGTCACCGGTAAAGACAGAATTCGAGGAATTTCGAAAAAAGTCCAGGCGGAATTGTGAACCTTGGTGTTTGGTTCCTTGCATTGCACCTTTACCTCTAGGCAAGCGTAAACAAGGATTTGTATTGATTTAAACCAGAGCTTCTGAGACCAATAACTTTTGTGCCAGCTATCCTGACGGAGAAAGGGTTGGCAAAGCAACCCAGCAGCATGCCTCACTTCCCCTGAGACTTTGCAAAAGCACAACCCACATATAGTTCTATGTACCATTCTCCCTTCAGCTTTTGTATTTATTCCCTCCTATCTAGCTTTTGGTGGCCACCATATAATGAGCTAGAAAAGACATGACGTGAGACAAAAATATATACCAATAAAGTGCAAAGTATATTGGAAAAACATAAATACTCTATTGTCGGTATATGTTTTTGTGACCTCCCTTCATAGAGTTATATTCTTCATAATTTGAAGGAAAAAAAAGGAAGAGAATGCATTTCTCTTGTGAACTAGGCGGCTAGCTGTTTGGGAATAAGTAGCATCAGGATTCAGGAACAAACCAGCTACATCAGGCAATGGAATTACTGGATGAGTTGGAGATGCATCAGGCCTAAGACAGGACATAGCAGCTTCACTGCGCAATAAACACAACGCACATACCAAACAGCAATGGTTATTTGTCCATAGTACATCATGAACAAAGCCTTTGTGTTCAACCACATAGCAGTTAGCCTTCTTGCTAGCAGAAATGACTACGTGACAAGGTGAGGAAATAGACGCCAGACAGTCTGAATGTGATAAGTCTTAATAATCGAGGGCATGAAACCAGCTAATCAGCTAGTCTTATTGCGGACGAACAATATAAGGGAGAAAAACAGTTTGATTTTGAACTGGAAGTGTGCAATGATAACTTGGTGAAAAGCGGCAGATTCACAAATAATCCTTGAAAAATCCTCTTTGGTCAGCCACTGGCTGAAGGCTCCCCAGCCTTCAACAGTAAAATGAACAAGCAATTCACTGAACAGCTGTGATCCAAATAATCTTGGACTGGATAATTAGATCCCTACTTGTTCGTTTCGTGTTGCATCATCTTTGAACTGTTCAGATTCAAACTTTACACACACACATTTCCTCCGGCTACAATTGGGAAAAAGAATGAACTACAAACCAGCAAGGCAACAACAATCTCGACCCAACTAATCTTGGTGCCGACGTACATTCACGAAATCACGACACGGGAGGTGCAGAGCGCAGCCGCGCCTGCGATCTCTGCCGGCCGCTCGGCGAGGCCGGCCCTGCCAGCAAGCCATAGGCGGATGACTGGATGAGCATGTAGAGGGAGGCGACCGCCAGCGCCCTGAAGACGCGTTCGGTGTGGCCGCCCATCGCCAAGGTCGGCGCCGGCGACACGTGGGTCGAGCTCATGGAAATTTACATCAGCAGAATTGACTGCCGCAGGTCAAAAGTCGTTAGATTTTGAGGGGCAGAGTGCTTGAACAATTTACATGTTCACAAACAATATCGAAGACAGGCTGACGCAACTCTAATAGCCCAACTATATTCATCACATGGAAATGTTGTGTTTGCTTCAATGCTCTTTCCTGCTGTAGCCCGTAGGTAGATCTGTAGGGACTAGGGACTTGGATAAATGTTACTATTACTTTCGTCCCAAAAAGGATGGACTTTAGGATTTCAACTAAGTCAAACTTCTCTAAGTTTGGTCAAATTTATGTAAAATATTTGGTTTGAATGTTACTGGAAGTGGAAGGGATCCAATAATGAACGGTGCCGGATCCAGGGGCGAGAGGCAGCCAAATAAAAGGCGGTGTACATGACAAGCTGCCTTCGGTCTCTTCTGTCATTTTCCACACTTTGAGAACCATGATTATTCCAACATCTTTTAGGAATAGGCGCCATTGGGAAAACCCCAACCAAGGGATGCTTACACCTCAGTTGTACCAAAGTCTCGTGAAGCTGGAGGCCGTGGCGGATATAAGCCTACGGCCTAGTAGGGCCATGGCCCTAGGCGTTGGCCCATTTTCTCTACACTAGGATACTGCACAAAGAAGCCCAGTTCCAATTAGTCTATCAGCCCACTGAGTGCCCTAGTCTTTGGCCCAGCCCAGCTCTGCCTAGCCTCAGCTTTGGCTTGTGAGATTTGCAGATCATGAAACAGCACGGCGTCCTGCTATGTCTGTAAGCAACGGCGTTTTCTCGGGCTATCAAACAGCAGCTGGTCGGTTCTCAAGCGTTTCGTCACGAAACTGCATAATACTATGCCATAAAAAGGGCTTAAGTTGATAAGGATATGCAAGCCACTCAGGACATAAAAAGAGGTGGGGCTGAAGTTGTTAATAAAGGATATGCTGAAAGGACTCTCCTGTCTCGGCACTGAAAGGACTATGCATGTCTGGAAGGAAATGTATTGTTCTGATGATCATGCTAACATGGTTAGGAATAAGTGGTTCTGGGAAGTACTTATTGAGTTGCATGCTCCAACCAACTCAACCCAAAAACTTAAACCGATGGAAAAGGGTGAGCAATTCACTTCAACACTCTCTCTCACATTGTTGGCTCAACCACATACGTTGAAATTGGACTGGACTACAATTATTTGATTTAATCATGTCCAACAGGATTCAAACTCGATATCTCTAGCACTAATACCATAATGAGTTGCATGCTCCAACCAATTCAACCCACAAGTTTAAACTGATAGGGAAAGGTGAGCACTTCACTTATACTCCAACAGGTATACCAAAATTGGCAAAGAGAAATCCTATAAGAACATCACTGAGAGTAGAATGGGAGTTTTACAATAACAGAGGCAAACAAATAGAAACTATGTTTTTATTGCAACATTGTTTACTCGTTCCAAATCATAAACTCATAAACCTCTACAGACTGATATATCTATCAAATAGTACAAGCTTCATTCAATCTCTTATGTCTTATGTCTGTGTTAAGAAATTAATTAGTGATCAATTGGTGTAATATTTAGTTAATTATGTAATTAGTTAATCATTAGAGAAAGGGGGAAAACCCCCTCATGTGGGGGTGCCTCCAAGGGGCACCTTCTCCCCAAGAGGTGTCTCCAAAGGGCCAAATGCCCCTTCACCATGTATATAAGAAACAGTCCCCACATCAATGAGATCAATCCCTTCCATTCCATCATTCATTGTCTTTCACTTTTACTTCACAACACGTTATCAGTCACTTTGTTTCTCCACTGAGCAAAGAAAGAACAGAGGCACCATGCCTCACGCATACAGGCAAAGGAAGAACAGAGGCCAATAGGCCTCACATCCAAATAGGCCTCACATCCATCAAGTAAGCACATGAACAGACACTTACATTTCTTTACAACCGAAAAAGGTTTTTCTAGTTCTTCACGATGGCAATCTGGACGATGTTCTTGCCTCTGCTTCAGTAGTAGGCATCGCCATTTCTTCCCATGCCATGGCTGACGTCCTGCATTGTTCAATTTTGGTCCTCAGACTATGTAGCATTTGCATATTTCTTGTAAATAGCTATCTAGACTATCAAGTTTAGTACCGATGTACTATAATTACTGCAGTAATTGTACATTATGTGATCCGTAGATTCACATAATTATGCAAATATTATTTTAGAACAATCTTTTCATGTGTCATTTATTTAATATATTTACTACATGACACTTAAACACTACACTACATCAAGTAGTATTAAGCAAAATATAAAATTAAGGTATATAAATCTAAATTTTTGGAATAACACAAGGTGATGGAGACCTAGGCACTGGCTGCAATAAATCATATAGAATTGTAGCAAGTTCTATAACAATTTATTTGCCTTGAGACCAGGCCTTTAGGCAGCAAATCACTTGCCATCACCGAGAGGTCTACATCTTATGATGATTACCTACAAAGTGTATATCCAAAATTATTCTATACAATGATGGAGTCCTAGGCACTGGCTGCAATAAATTATATAGAATTGTAACAAGTTCTATAATAATTTATTTGCCCTGAGACCAGGCCTTTAGGCAGCAATTTCTTTGCCCATCGCTAAGAGGTCTACATCTTATGATGATTACCTCAAAAGAATATATTCAAAATATTATATACAATAACAGACTATCAAGTCATCAATTCCCATTGGAATACCACTAAAACAATTACATTGTTTATACCTTAATACACGCAAGAATCATCTTGCCTTCAATATTTTGCATATTTATAGCGCCAATATTATTAATTTACCACAGTAAATTAAAGCTATACATGATTTGCTCATGTAAGAAACTTGGCATATCATACCAAATATAAAAATTTGGAATGATCAAAGGTAACACATGAGACAGTGGAGCCTAAGGCATGTAGCGCAATCATGCCAAACTATGCCTATAGCAACGAGTTTCTCGTCCACTGCTTTAAGATGCACACCATTCTGGTGACTATCTTTTGATGTGTCCAGACACTAGTACATAATGATAGAGTCTATATCATTGACAATTCACAATTGATAATAGCAGTGATTTCATCACTTATCAAATATGATGCCCATACTACTTGCAATTCCAAGATATAAGATTTTGTGTATATTAATTCAAGACTCATCTTGAATTCACAAATCAAGGGCATCTACTTTGCTTTAATAAATAGTAGAAAATAGTGCAATATTTTTAGTGACTATCTTCTATCATAAAGACAGAAACTATTTTGGAAATTGATCCGTCGATCATCTATTCTTACAAGAATGGAGTCCAAAACATGTGCAACGATTTTGAGCCTGTCAAATTCAGAATAGTCAACTTATAATCAGGTATCAACTTGAATTAATAATTTACACATCAATATTTTCATGCTATATAATTTACTCTTCGAGTAAATTCGTTAACATACATGATCTACTCATGTAGGACATGACTAATGTTTTTGAGATAAAATTTTCAAATTCTCATTGTATAGGATTTATTCTCTAATATGGGTATTTGATATCAACAATATCATTGGGAGACACATGGCACCATTGCCACTATAGTTCTACCATAATCAAACTACCCTATCTATTCTTGAAATTACCACACATACACCTTGGGTGTGACTACATTTCCTCCACTCATGTTTTACAAAACTGAGTATCCAAATGAGGAAGATCCATTTATTCTTTAGAACTCTCAATTGAGTTATCAACAAAGAATAAATATTGCCCAAACTTTATCAGGACTTTCAATTCCATGGCAATATCCAACATAATGGATCGCATACATAAAATGTCACTTTAGCAAAAGTGATCATAATGACAAATTCCAAGTTTGTCTAAAGTGTGGTTGTACATTTCATGTACATATTATTTCCAAATCAAATATTTGGTTCAAGAAAACCTCAACTCCATCAGAGATAAGAGCATTCTAGGGGATTAAGTTTGAAGCTCACTTCGACTAATGAGACCTCCATAAGTCTCCAAATTATCCCTAGAATTATCATTAGTCTAAAACTATACTATAATGTGTAGTACATTGTCCATCATCAATATCAAGTACCTCATACATGATATTTATTCGGGATCAAATCAGAAGAAAGGAATTTCATTAAGTGGATCTCCACTATTATAACATGGGGAATATATACTCTCTTTCTGAGTATTCCATTATTAAATGTACATACACTCATGTATTCTACAATACCCCAATATATTTTCATGCCATCTATTTCTATAGTTTCATTTTGAAACATATTACCACGAGTAATCAACACTCAACTTGGTATAAGGGCATGAAAATTATATATTGATAGCATTCTTTTCATATCATTTGAGATATGTTATATACATACATCAATCCCATATCACATGTTGCGTACAAAATAATTTTTCAGTTTTGATTCAATCAAGAATTTGCATATGATTGACTTCGTCATTTCTATCATATGAAAAATTATTGTCAATTCTATTGGTCATAGTTAAAATTCTCGAAATCTTCAGATTTAATGTGCACTGTATGTGTCACAAGAGAATTAATTTTAAGGCCCTCTTACCTTAAAATTTTTAATGAGCCAAGTTCTTGAACACATTCAAGACAAGCATATGGCTATATTTGGCCAACCAAATGGACCATTTAAGTGCTTTAAAAATGCTAATTGATGCATTTAACAAATAGTTCCACATGTGTTCCTTACTCATAAGGCACCACAATTTACCAAATTCATTGCTCAAATTTTCAATTTAGAGCAAATTATCCTAGACGTAGGAACAAATCCAATTATTTGAAGTTATTTGGTTTTGGGAACTATAGCACTAGGTATCATATATATGTCCATCTCAATTATGGCTTAAATGAATATATTATTGAGATAATTCATTTGCATGACCAACAAAATAGAATTGAAATTTATCAACATCTAGTTGGTACTATGCGGATTTACACACCGCATAATTAATCAAAATTCATTCAATTGCAATCATACGACTCCCTCCGTTGCAGTATTTACGTGAAAATTTGGCTTCAACCAATAATTTCCCATTACATGTTGGATATGCTTCGCATATACCAATATCACCACCTCAGCATACATCAATGGGCATTAGAGATCACAACAAAGGTATTATTATCCGTCATTCACATAATACCTAAGGTTTCTTATGGGGATTTTAAATAAGCCCGTATGTTGATTATATTTTGAGGGTAATTCCAGGCATTAGGGGGAGATTAATACCACACAAAAGAATGCCAGGAATTAAAAATTTTAATCACATTCAGTCCTCACATCACGTACCAAAGAATATTTAAACTAACAAGTTTAGAACATCTTATATTTGTAACATATTACAAATAGCCTGCCAAATGCATTTGCTAATCAAAGTGTCATCATATCCAATCCATACGGATTAATGGACCAGAAAGAGTGAATGTACCAAATAAAATCACTCAACTCCCAAATTAAATAAGAGGGGGAGAAGTATGGTCACTATGGATACTTCTTATTACAAGCATCCGTGGAAACAGGGGGAGACATCCTCCAAGATAGTAAATGCAAATCAACATCATGAATGTTGTCTGACACTTTATGGATATTCAAATCCAAAGCCTATGAATGTCAAGCATTTCAAAAGTCCAGTATAAGTGCACATAAATTTAGGGACTGGATCATTGGAACTACCTAATTCCATTGTTGTGGGAAATAACATGGAATTCTAAAAGGTTATTATTTTCACATGCTATATTGATTTCATTAATCAATCATTCTAAGACTACAAATTGTCGACATGTACTCCTTCTCAAATTTGCCATACACCTTTAACTGGATCCAGACCAAAAGTCCTAGGCAGAGTGTCTCAACACTCAAATTGGGTCATATTAAAAGGTGGCAATAAAGGAGAATTGCTCTTGTTCATTAGTGAGAAGTATTTACCGCAGTAAGATCTTCTTCTGACATTGCATTCTTTGCAAAAGCAAGGTGGTGAAATAACAAGAGCTTGTAGCACATGGTTTCACGCAAAAACCAAGCAATACCTCTGATGGTATATGTGAAAAAATTATGTTCCTTCATTCGATCATTGGCAGATCAAATAAATTGGATAAACTCGGTCATATAAAGTCATCATTAGACTTTATATTTTAATTGAAGTACAAACCACAACATACATTGTGTATAAACTCAAGTCACTCCATGACTTGAAATAGTCAAATTGATTGTGGTACAATTGACTAAGTGAGTCTCTTCCACAGAAGAATTACTCAGATCACTATGATTGCATATGTGTTCACAAATAATCCAAACTGGATTTTCCATCATCTCAGCACGCAAACAAACAAGCAATCATTTTAAGACGGAATTTGAGATGACATATTTGGTTAAAAACCAAATTATACTTAAATTTACAACTTAAGCACATATATCAGTTCACAGATATTGTTCGTCAATATCAAAATAATATTGGATAATCATATCCATCATCACTTATGGTCGGTCAATCCCTAAAGATGGATCAATAATCATTTAGACCCTGGGATGACAACTATAGTGCCATACAAGCGCTTAAATCTTGCAGATTGCAAAAGGGCCCAACTGTGACAATCTAGGTGTTTAATTAACCTAAGCATCTGCTAAACCCTTCGTTTTAGCTTAATTAGGCTTAGGCTAACCCCACCAAGATTTTCACTTAAGGGTTCACGCATGAAATCACAAAGTTCCTCGGTGAACTTTTGACCTTTCTCGGTTGGCATGGTTCGAATTTGAATTTTCACTTAAGAACTCAAAAATGTGCCAATACAAAAGTTGTTCACAATTTTGTGGGACACAACTTTGTCAATTGGAGCTCGATGAGATTTTGTGTGTAACATGCCCAAAAACTCAGTCAAAGCCAGTCAAAACCCAGAAGTTCACCCTGGCTGGCACCCGAGAGCGCCGGAGTTCACCCAAAGTTCGCGCTGTCTTCGTCGCATGCTCCAGCCCAAACCAAGCAGTTTACATATGGTCACCCTTTACGAAAGTTGTAGAGGGTACTGAGGGACACAACTTTCGTGTTTGGAGATTTTTGAGTTCAGATCAAAAATTTGGAGATCTTCGTGGTCAAACAGACGCCCTGCAGCTGTTCGATGAAATGCTCGGCTCACGCGTTCGCCGCCGACCGCGACTGCTTCCACGCAGCGCTCTGCACCTGAGCGTTCCGACCCCTGTTAGACTTTGCCCTCCACCTGTCTCGACGTCTGAGCGCTGTCCGCGTTGACCCACGCCACGCGCCCGACCGGTCCTCGACCGCCCGACCAAGTGTCGTTCGCCCGCCACTTGCCTGCCACCCCTGCCTCGCTGCGCCATGACGTGAATGCGTCGTACGCGTGTGCGCGGCCGCCGCCATGAGTCAGCGCCGCCTGCGTCGCCTGCCGTCGCCGGCTCGCCATTAAAACCCCTCACGCGTGCACCTGTGCCCCTCTGCTCGTCGTCAGCCGCCATAACTCGGCATCCCAACCATCGCCCGGCCCTGTCCCCGACCCTCTGACCACCCCCTTGGCCGGCAAGGCTTAGCAGCGAAGCCTCATCTCTCTCCCCTCCTCGCCCCGCCTGTAAAGCCCCCTCCCCGAGGCCAACAATGGCTGCCGCCCCTCTGCTTGCCGTTCAAACGACCGGCCACCCACGGAGCTCCACCCTCCACTCGTCCTCGTCGCCGTCCGTGGTCACCAACGCATCCACCAAGCTCCACTCCACCTCCCCAGACCCTCAGCCAGCCTCCACCGCCGCCCAGTACGCCGGAGCTGAAGCAGAGAGCGGACGCCGCCGCCTCCTCCACGGCGAGCCTCCCTCCGACCATCTCCGGGCCCAAGTTTCGCATCAAATCGGTCGCAGGTGATCCCCTGACCCTCCCCGTGCCCTTCCCTGGCCAAGTCCGGCCCTCACCTCGCCGGAATCGACGCCGGAGCACTGCCGGCGCACCCAGGGACCACATTGCAATCGTGGTTTTCTTTTTAGGGTTGTTTCTGCAAAGTTCGAGGACCTGTTTGTAACTCTTGAATAGCTCCAAATCTGTGAACTTCTAAAATCAATTAAAAATCGTAGAAAAATCAGAAAAATGCAAACCCAATTTTGTTGTACTCCTGGTGTTGTGCTCTACCTTTTCTAGAAAGCATGTATAGGTGTTTTCTGTGTAGTTTTCAAATTAGATTCAAATCTGTTCAAACATAAGTTTGTGCATAGTTTGAAGAATACTGCCTTGTTTGTGCTAATTTTTGGATATGTTGTAGCTGGTGAAAGGTTTAGTCTTCTGTAAAAAGTTGGCACAAAGTTACACACTATATTATGAGTTATTAATTGTTTAGGCAGACTGTGCATGTTTAGTTCAACAATTTTAATAATTAATCTATGCAACTTCTGGGCTGCATCTTTTTGCAGTAGCTCCGGTATAACTTGATGCATGTCTGGTAAATAGTAGGGCTTAGTTTGACGTTGCTAACATGCAGTTTTATATTTAATGTCATACTTGGCCGAAATTGATAACTGTTTATAAAACTAATTTTCTAAGGAGATCCTTTGATCTTTTTAAGCTAATGTTTGGCATGATAGCTTGTATTAGCTGGGTGTAGCTCTGGTAGTTTTTATAGGATTAATTTCTGTTAGTGTGATTTTCTAAGGATTAATCTTGATTTTAGTATGTTAAACTTGTATGATCTATCATAGTTGATGTGCTTATCTTTTTGAGTTGGTTTTTGGTCAGTAAATCAAATAACCCACCAAGAACATACTGTAATTTTCTCACATTTAATTGAAGTTCTAAACTGCCAGAATAATTTATGAAAGTTTCATTGCTTACAAGAGAGGAATCAAGAATAAGTCTTTTCTTTAAAAGTTATTAAATAAACTAAACCCACCCCACACACACACTTGCGGTTTGGTGGTGAAGTCAAAGTTAAATAATTTTATATGTGTACACAATCACCATCAACCAACCCCAAATGCTTTTGTGAGTAACTACCAATTTAATTAAAGAAAGGGAAGGTCAGACCAAAAATTGTCCAGGTGAATGTGTCACTAAGTACACCCCGGGTTTATCATTATGCAATGATGATGACTCGATAAAAGATCGTACTCTTATTGCATGTGCATTCGTGTAGAGCAAGTCCTCGCTGACGGCGACTACGAACTTGTCCCCGTTGGAGGAGAAGGCCAAGCGGAAGGTGAAGTGAACGCCGTCCAGGTCGAGCAAGACCCAAACCCCGCTGCAGAGGAATCCCAGGCTAACAACGTGCCCGAAGGCAAGCCCCGGAGCATGTCCCATGTTTCAAATCTTGCAACTATGTTTTGTACTCTATGTTTGTGCATTTACGTTTCAGGCATTGATTGAAACCTTAGTTGCATGATCCTAGGAACCTATGCTTTGCAATACTAGTATGTTAGGTCGATAGTTGCTATGCTTTAAGGACACGGTAAAAGTCGAGTGATTTCCTGTCACTCGCGAGATATAGGGATCAACTGTCTTACTTATGTTGGAATCATAAGGATGACGGGCGGGGATTTTTGTCATGTAGATGCCCCGTCCGTGTATGCAAAAATTGGTTAAGGCCGAATGGTACGGTACTGCTGGTTAAGTGTTTGAAAGCACTAAGCACTTGTTTGGGCATGGGACCGGTAAGTTTAGTACCTGTTCGGAATGGGGCGTGGCCTTGTCCTGCTTTCTCTGGGATTTATCCCCCTGTCGCTGACACGTGGCTCAAGACCGAGGCCGGCCGGTTACGACCGCGATGTATGTCCGGCTAAGGCTTGTGTCCAAGGGGAGTAGGCTCGGATTAACAAACCAGGATGACATGGGAACGGCCTGGTTAGTGTCGACCCTCGGGGTTGATGCTTTTCCGTGTGTTTAGTATCCACCTTGCAAGGTTAAAATCGGTTCGAAACGTCTGTTTCTCGCAGCTAATGAGACTACTTAACCTCTGTGCCGCATTGAGTAAGAAGTGGAACATGACGATGGAAAGAAACTTGATGTCTGTTTAATTGCTTGCTCCACTTGTTTGATTAGTACAGGTTGCTTACCTAGAATGGTTAATTCGAACTAGAACTTGATGCTAAAACATTGAAAGCAAGGACCCACTTTTAGTCGCTCTTTGGCAAATAAAACCACCAGCCAAAAGCCTTGCATGTCTAGAAGTTGGTGATGTAGCTATCACCCGACGGTTAAGTCTTGCTGAGTATTAGTATACTCAGCCTTGCTTGTTGAATTGTTTTTCAGGTAGTGCCCTTGAGGAGATGGTTGCAGGTCTTACCTGGCCAACCACCCTTCCTCCTGGTTGGACGGTTGTTTGGGACGAGGAAGCTTCTGAGTGATGTCACGACAGGCTTCACGTGATGTCACTACCGCTTTCGAATAATTAGTTTATTTCCGCTGCTTTTCAAAACTCTGAGACAATGGTTACTTTATGCATTAAACTCGGTTTGTAATAAATTACCTCAAGTGGGGCCTTTAATTATTCGTGGATTGTTGTAATCTCTGGGACTCACCTTCGAGTGAGTGTTTGCATGACTCGTTTCGATCGAGGTAACTGTTCGTGGTTGCATCGGGCTTGACCCGACAGACTGTCAGATCACTCCGATTTAATTGCGTGATGACCAATGGAAGGTTAGCGCACTTAAGCCGGATTAATTTGAGCGGTTCTGCCACAGCTGGTATCAGAGCGAAAAGTTGTGCACCAGAGGTTCGCACGGTCCCGTTACACTTGTTTTACAATAAAACTTGGCCAACTAGTATTTTGTGAAAACTCGTTGGATCGCTAAGGATTAACTAGACCGTGAAGCCCTAGAGGGAATTTCGGGTTGTTTCAGGCGGCTTGCTAATTAAGGTGTATTTGACTAACTTGCCCAGCACACCCTTGCCCACGTGTTTTATACGTGCGCTGGTTTCCGTGCCTCGCGTGCACGAAGGGTGATAGGATTTCCATTCCAAGGAACCTATCATTACGGTTGTGTATGAGTCGCCACATGTTTTATATGTGAACAAGGTCTTGATGGTATGGTTCTAATTCAAACGAGCCTATCATCCTGGTTGTTCGCCATGTTCGAGACATGTGCATGATGCCGCATCACGAGTTATGCGAAGGGTTGTGTGCTCTATTCGAAAGGAGCGTACGGCCTAGACTAGATGCACTGTCCATGCAGTGTTGAACGCATGGATACCGTTTTTATAAATGAACGGTAATGAATGGGGACGCTTCCGTGGCGTGCTGGCACGGAAGGTTCATGGTTTTCTTGCAGGTACACTGACTTCGTTCGTTTAAGGTTACGATGGTTTGAGTGACGACTAGCTATTATAGGGAGAGACGTATGTTGTGCCTCGCCACCGGCAACTAACTACGTACACCAAGGTTTCTTGGTATTTGTGAGGACGATCCTAATTCTTTTGCATCATGTTAACCACCTTAAAAATTCTTAAGACAACTTGAGGCAAAAAGGGAAGTAAAAATCGTAAATCTCACAACCTCCTGGAAATCTGTCAAAACTGTGTTTCTTGCTGGTCCGAATTTTTCGGGTCATTAAAACATCTTAGATGGCTAGGCACCTTAAATAAAAGTTTTTCATAATTTCAGAAGGAAGCTGCTGTAGAAATTTCAAGGTTTTTGGTTAAGCAAAACTTGAGTTATGACCAATTTGGTAACCCTCGGCCATCTTGAAAACAGCACAGGCAGAGGCCAGAGTGTTGAATTTTTCGCCCTTGCTAGAGTCAGAATCTGACTTGGAGTTATAAACGAAAGTTGTAGCTCGCAAAATTTCCTAGCTGCTGGCAAAAATTCATGATTTTTGGGAATCTGACCAAGGAGTTATGAATTTTTCTCTCATAACTACCTTGCTGTTGGGAAAATTTCCTGCGATTGATTCTTATTGCCTTCACGCATGAATCCCTTGTTTACCCTGTAAACGAGTTTAAGAGTCATGCAGCAATTAAGTGAATCCTATTGCGGATGATGGGAGCAATACCCAAATCCCAAGTGGTTTCGAATAATAACCATGGGAAGAAGTTGAGTTTCGAAGGCCCTATTGTTGGATTGAGTTGGAATTGCTACGATAAGGAATATCTCACCTGATCAAGTGCATCTGGCAGGATTTGGTTCTTTTGGACGCTAACTTAAGGGTTATGAAACGTGCAGTGCTGCCCAAAGCTTTTGGAATGGTTGACCATAGATGTTTGTGTGTCGTAGTCCCTCTAGTTAACTAGATGTCTGTTACCACCCCTTTCACGAGTTTCTACTCATCGGATGGCTCCCTACTCAACCTCCCTAAGCAACAAAAGTAAGTTCTCGTCGTGCACCTCAAGTACATCTACACCCTTCGATCAGTTAGATGTACTCACTCCTTTTTGCAATGGCTAGTGGATTCTTCCTTGCCATTACACCCCTTTCCGTTCGATTCATAACCGATCCAACCGTGCCTTGATAAATCTTGGTTCTACCTCCAATGTGACATCTTTCCCACATTGATGGATCCCTTAATTTCAACTTATAAACCTTGTCTCACCCCTGTTGTCCCACAAGCATCGGTTAGACATACATGAGCATTGTTGCAACATTCACATGTGCATCATGATCGCCTTATTGCTTAATGCATGATTATTGCATTGTCATTGGTACACAGATGCATCATGGGAATCAATGGGTCACCTAACCGTCATAATATTGGGGTTGCCTTTTCTTCTTTTGTCCCTTCCCTGATCTCTTGTTCGATACGGGTTGCTATCTATGAGTTTTCTCGTGGGGGATGTTTCTTCCATAATCTATGGTGCCGTGACGGAGCCTAGGGCCTTGTGTGTGCTGCAGCCACGCAATTGTGCCACTAGGAGCGCGCTGGTATCTAGGAGTGTGGGAATACGACTCCATTAGAACCTCTTTTTGCACAACCCGAATGGTTTTCTAATATCTCCCCGGACGAATAACGAGTTTTAGCGGTGTGACCCCAGGAACTGCTAACATGCACTTCAAAATATGCATCATAAGCTCATATGCATATGCATCATGTCATGTGCAACATTTCAATGCATAGGGCATTGCATCATGGCAACTATGCAGGTGCATCAAACCAACACATTTTAGTCAGCATTGTGTCATCCTCCTCCTATCACCATGGCATTAACATAATGCAATGGGCTTTGTTTATATACGCTCATGGCGACTCCAGAGGCGGGTGAGGCTCTCAAGGGCGCTTTGGAAACGCCCACGACACACGAATCCGTGCAGGTATTCAATGCCAGCGCCACGGCTTGCTGCCAAGCCTTGTGTTCCGGTCTAGATCGCGCCCCCTACAGATGTCCATGCAGCCCGTAGCCCACCAGCCCGCACGAAGCACGCGAATTTTAGCCCGGCCCAGATCCAGCACGGCTACAGTAACCACGGCCTACAGCCCATGCGAAAGTGGCCCATGGCCCACTTAGCTCGATGGGCCGATTCCCCTTAATGGGCTGTTAACACCTGTCTCCTCGTTTTCCTCATCACCGCAGTGAAGTCGCGAGGACCCGTTTGACCTCCTCTGTATCCGTGCGCCGCCTACCTTGTGCCGTTCCATCACCCTGCCACCTTTCTTCCACCGCTGCTGATCGCCGCCCACGCACACGCCACTGCAGTCGCCGTCACTTCGCAAAGGCATCTCGATGCCGGCCACTACCGCGCCACGCGCAGCCACCGTGTCATCGCCTCACCGGCCCCTACTAGCGTGTGCAAGCTATCGTGCACGCCACCGACAGCCGCACCGCTTCCGACGATCGATAAAAGCACCTCCACCCAACTCTTTTCATCCAAGCCGGCCTCCGCTCGAGCTACACAACTCACCATACACGCTCCCTCTTGCTGCCACTCTAGCACGCAAGCCGTCCATCCCCACCGCTTGCTCCACCCCTCGCCCAAACTCCTTCTTCACCTCCCTTAGGTGCTGCAAGAAAGAGCCGCGCTCTCCGACCACTTGAAGCTCATTCACCTGACTCTCCGACCGCAGCAGAAGTCCAAGCAGAAGCCTACAAGAGGAGTCCATAAGATTGAAGATTGGCGAGCTAAGAAGGATTCGTTTCCTTGCTGCCAACCATGGCTCGTTCTCAGGGGATGTGTGATTTAGATTGCTGGACTCTGGTAGCGTTGTACGTCTGTTTTGCGCTCCAGGTCTCGATGCTCTTAGCATTCCATGTTTATATTCATCGTCCACTCCCTCATGAGCGACGTTGATGTTGTATGAGAGGGCCATTGTACCGGTTATCCTTCTGGTTTTGAATCTTGAAGAACCCTAGCATGTTCTCTTTGGTTTCGGTGTGTAGCCTCGGTCTCCCTTCTTTGCAAATCTAATTTTAATCACCCGAATCTCGGGGCGAGATTCTGTTTAAGAGGGGTAGGCTGTGACAATCTAGGTGTTTAATTAACCTAAGCATCTGCTAAACCCTTCGTTTTAGCTTAATTAGGCTTAGGCTAACCCCACCAAGATTTTCACTTAAGGGTTCACGCATGAAATCACAAAGTTCCTCGGTGAACTTTTGACCTTTCTCGGTTGGCATGGTTCGAATTTGAATTTTCACTTAAGAACTCAAAAATGTGCCAATACAAAAGTTGTTCACAATTTTGTGGGACACAACTTTGTCAATTGGAGCTCGATGAGATTTTGTGTGTAACATGCCCAAAAACTCAGTCAAAGCCAGTCAAAACCCAGAAGTTCACCCTGGCTGGCACCCGAGAGCGCCGGAGTTCACCCAAAGTTCGCGCTGTCTTCGTCGCATGCTCCAGCCCAAACCAAGCAGTTTACATATGGTCACCCTTTACGAAAGTTGTAGAGGGTACTGAGGGACACAACTTTCGTGTTTGGAGATTTTTGAGTTCAGATCAAAAATTTGGAGATCTTCGTGGTCAAACAGACGCCCTGCAGCTGTTCGATGAAATGCTCGGCTCACGCGTTCGCCGCCGACCGCGACTGCTTCCACGCAGCGCTCTGCACCTGAGCGTTCCGACCCCTGTTAGACTTTGCCCTCCACCTGTCTCGACGTCTGAGCGCTGTCCGCGTTGACCCACGCCACGCGCCCGACCGGTCCTCGACCGCCCGACCAAGTGTCGTTCGCCCGCCACTTGCCTGCCACCCCTGCCTCGCTGCGCCATGACGTGAATGCGTCGTACGCGTGTGCGCGGCCGCCGCCATGAGTCAGCGCCGCCTGCGTCGCCTGCCGTCGCCGGCTCGCCATTAAAACCCCTCACGCGTGCACCTGTGCCCCTCTGCTCGTCGTCAGCCGCCATAACTCGGCATCCCAACCATCGCCCGGCCCTGTCCCCGACCCTCTGACCACCCCCTTGGCCGGCAAGGCTTAGCAGCGAAGCCTCGTCTCTCTCCCCTCCTCGCCCCGCCTGTAAAGCCCCCTCCCCGAGGCCAACAATGGCTGCCGCCCCTCTGCTTGCCGTTCAAACGACCGGCCACCCACGGAGCTCCACCCTCCACTCGTCCTCGTCGCCGTCCGTGGTCACCAACGCATCCACCAAGCTCCACTCCACCTCCCCAGACCCTCAGCCAGCCTCCACCGCCGCCCAGTACGCCGGAGCTGAAGCAGAGAGCGGACGCCGCCGCCTCCTCCACGGCGAGCCTCCCTCCGACCATCTCCGGGCCCAAGTTTCGCATCAAATCGGTCGCAGGTGATCCCCTGACCCTCCCCGTGCCCTTCCCTGGCCAAGTCCGGCCCTCACCTCGCCGGAATCGACGCCGGAGCACTGCCGGCGCACCCAGGGACCACATTGCAATCGTGGTTTTCTTTTTAGGGTTGTTTCTGCAAAGTTCGAGGACCTGTTTGTAACTCTTGAATAGCTCCAAATCTGTGAACTTCTAAAATCAATTAAAAATCGTAGAAAAATCAGAAAAATGCAAACCCAATTTTGTTGTACTCCTGGTGTTGTGCTCTACCTTTTCTAGAAAGCATATATAGGTGTTTTCTGTGTAGTTTTCAAATTAGATTCAAATCTGTTCAAACATAAGTTTGTGCATAGTTTGAAGAATACTGCCTTGTTTGTGCTAATTTTTGGATATGTTGTAGCTGGTGAAAGGTTTAGTCTTCTGTAAAAAGTTGGCACAAAGTTACACACTATATTATGAGTTATTAATTGTTTAGGCAGACTGTGCATGTTTAGTTCAACAATTTTAATAATTAATCTATGCAACTTCTGGGCTGCATCTTTTTGCAGTAGCTCCGGTATAACTTGATGCATGTCTGGTAAATAGTAGGGCTTAGTTTGACGTTGCTAACATGCAGTTTTATATTTAATGTCATACTTGGCCGAAATTGATAACTGTTTATAAAACTAATTTTCTAAGGAGATCCTTTGATCTTTTTAAGCTAATGTTTGGCATGATAGCTTGTATTAGCTGGGTGTAGCTCTGGTAGTTTTTATAGGATTAATTTCTGTTAGTGTGATTTTCTAAGGATTAATCTTGATTTTAGTATGTTAAACTTGTATGATCTATCATAGTTGATGTGCTTATCTTTTTGAGTTGGTTTTTGGTCAGTAAATCAAATAACCCACCAAGAACATACTGTAATTTTCTCACATTTAATTGAAGTTCCAAACTGCCAGAATAATTTATGAAAGTTTCATTGCTTACAAGAGAGGAATCAAGAATAAGTCTTTTCTTTAAAAGTTATTAAATAAACTAAACCCACCCCACACACACACTTGCGGTTTGGTGGTGAAGTCAAAGTTAAATAATTTTATATGTGTACACAATCACCATCAACCAACCCCAAATGCTTTTGTGAGTAACTACCAATTTAATTAAAGAAAGGGAAGGTCAGACCAAAAATTGTCCAGGTGAATGTGTCACTAAGTACACCCCGGGTTTATCATTATGCAATGATGATGACTCGATAAAAGATCGTACTCTTATTGCATGTGCATTCGTGTAGAGCAAGTCCTCGCTGACGGCGACTACGAACTTGTCCCCGTTGGAGGAGAAGGCCAAGCGGAAGGTGAAGTGAACGCCGTCCAGGTCGAGCAAGACCCAAACCCCGCTGCAGAGGAATCCCAGGCTAACAACGTGCCCGAAGGCAAGCCCCGGAGCATGTCCCATGTTTCAAATCTTGCAACTATGTTTTGTACTCTATGTTTGTGCATTTACGTTTCAGGCATTGATTGAAACCTTAGTTGCATGATCCTAGGAACCTATGCTTTGCAATACTAGTATGTTAGGTCGATAGTTGCTATGCT